>CM049809.1:13075351-13190062 GCA_027422405.1 Ptychobarbus kaznakovi
CTGAAAATGTTAGACTAATGTGATTGCATGGTCTGTAGCCTTATTTTCCTTCTCTCTCTTAGTAAAAGGTGTAGCTTAAACAGAAAACCCCCTCAATTAAAATCATGTGTCAACATATATTTGGCCATATGGCAGTATGTTTTCTCTTCATTCTTGATTGACTGAAGGCACAGACAGGTAGTTCATTCCAGATGAGCTCAGGAGTGCAGAGTTGAATTGACTGCTAGCAGTAATGAAAAGTGAGATAGCGCTCCTACACTGGCAGCTGTTGTCACAAATCTGCTGTCCTCCTTCCCAGCCATCACCACACACGCCCGCACCTGCCAACTCATCTCATCCTCATCACCTCTCCAATCAAGCGCACCTGCACCTCATCTCATCCAGTCACCTCATAAACACCAGCACCAGAGCACTTCCTCGTCCAGTCTCGTTCGTCGTTCTACGTCGTTCCTGCACGTTCGTACAAACATAGTTGGACTCTAGCACCTTCCTACTCGATTGACCTGATTCATTGAACCACTAACCTTCTGTGTCATCCCCAGTGTGTCCTCCTCGTCCTCTGTCCTCCTCCTCTCAGATCCATCCTCCTGTTCCAGTCCAGGATTCCCCGCGTTTGTCTCCCTCCACGATCTCCTGGACCTGGAAGAATACAATCGGTCTGATCTGCTCAACACTCTCCATACTATCATCAAAACCATTACCTCACCTGCTTCCTGCTGTTCATCTGCATACTGTCAATAAAACGTCACCTATTATCATCTCCCTTTGTTTCTGTGAGTCCTTCCGTAACAGAAGACTGGACCCCACCGACCAAGACAGATATGGACAGCATATCCTCGCCCCCCGACGAACTCCTCACTATAACCCAGGATGGCCGCTCCATAGAGAGCTATGTGGAAGACTTCCTCCATCTCAGTCACCGAGTTAAGTGGAATGATGATACTATGACGATTGTCTTCTGGAGCGGTCTAAATAATCACTTGTTTCTCCTCGCGCCACCCGCCACTACCACAGGCTCTCTGGCACAATATATTGAGCTGCTGCTCATACTGGCGGGTTCATCTCTTACTGTGGAGGAAGTTCCCACAAGACAGATGCCGCCGCCGCACACTAGAAAACCGAGCCCGCCTGCAGAGAAGAAGATAATCTCGCCTGCAGTGAGTGTGGTAAACTCACCGTTGCCTCCGCTGGTTCCATCCAGCTCGCCTTTGCCTCCGCTGGTTCCATCCAGCTCACCGTTGCCTCCGCTGGTTCCATCCAGCACACCTTTGCCTCCGCTGGTCCCGTCCAGCTCACCGTTGCCTCCGCTGGTCCCGTCCAGCTCACCATTGCCTCCGCTGGTTCCGTCCAGCTCGCCTTTGCCTCCGCTGGTCCCTTCCAGCTCGCCTTTGCCTCCGCTGGTCCCGCCCAGCTCACCGATGCCTTCGCTGGTCCCGTCCAGCTCACCTTCGTCTCCGCTGGCACTGTCCAGCTCAGCGCTTCCCGAGCGCCCTCCAGTGCCTGCTCCTCGCCAGTGCCCTCCAGTGCCTGCTCCTTGCCAGCGCCCTCCGGTGCCTGCTCCTCGCCAGCGCCCTCCGGTGCCTGCTCCTCGCCAGCGTCCTCCAGTGCCGACTCCTCGCAAGTGCTCTCCATTTCCTCCGCTGATCCTGCTCAGTGCATCCTCGTCTCCGCTGGTTCCGTCCAGCTCTCCCGAGCACCCACGTGAGTCAGAGACACCCGAACGCCCAAGTGAGTCAGAGTCGCCCGAGTTTCGCAGAGAATCAGTGCTTTCCGAGCACCCCCGAGAGTTGGTCCCGTCCAGCTTATCTTCGCCTCCGCTGGCCCCGCCCAGCTCATCTTCGTTGCCGCTGGTTTCGCCCAGCTCACCTTCGTCTCTGCTGGTCCCGTCCGGCTCGCCTTCGTCTCCGCTGGTCCCGTCCGGCACACCTTCATCTCCACTGGCTCCGTCCAGTTTAGCGCTTCCCGAGCGCCCCAGAGAGTCTGCGCTTTCCGAGTGCCCCAGAGATTTAGCGCTTCCCGAGCGCCTCAGAGAGTTTGCGCTTCCCGAGCGCCCCAGAGAAAAAGCGCTTCCCGAGCGCCCACGAGATCCTGTGCTTCCCGAGTGCCCCCCGGCCGATGATCTGCCAAAAAAAAGATTTTTTTTGGGGGGGGGGCCATATACCCAAGTCTCCTGATCCGCCATGGCTGCCCAAGTCCTCGGATCCGCCATGGACGCCCGATGCTCCCGATCCACCATGGCCACCCGAGGCTCCGGATCCGCCATGGCCTCCCAAGTCTCCCGATCCGCCATGGTCACCCGAGGCTCCCGATCCGCCATGGCCACCTGAAGCTCCCGATCCGCCATGGCCACCCGAGGCTCCTGTTCCGCCGTGGCCACCGGAGCCCCAGACCCGCCCTGGAGGCTTCCCCTGTGTCCCTGCCCTGCATCAGCCTCCAGGGCGCCCACCCTCCCTCCCCGGTGTTTCTGTTACGGCGCGGGACGCGCCATCCGGGAGGGGGAGGTAATGTCACGAATCTGTCTGTCCTCCTTCCCAGCCAATCACCACACACGCCCGCACCTGCACCTCATCTCATCCTCATCACCTCTCCAATCAACGCACCTGCACCTCATCTCATCCTCATCAAGAGTCAGCCTTCATAAACACCAGCACCAGAGCACTTCCTCCTCCAGTCTCGTTCGTTCGTTCTACGTTCGTTCCTGCACATTCGTACAAACATAGTTGGACTCTAGCACCTTCCTACTCGATTGACCTGATTCATTGAACCACTAACCTTCTGTGTCATCCCCAGTGTGTCCTCCCTCGTCCCTTCTTCCTCCTCTTCGACTCACCCCTCCAGTTCCAGTCCAGATTCCCCGTGTCTGTCTCCATCCACGATCTCCTGGACCTGGAAGAATACAATCGGTCTGATCTGCTCAACACTCTCCATACTACCATCAAAACCATTACTCACCTGCTTCCTGCTGTTCATCTGCATACTGTTATTAAATACGTCACCATTTAATACATCCCTGTGTGTCGTGAGTCCTTCCGTAACAGCTGTAGCCAACTGTGCACACCTCTACCAGATGTTGCCATCGGCGATGTTGTTGCTAAGGTAGTGCTAGAATCCAAGCATTAAATAGCAAGGTAACATCCTTATATTTTAATCCTAAAATAAAGACATTTCCAGGTGCTCTGCTTAAGTATTTACAATAGAAGTGATGAGATGGCGCACTCTTCTATATGGAGATTTATTAAAATGTAAAACAAAACCTTCAACTTTAATAAAAAAAAACACATTTATTATATGCACGATAGATCACCCAAATAGTAATAAAATGTAATACATTTAAAGTAATAAATGAATAATAATACATGTATAAGACATTTATAAAATATATATATATTTTATAATTATGAATATAAATAATATTTAATTTAAATTAGATTTCTTTATTCAGCTTTATTTATTTTGTGTTAAAAACATTTTTTTTTTTACTTGAATAAAACCAGTTAATTTATATGTTACCATACGAACATATATTTTATTTAGCTGACAAAACATTTACTATATTTTAAATCTTCTAAAGCAACAGTTTACATGATATAAAGACACAGAAGACAAAAATGAAAATAAAAATGTCTTCTTGCTACTTAAAAAGTGATATTATGAAAAAAAATTATTCTGGGTCAGAAGAAAAATACAGAACATAACTGGTACTTTTTATTTATCTTGAGTAGCCCTAAATGCAAACTACAGGGTGTAAATCACTGTTAAAGAGAACAAATTGCTCCTATTCTCATTACAACTGGCAACACTGAGCAGTAAACCACACAGAAAAGTCTGGAAAGTTCATCTAATTGAACTTGAATCTATGACGAATGGATTAAAATAGAAATGCAGTGCAAGCATAGAGACGAAGTAAGCAAAATGAATTCGATCTGACAGAAATAATTGATAGTTGCCTTGCAGTGATTCAGCAGACTTGCCCTTAAGAAGGGATGTGCCATGCTAGTCGTGCCCTACTTTTCTCTAACACTGAGTATATAAGGCTTTCTGGCACGCTTGGCCTGTCACAGAGTGTGAAGCACAATGCAGATTCAGACATCCGAAAAGGGGGAGGGGTGGTAACATTGTTAAATAAGATGCTTTTCTTATTCTCTTCCCCTTCCCTCACTGTCTTGTGCACATCGTGGCTCTGTAACTGTCATTATTGTCTGTCCCTGGCCAGGATGATGTGCGTGTCTATCACTTGTCTATCTAAAAGTGCCTTTGTCAGGAACTGAGTGCAAAGTGTGAGAATTCGGAGGATGAGCTAAAGGCAAGTTCCTAAAAGTGCTGAGATGAGTTATCTGCTCACAGAAGTGTACTGTAGCCAATGTAAGAGCACAAATTGTAGTCTGGAGGATTTAAGTGTTTTTCAAGAAGAAGCTTTTAATTATGAGTTGCTCTGCCTAAGAAACTTTCTTGTGAGCTGCTAATGTATCCTAAAGTTAACAAATAGATATTTTCAAAATATGTTTTTCATAAATGTCTCAATGTCTTTTTGTCAGTATAGTAGTCCGTGGGGTCCAGTGTTGTTTTGGACCCCATTTACTTTCATTATGGACAACAACACTGTATTATGCTGTGGGTCAATTTGACCCATTTGGGGTTTTGAGTTGTGGGATATACTGGTTACTCTATGATGTTCTTTCTTGAAATTTTGCAAAATCTTCTCATTTAAGGTTCATGAAACACGTCTGCAAACTGTTGATTATGTTGTTGATTATAGATACATATTCTTTGTGAAAGGTAGCTGTACAGCTAAAAAAAATGAAAAAAAAATCACACAACAAAAAACAAACACGTTTTTGATGTATTTTTATAGTTTCTCAGCAACCCTCTGGGTTATGTACATTTATGTATTTGGCAAATGCTGATCCAAAGAAACTACACTGGTATAAAAGGTGTATATTTATATTAGATCAGTTCACTGGGACTCCTACTGTTTTAATTTAAAGCAAACAAAAGAAGTGTTTTTGCATGCATGCAAAATTACAATGTTCATTGTTTCATTGTTCAATTACAATGAAATAAATAAATAAAGTTTCCAAAATTGTAAAAATACTGTTTACTATATTTAGCATTTATGAAAAAAAAAATATTTAAACAAATAGTTGTCAAATAAAATAAAAAAGGAATATGTTGTCATGTTTTTTTTTATGTGTAAAATGTATTAATTTTAAAGGTTTTTAAAGGTTTGCCTTTTTTTTCCAGTATGGTTTTTGGTAATAAATGTATTTAATATTGAATCCAATTAGGGTCAGTTTAATCTCATCCATAACTATCATACTTTTAAAATATAATACAAGGATTAAATAATCTATTTAGGTTTATAAAAGATGAATTAATGAATCTACAACAATTCCTTCCCCAATTCCTTTTAGCTATTATGCCGCCCACAGTTGGAATCAGCTTTCAGAAGAGATCAGATGTGCAAAAACATAAGCCACATTTAAATCCAGACTCAAAACTCTTCTGTTTAGCGGTGCATTTATTGAATGAGCACTGTGCAATTCCTAACTGTATTTTATGTATAATCATTTTCTTTTCTTAACTGTTTTAATGATTTCACTTCCTTTTATGTACTTTGAATTACACTGTGTATGAAATGTGCTTTACAAATAAACTTGCCTCGTCTTGCCTTGCCCTATTTAATACAAAAAGGTTCATTTCAAAATGCAATTCAACTCTTATCTTTCATTCTTCTTGATGCCTAAAAGATGCTGTACTCGCTGTGCTGAAAATCTGTTCATCGTGGTACAAACTGTTAGCAGGCAGTAGTTATAAGTCATAAATTCCAGTATGCTGAAGTGTATTGTCCTGTGGGTATTCTGCTGTCTGTTCCCTATGGGACTCTCAGATCCCAGCGCAGTCAATTATGATGTGTCCACAGGCTCCGGTCTGCATCCAACTGATATGCAGCCCGGCTCATTCAATCCCACTTTGTCTCAAACTGCCATTACTCACCCAAATAGTGGGCAAGTCGACAGTGAGAACAGATGAAATTAATAGCATGAGACGTGTTAGAAGCTTTATTGTCAAATCAATCTCATCCATCAGTGCTAATAAGCTGATGAATCACAGGTTAAAAATGGAGGATGAAGCAACAGCAGGGTAAAGTTAGCCTAGGAAATGTAGGTGTACACTTTAGAGATTTGTTTCTATTAAAAGCATATTTACAATAGATTTCCTGCAATATGGAGTCAGATATTCCACACAGAAGGTCAAGTTGCAGGTTACACCAAATGTAGATTGAATGGGAAAGAGTGTGTTAAAAAATGTATACTAATTTCACAAATGTAGAGATTTTCTCAAGCCGCTGGTCTGTAGTCAGATTTTCCGTCTCACTATCAATTAAAGTTTGGATCTGGCATAGAGAAACTTCTCCTAGACCAGCAGTGTTATTGTCTATCTGTATTCATATATACTGTACACACATAATGCATGTGACCAAATAATATCCAATATATAAAGAAAATACATAGTTTATTATGATTATTATTACTACTACTGCTACTTATAATAATACAAATATGGTTCTTTCCAAAAGCAGTTTTATCCCTCCTGCTGTTCTGAACACAGTTGCTAAGTAACGGGTAAACATAAGTACTCCGCTCTAAAAGAAGAGTAGTTATTTGTAGGGCTCTTCAAGCAGCAATCATCAACAGTGGGCACGTCCATCTCCATCAGATGGGCAAAACTAGCTCTTCTATTAAACAGAGTGTAGGATACAGACATTTTAGAGCAGGTATTCTGTAAGAGGCACAATTTAGATTGTCTCATAATAATCATGTTCAAGCTACAGAAAATCTTTATGTTTAATGTCTGTTAACTTTTCGTTGTATATTGATCAATTCTCTCTCTCTTGCTGTCTTGACAGCTTACAATTTTAGCATACTTTGGTCACCATACACTCTAACAACCAATTCTAGTAATATGTCCCTTGCAAATATGGAATGCTGTTTGCTAGCCAGTTTACTTTCATAATGTAAAGCATTTCCAAAAAAAAAATGTAGGGTGGGACTTCATTTTATCCATCAGGAATTGATTGCAAAACGTGTAAGAGAACTAACCAGAAATATGTATGTAGGCCTATCTATATAGTTTTCACTAAAATTGCATTATGCACAAAAAATACCAATGAACCTCAATGTTTCCTCAAATGCTTTGGAAGCAACATTCTTCCTTCTTCAAAGTGCAAGAATTCAAAGAAAACGAAGTGCAAGAGGAACTTTCTTGCTTCTCCTTCCTTTCAGAGGAAGGGTGCATATTTAATTTTGATTAAAGAAACTTGAATTTCTTTTATTTGGAATAACATGGACCAATGAAGAGTTCACAGTAAGTCCAATAGCATGCAGTAGGAAAATAAAAAAGGTTTTAAGTTGACTCATACTTTTATACAAATACATACAAATGTATGTATGACGGCATGACAGCTGTCTGAAAAGAAGCCTTAAGAAAATATTCATAAACACTTTGCAAACATTTTGTTGTTGTGCATAAAATCTTTTTTTGTACTGTAAATCAATTTTAGGCAGTTTAGGACAACAAAGCATGATGCATGCATGGTACTTGTCCTTGTACTCTCTGTGATGGCCCCTGACAGAATGAGGCTGCCTGGAGTGAGTAGAGAATATGGAGAATGAGGGTGGACTAGGAGGGGTCTAGTTTCCTGTCATGGCATGAGCATGTTGGACATTGTTTTTTGTTAGTGTACAATGTAATGGGTAGCGACAGATGGGCTCTTTTAGCTGTGAATAATAATTTTTTCATAAAATGCAATAAACAGCTTCAAGTGGGTAAGTGCATGCAGGTGCTGCTCTTAGTTTGTTCACTTTGACTTCTATTCAAAACAAAAGGAGACTTTTTTTATTTTGTACTGTTGGAGCTTTCAGACACTTACAATTAGAATTATCAGTGTAGTCCATGATTGTGATTTCATGAACTGGATCAACTGATTCACTGAAAATATCGAACTTAAATATTCTATTCGTTCTTTTCTCATGAATGATTCAAGAACCACTGCAGATATCAAGATTTTCAATGTATAATTATTTAATTTTCTGGTTTGTTCCTCTCAAAGTCACTATTGAATGTCTTCAGAAGACATATGAGTCATACGGACCAATTCAATTTATGGTGTTTTTCCCCCCTTATTTTGACAGTCCTGATTTACTTCACTCTTGAAAATAAAGGTTCTTTATTGGATTCGGTGGTTCCATGAAGAACATGTAACCTTTACATTGCACAAAAGTTTCTTCAAGGTGAAAATTCATAAGAACTGTTGATTGAAAGGTTCTTTGTGGAACCCAAAAGTGGTTCTTCTTTCGCATCACTGCCAAACCCCGTTTTGGAGCGTTTCTGAAAAGAGTGACCAGGATATCATATTATATTTACAAAAATCACCTTTTGTGTTCCACAGAAGAAAACATGTGATACAGGTTTTGAATGCTATGAAGATTTTGTCATCATTTAAGCATCTTCATGTTGAGATGAATTATCAATTTTTATGGAATGCTGTGTGGTGGAGTGTCTTTTCTTAAGAAAGCACAAACGACCCTGAAGTACCCTTACTTCCACCCCACCAGCCATGCTAGCCCCCTCCCATCTCGTGCTGCTCAAATCACGACACCAAGCCAGAGATCTGACATTTCAATAACATACAGACACACATGCACACACACAAAGAGGCGTCTCTTCACACTCACAGACATCTCAGAGATGGACTGTCACATGTCACAGGTATAGTTAAACAATATAGACTTTAAGAGGTGCAATCTCTTTGAAGAAATTGTGTGTGTACCAACTCACTGCCGCAATGATTGATAGAAGACTTATAGCAGAGGCTGGGGCTAGTTGTCATTGTTTTTTAAGCAAGTTAATATTTCTTAAAGTAGGTTTTCATAAAGTCAGTTTATTAAAAAAAAGGTTTTCAAAAGTGGGGTTTTGCAGCAATGTCATCGAAGACCCATTTTGGGTTCCCTAACCTTTCAAAGCCTGTTCAAAACCAAGATTAACTTTAAAGATAAATATAATGATAATTATATTAGCATAAGCAATGCACTGTATAATTTTGTTTATTATAAGCATGCTTTTGCGTTTTGTCGTCTGCCTTTTTAAATGCTTCAGCTCCTTAAAATTTGGAGGATACTTACTAGATGTCAATGTTTGCTGGAAAAAAATTTCCAACAATAGTTAATCTGTGTTATTAACATTATGTGATGTGGATATTCATGTTCTCATAGAATTAGAATGGTAATTACAACTTTATTAGCATTTTCATTCATTATTGTCCTCGGTGTGAACAGGCCTTTAAAGTTAGCATGAAATGGAAATTCACTCCATATAGGACCAAGTCCTGCCCTACATATTTTTTTTCTCGATAATCATACCTTCAGATGTTCATGACAATACAGAAAAAAAAATCTGTTGCTACTTCTGTTACATTGCAATTTCCATTAGAAAGCACCTTTTGTGGAATGGAAACCTTTATTTTCAGGTGCACAGGGGGAAAAAATCAGGTTATGTAACTCCCATTCACCTTTAGTGACAACCTGATGCTAGTGGATCAAGCTGTCACAGTGGAACATGCCAGGAAACAAGCACATTTTAATTTGAAAGTAATTCATTAAATAGAAAGAAATTATAACATTTAAAACAACTTCCCCCAATAACAATGTACATCCAGGCATCAGAATATACTTTATACTTACTACCCCCTTGTGAGCCTTCCCTTAATGCATTTGTGCTGTAGATGGTTAAGTTATGACTGAGGTTGTGGTCTAGATGTGAATTGCGGTGGGATATCATGTATGCCACAGGGAATGTCAGTGTCACGACCTTTGTGGGCATGTAGACAAAGGGATCGTGATGCTTTTCTTATCTCACTCGCCATCTGTGGTGGTGTTGAGGGGGGGCAAAGAAGTGAAAACAATTTGACCATTAAATCTCCGCCCACGAGTTGAAAAGAGCAAAGCGCTAAATTGGTGTAAAGGGAGGAGTCCGAGAGAATCCCTGAATGTACCAACACCACTAATAAATCATTTCCAATAGCATATCCATTGATTAACAGCAGCAGAACGCGAATAGCGTGAAAGAAGTAAACTGGGCGTTGAAGTTGTAGCAGATAGTGTCCCTCCCTCCAGGTTGAACTGTAGAAAGCGACTGCCTGCGATACCAGCGAGAGGGACGCGAGATTAGGGCAGCAGTTTGGGGGTCTCTGGAATTTATTAGCTGACGCTTGAAGCTCGTTGTTTTTTTTTCTGGATTCGGAGCAGATCTACAGGTCCGCCAGTTTTTCAGTCGGCGTTCATTCACGACCATCACATTTGACCTCGTTTCATCTCTGGATCTCAGGACAGCGAAGACGGACGCGTGTTGTTTGGATTTTGAGGTAAAATTCTCGCTAAACTGAACTCCGCTGGTGTTTACGTGAATGCAAACTTGTGATGGCTGGTCAGCTCTCTTTATCTATTCATTTAATCCAAATCAGCTAGAAAAACAGCTTGTTTCATTTCGAAACTCTGCCATGTATGGTTATCTCTAAAGCAGGGTAGAACTAAACAGATAAACACTCAAATAGGTGTATTGTTTTGACTGTAGCGACACATTACAATGATGGTAAGAGGGTTCACTCGCTTTTTACGCTTACATTTAAGTTTAAACAACTGTTTTGAGAATCTTGAAGGCAGAAAACACTCAGAATTAAAAACAGTCGTTTATGTATTCAGCTAACATTGCGCTTCTCTCATTCCCAAACAAACAGTTTCCTAACGTTACACTCGCTCGTATTTCACCGATGACGGCGGTTTCTGTTAAATCTAATTAGTTGAGTAAAGCTCGGGGAAAGTCTGGGTGGGATGAGGAGACATCAAGCTGGCGGTTTTCCCACGGGGTGTGACAGCAGGCAGCGTGTGTTGTCCAGGAGGTCCCGTCATAACTGTAGTTTATCCCCCCAGACGCACAGGTCAGCAGATGGAGGAGGCAGCCCTGCCGACGGGCGTTAGTTCAGTGCCAGTTTAAATCAATCAAACCGCGCATCTTATCAGACCGCCGTCCATCAGTGTGTGAAACAGATCAAATCTATCTATCTATCTATCTATCTATCTATCTATCTATCTATCTATCTATCTATCTATCTATCTATCTATCTATCTATCTATCTATCTATCTATCTATCTATCTATCTATCTATCTATCTATCTATCTATCTATCATGACATTCCCTTTAACAAAGAGTGAAATTCTCCAGGCTTTGAAACAATGGTGCACCATTGGGCATGAATTATGGGGTTTTTCCTGAAAACTAAAACCATGTATGAGTTATCTTTGGCAATATTCCAAAAGCAACAAAAACAGTGCCGGGTTAGGTTAATGTATCCTGTTCAGTATTTCTGAAATCTTCTAATCCTTGCATGCACTTAACAATGTTAATTGTTAGAATACTCTGCCATCAGAAGATTGTTTTTTTCCAGCCTACATGATCTTCACAGCCTGTCAAACTACATCAAAAATGGTGGTATACTGTAGTGTAACTAGATATGCCATGCAATCAAATCTTATCAGGTGTTACTGAGAAGAATTTGCAACCTTTCAATTATGTGTAATTTGTGATTTGTGAAGTCTCTCTTTGAGACAGAAGGTATTATTTCAAACAAAGCCCTGCCATATATTCTCAAGTGGTTATTTTCAAGTACACGGGCCTTAAATCTTACATTCCAACTGTCTAACTTCATGCATGCTGTAACTCTATATCCATTAGAGGGTTTTGGTGAATTTGTCCACCTATTTCTGGACCTTATTTTTGTAATCTGACATAAAGGTTTGCTGCACTTGTTCCACAAAGCAGACTCCGACCAGTTTTCAATTAGTCAGGCACTTGTGCGTGAAGATATTGGCTCTGAGGGATCCATTAATGCCGGCATCTGGTGGCTTTGTAGTTTAGCTAAATGCTGATGTCAGAAGCACTCAAATACTTCACTCACACAGCTCAAAACAGACTCAGAGGTAAGACTAGAGCCTTAACCTTTACATTCCACTGAGCTATTGCAAGGTATTTGAGAAGAACCAACACACTCTCATGGCAGTTTGTAACTATATAATGTTTTGGTGAATTGGGCTAGTTCATATAAATCTCATTTGTACATTTTCATACAATCTGCTTACGGAACGGTTATGTTTGAGGGTGGAGTTATGGTGGACCTTCATGCTTATATTTTATAAAAAAATTGTAGGCCTACATTTTTGTACGATTCACATTGTACAAATTAATATGAAATTGCCAACTCATAAAACAGTTAAGTTTTCCTTTAAGATTGGTTTGGAAAACCCCTTAAAATGTGGACATCAGAGGCCTAGAAATAATAGTGTTTGGTCTAATCTACAAGCTTTGCCGTATGGAAAAAGCCAGATCATTGTGACACCTCATTTTTCCACTTTTTAAATACTCTTTGTTACATTCTTGTGGTTTATCGATAAAGAAATGAATGATGACAATAATTATTTTTGGATCAATAATGTATGTTTAGATTAATGATTGCTATTGTTTGTATTGGTTGGTAATTCTACAATGAAGATTCTGTTTACAGATATGAAAATGAACCATTTGGTTATTTAGAGGTGCATCAACCTAACTTAGTTAACTGATGTGTTATGGTAGAGGCAGTCTGTGTTGTTCTGCTCGAGCAGACATAGAATCATTCAGCCACTAAAGCATTGAGCTACTGGAAACGAATCTTTGGTTCTTCGTGGCGGGAAGTCCCTGTTGAGAGCAAGAGTCCCGTCTCCAGGCTGTAATATTAATATCAGTTGACATGGCGGCAAATTAACTGGTTGTCAGGGCTGGTTTGATCTCCACTGCAGTTCCCAGATCTCTAATCGGTGAAGGTGATTCATTCCACCCTGAGCTCTTATCCAGCCTCTAGTGAAATGCCCTTATTGACAGCAGAGCGAAGGTCCTGGGAGAAAAGGAGGTCAAGTCATCACTTTCTTCCAAGTTTCAGGCATCAGCGCTACACGAGCTGGCAGTTTGTAGTCTGCAGAGGATCTGGAATGAGATAGAGTATCTATTTCCTTGAAAAGAAAATTGCTTTTCCCCCCATTTGCTGGAGGACTCTCATCTAATGCGTGTGACATGGGGCGCTTCACCCGGTAATGGGTTTTGGGGCCTCGTTGCCTCTGAGACTTATGAAATTTGCAAAGGAGCTGTGTAGATTAATTACCATACAGAATATGTGTTCTTTGGTCATAGATTCTTCAAAAATTAAGGGGCTTGTCAAGTATGACCTGCCGCGGTAGAACTTTTTTAAGCCAGATGCCTTTGTCCTAGAAGGCTTTGAGAAACTTTGGACGATGCAGCCGAGGGCTCCAAAGTTCACTCAAGACAGGGATGTTCACTGACCCTGGTAAATAACAGGACCTCTTTATCAAGAGGAAACAGACTGCTTGTTTGTGTTAGGCATAATGCTTATCTATTATTCAGGGAATTATATAAAAAAAATGTATGCCAGGGATATAATGAAGTGAAAGTATGCATATAACAAGCTGGGTTCTACAGAGAGCTGAGGGTCTCATTTAATCTTTACCCACAATGAAATGTAGATTTTAGATGTATTGCGAACGTGATTTTTCCACACTCCAGTTTGAAGTGTAGGTTTTATATGGAAGGAACCTTGTTGGTGTGTCCATTCAAAATGTTATTTCCCTAAATATCTGCATTTTAGTTACAGATAGAAATCTTGCTACAGCTACTGTAAAGTCAGTGTTCTACAGGTAAATTCAGTGATTTAAGTGGCTTACTTTCATTTGAAGAGTCTATTTAATGAATAGTCGAAGCAGTAGACATTGGTAGGGGGCTTGATTTTTTATTTGAGAGAAATACAGTGAATTTTTTTCAGCTTACAAATAATAACTTGCATGATTGCTACAGTAATGCCTGCTGGACATTCAGTAAAAAGACTGTTAATTCAAAAAGTGGGATTATGGGATGCCATTTCGGTGCTTAGGTCTATATATTGTACAGATTATATAGACTATATATCACAATTGGTACAGAGAACCTTCAAATTTTACTAGTATTTGGCTGCTGACTGACCAGCCTGGTCTCATTGATTGATTGACAATATTTTATTGAAAAAATGCCAAAAGTAGTATCAAAAGTAGTCCAAATAATGTTGCATTGAATGATGCAGTCACAGTTCTCTCTGGTGGAATTTTGTGTGAGATACAGAGCACAATTCAAGTTGTTAATTGTTGAAAATATTATCTCGATCCATTTCGTGAGAGCTGACTGAGAATGACTGAAGCATGAATGAGCAAACGCCTTTTGTGTCCCATGGCAAACTAAATAAATATTACATGATAAGTATGGTTAAACAATTACAAAAATGTTATTCATTTTAAAGTTTTAAAATGTAGTCTTTTTAAACATTATGTAATCTCTCGGAATTATCTGGCAGGAGAAATCACGGAACATTAAGTAAATGAGTAAACTGCATTATAAATAAATAAATATGATTGAAAACTGAATTCAGTATAATCATGTTAATGCCACATTTGCAATATTCATGAGGATTCATTTGTAAGTCTTTGAAGTTGTTAATACATAAATAATTTGTTTTAGATTTTAAAATGTCAGTAACGTACATTTAGATGATGTAAGTTTTAGTGTCTATGCAAATGTTAGTAAAGGTAGTTGTACATGTATAAAATAATCTGGTCATTCAAACTTATAAAAACGATTTAACAGTGTAAAATTACATTTATGGGCCTATTAAATGTAATATAATTTTTCACTGTATATGGTAAGGGAACTTACAGATAACAACTTAACAGTTTTTTGCGGTGATAATAACCGCAAATAATAATAAGCATTTTGCTGACAATTAAAAAATAAGGAGCATTTCTCAAACCACGGGATGTTTATGATAGCGGCACCGGCACACACAGTTGTGTATCCTCAGCTATTGAGTAAAAGAGCTCTGTTGATCTGAATTGCTCTCTTTATGACATTTGTATGGCCTGAACACAGACAGTTGTTTCTCTCTGCATAGGCTCACGCTATAGTAAAGGCCTGCTTCTCCCTTTGACACAGTTAAACTCCTCACTACTCCTGACTCAGGCATATTTGTGTGCTTCTGATCTTTCTCTTTTTTTCTTTCTCATTCCAGTAGAAGTTCATCTCCCAGATTTTTTTCCTGTACTCCCCACCTCTGTTTCCCCCCTCCTCTGGGTTTTTGGTTTTGGTAACAGTTCTGCGGTCGCTCCCGTGTATTCAAGTGCACATAGCAAACTCAAAAGCCATTACTCTACAGACAGACATTCCTTTGTGGGAAGCGTTTGGTAGGTTTTAGTGGTGTTAAGATGTTCACTGCTGTTCTGTGCTCTTTTGAGATGATCAAGAAACATGTTGTTCTGTTTTTGAATACCACCCACACATACAAGGACATTAGCATGCATTCACACACACACACACACACACACACACACACACACACACACACACACACACACACACACACACACACACACACACACACACACACACACACACACACACACACACACACACACACACACACACACACACACACACACACACACACACACACACACACACACACACACACACACACACACACACACACACACACACACACACACACACACACACACACACTAACAGCAGAGTGAATTGAGCACAGCTGGCTTAGGCTGTTCTGTTTAGGATCACGTCTTGAATTCTGGACATTGTACTGATGACCTGTAATTTATACAGCTGAAGCTGAATGAAGCTTATGGGTACAGAGTTTGCCTAAAGTGTGACTGTATTTGGAAATGGTGATTTAATTGCAGAACTTGCTTGATACTTTGGGCTAAGCACAAAAAATCGAGCATTTTTTTTCTCAATGTGCTGAGATAAGCTTTCCTTACAATACAAACATGATGAAAATTACAGTATGAACCATTTAGACATAAATGGGTTATGTGTTGTTTTTCCCTAGATTTTATCACCTTTATGCACTTTTATACATTATGCATTAGTGCATCATATTAATATGCTTCCGCAGAGCCAAGATGTTTCTGCATTAGAATGTATTCCTCTTTTTATTCATTTTGCATGTAATTTCACAACACATTAGGCTGGTGTAAAAAAACAGTTAACAATACAAGCTTAATAAAAAGAGTAATACAGACTCACAATGTGAAATGCTAAGTACATTTTATAAAAATACATATTATGAATCAAATATTTGGACACACCAAGTCATTCTTGACTATTTTCCACATTTTAGACTGATAGTCAAACTACACTACAGTTCAAAAGACAGTAAACAGAAAGACAAAAGACAGTTTCTTTGACAGTAATATTGTGAATATTTAACTGTTTTCGATTTTAATATATTTTGAAATGTAATTTATTCCTTTGATGGCAAAGCTGACATTTCAGCAACCATTACTCCAGTTTTCAGTGTCACATGATCCTTCAGAAATCATTCTAATATGCTGATATTTCTTATTATTATCACAGTTTAGAACAGTTATGCTGCTTAATGTTTTTGTGGCATTTAACTGAAAAAGAAAATATTATGTAACGTTATGCATGACTGAGAATTATTTATTGGCCAAACAATGTTAAACATGATTTTAACTCCATACACTCCGGACATTCTCTTAACTAACTTCATGAAGTGCATTCTGGGATGATTTGTAAACAGTACTGAAGTGGTTCACATGTAAGCTGGAGTCTTGTTGAATGTTGAATTCAACATTTGGTCAAACTCATCTGGAATATTTCCGTTTATAAATCCATTTTTCTATTATATTTGTTATGTAGCCTTATTTGTTTTTAAAAACTATATTTACGCATTCAAGCTTATCTTTTATTAGGTAAAAAGGTATTCAGGTTCTGAGAAATTCAATACAATTCTGTCCAAACTTTTGACTGGTAGTGTGTAAATAACAGTTTCTGTCAGTTAGACTAAGAACCACAGTGCTTTCAATTAAAGTGACAAAACCACAACTGAACTGACAAAAACATTTGTATGTCAGTGCTCACGTCAGGTACAATTCATGTCCGATTCTCCAGAACATGTCCCCAGTCTCCTTATAATGTATTTGACAACTTCCTCCTACAAGTCTGCCACATCAGATGCCACTATATGCCTAGTGTTTAATAGCAGATTAAGTTGACATGTTCTGTACTTTTTAGTTGTACTCCTCATGATTTTTTTACGAGATGCTATAAATGTTTCAGCCAGGCTTCTTTACCCATATGTGGCTTTCAACAGATTTGTTGGGTCACTAAAGTTAATGTCATCTTATGGCTTTTAGAGTTGCGTTTTGAAACCTCAGGCATCATTCTGCAAGACAGCGATTGTCAGTCAGCTTTCTCGGTTCAATGCAGGGCCATGAAGAAAACGGCCTTCTTTAACCATGAGATAACGTGATCACAGGAAGTTAGTGCATTGTCACATTGTGTGGTCATTAATGAGGAAACTACACGCTTCCCCATTCAAGCTGCTGAGGAAATATTTAGGGCAGTGATATCATTCCCCACTGATTAGGCTGGAGAATGGATGAAATAGACCATGAAGCCTAATCTCTTCCTTTTCTAATCTCTGCTCGTATTTGGAAGCCGCCGGAGGAAAAGACTGAGCACCCTTCAAAGGTAGTAAATGCTTTGTGTGAGCATCATTTGCATATTACTGATTATTTTAACATAAATTGAATGTGCCAGCTTGCGTTTTTGTTGATGGAGAGAACAGGATGACTCGGGACTGAAGGTTACAAGGTGCTTATTCTGATTTGGTGCCGCATTTTTGGGCTATGATTGGCAACTTAAATCCTCATGCAGGTCAAAGAAGGAGAGCTTCAGGAAATGATAAACCTGGGCTTGTGTCCCAATAATTAGTCACATGTTCTTTTGCCAGCTAGTGGCCCATTACGCTGACTTAATTACAACCACCTGCTTGAGACGGTAAGACTGAAAACATCAGACCCAGCAGTTGAGTCTCCAGCTGTTTGCTCTTTCGGGATAATCTTATGATTGGCAAGTTGTAATGTTTTTCTTGGGTCCTGAGAGACCATGGCATCTGAGATGGTGTAAATCAATCAAAAAAGGATATTTTAGTGCTGCGCTTCTTTGCCTGCCAACATGTCTTAGAGTAGAATATGAGATGCGCCCTCAGCAGTACACAGAGCATAAAATAGTCCAATAAAACTCCATTAACATAGAACAATAGAAATGGAACTCACTGGCTTCATTGTTTGTCTAACATTTGGAAAAATTTACAGGAAATAAACAGTTTTAATTAATAATTGGGAAAGTAAATGATTATTGTTTGCTGTATGCTAAATGCTTAATTCTTTGGTGGAAAAATGTGCGTCATCCATCATTAGTCTTGACGAAATGTCAACTTGTTTAGTTGTGAAAACATTTTTCATTATTAAACTGAAAAGCTTAATTTTCCCACTCAAATATTGACTTTCTTTTTCATTGCAGGCCAAAATATTTGTATTAAATTCGAATGGTAACACTTAAGTATAGGGACCAGTTGTCACTATTAACTAGTTGCTTAAGTTATTAGCATGCCTATTATGAACACATTGGCTGTTTATTAGTACTTATAAAGCACATATTATGCATGACCATATTCTAAATCTCTAATCTTACCAAATTCCTAAACTTAACAACTACCTTACTAACTATTAATAAGCAGCAAATTAGGACTTTATTGAGACAAAAGTCGTAGCTAATAGTTTGTTAGTGGTGAAAAAATAAAGTGTGACCCAAAGAATGTGCAGTGTAAAACATTTTTATTCTCATACTTTATTTATTTCCTTATAGTGCCCCCCCCATATTAGTGCCTTATAATAACCTTTTATGACCCTAATGACCAAACTCAGCAATCAAAAATTAATTTAAATTATTAATTTATTGATTGACTGATTGATTTCAGTGTGTGATAGACACAATAATACTGAGCATGCAAGAAATGGTTCACTCATATCTCATTATTCACTCATATCTTTGTCACACCACACTGATCAAAGCTTAATTTGTGAAGTCAATAGAATGACAAAGACCCTTTTCAGTTCTGTCCCATGAGCTCCTTAATATTGTGCCTGCATAACTTACCTGGCCTTTGAAGTTTGAATATATTTTATGTCTTTTAAAATACCTTATGAAATGTGATTTGAAGCCTTTAAAAGCACAGTTAACCTAAAAATGTAAATGCTGTCATCTTTTACGCCTGCTCAACCTCATTTTAAAGACTATCCTGCTGCGATGTGTCTGACAGGCCATATTTGGGAGCTACATCAGAAGGCAAGTTTTTAATTTGAATATTTTTGATTTGAAGTATTCTGTATAGCATGAGTTGTATGCACAACTTTTGATACAGTTAATTTTCCTTGAGTCATTGACTTTCGTCCACATCACAAAGGTTTGAGATTTGCATTAATCATAGGTTTTATACAACTTGCATAATTATGTGAAATTTGGTGAACAGGATAGAAAGATGTATTGTTATTTTCTGCCTTCTTCGCACCAAGCAAACCATTGAGCTCCATGAGAAGTGTCAGTCAGCAGAATGCAGTCCAAAAAGAGATCCGAGTCAAAATGAGTCCGATAATCTGTGTGGCCCTGTTTGGCCCAAACTCAATTTCAAGAATTGGCTGGAGGCTTTCAGAGGCAATTGAAGACATATGGAACAAGCGTCAGCCTACAACCTCAGTTGTAAACGGCATGTTTTACCTTTCATATAATGAACAACTGCAGCAGTGAACCACCCAGAGTTATGCTACAGTAGAAATCAGCTTAAAAGTAAATCCCTGTGTTGTTTTGCATATTAAAATACAGACAAAAATAAGATTGTGAATTAATTGACTATGTAATATGCTGCTGGTTTCAAGAAACATCTCTGGAATTCCAGCTTTTTTGACCTGTTTTATCCATATACAAGTTCCATTCATTTGAAAATGGTCCAAAGACCCTTCCAGACAATGATTTACTTCTTCCTTATTTCCCACTTACATATGCCATTTCCTTAAAAAAGTACAGATTTGCAGCAATGTGTGTTTAATGATACAGTATGTGTGAGCCTGAGATATTCTCTTAACTTTCTCAACACATTCATTTGTTGTCTCACTGCTGTTCCATCATCTTCTGTGGTGGACAACCAATTGACTGGTGTTCCTATCGAGACCTCTTCTTGGATGCCCTCCAAATGATCTCATGTTCCATAGTTTCTCTGACTCCTCCTCATGTGCCATAAATCATCGTGATGTAATCTTTCACACTGCCGTTCCCACAGCTGGTGAGCTGAAGCGCTTGTTCTCATAGAGAGTGCTGCGTAGTGACCAGTTAACCTCAGGTTTTACATCCCAGAGCAGAAATGACCGGAATGACCTCTCGTATTCCTCTGGTACACATACACGGTCTTTTATTTCTGAAATTTCCATTTATTCCGCCCGCATGGGGCCTTTAAGGTTATGGACTGTTTTTGCTGCGTTTATCCAGACGAATAAGACTGAACACATTTTGAGAATCTTAAAGCCTCTCAGAATGTCTGGTATTTGCATTTAGACCTGAAGATTGCATCTGATTTTCTGAGAGTATTTGTGTTTGTGTTGAGCGTGATCCCTCTTGACGTCTCGGCGCTTGTGCTCCCATGACCAGGGGGAGGAATGTTTCTAAAAGCGCTGAGAGATTTTTACGAGACCTTACTGTGGAAAAATGTCTGGTCGCTTTGCCACCTACCCCTCCCGGATAGTCTCCTCCTGAGATCCCGTAAAAAGCAGGATATCTACCCTAGGATGTCTTGTTCTTTACTTCCTGAGGGTAATGGGATTTTGGGAAATTGCAAAGCTGAAACATTTTATGAACTGATTATAGGAAAAATACAAGCCTTATTGATGTCTAAAGGACCCCAGTGAATCCCATTTAGCCCTTAATTCATTATCTTGTATGAAAGGCTTTGCTCTGAACTGCTAACATTGCCCTTTTCTGTGAAATTAAGCAAAACTAAGTTTAATTAATGTCTTAATAATTTGGATATAAAGATGGAAATGCTAACAATGCTTTCAGACACAGCCAGAGCTTTAGCAAACCACGCAGAGGTGTAGGGGTTAAACAAAATGTGGCCGTTTACGAGGAGATCCCACTGTTGAGCTTCTGCCTGATGAGGCAAATGATTCCGTTCTAAGGCTTTATGTGCTTATATCCCAGCATGACTTCTGCTCTCTTTGCTCCTCCGGTCGTGCCCGTGAAATCGGTGCAGTGCAGCATTACTATTCAAGCCTCCAGCTATGTCAAATCTCAGTCTGGATCAATTATAGCATCCAGCTTCTCTTCCGAATCTCTGTCTGACAGATGCTGCAGTTTTATATGCATGTATCAAAATCTCATATTCATACACGTGAAATCCACTGATTAGGTGTCTTGAGAGGAGGATGTGGGCGAAGAGGAGATTTCAGTCTGGTGTTTTTGTCATTTTTGGGATATTTTGAGGTGAACGGATAGATAGATATAGATAGATATTTATTTTAGTATCTATCATTTTGAGATGTGTAAGTGTTTTTTTTTTTTAAAGAAATAAATATTTTTTCAGCAAGGATGCACTACATTTGACCAAAAGTGACAAGACTTTTACATTATTAAATAACAAATCGAATAATGCTGCTCTTGTGAAGATTCAAAGAATCCTAAAAAACGTCATAGTTTCCACAAAAATATAGCATAACTTTTCAATATCAATAATAATAAGAAATGTTATCTGAGCACCAAATGAGCATATTAGAATGATTTCTGAAGGATCATGTGACACTAAAGACTGGAGTAATGAAAATGGAGCTTTGCCATCTCAGGGATAAATTACTTATTAAATATATTAAAACAGAAATGTTATTTTAAATTGTGATAATATTTATCTGTGTTATCATTTTTAATGTATTTTGATCAATTAAATACAGCCTTAGTGAGCATAACAGCATCTTTCAAAAACATAATTTTTATTTTTAAATAGTTTAACATTGCGTTAGGCCTATGTATATTTACTGTAATATACTGGATCTATGATTTTTTTTAAAGTAAAAAATATGAATTACCACTACAAGGTAATTTCCAGTTTTTCAGTATAGGTAATACTTATGAAAATAGATTTTAATAAAAATGGGTGTCAACTTATAATTTACATTGAAAAACTTAAAAGAGGTTAATTACTATTAAATGTAAACTTTACCAGAACTCAGCATGAATGTCTATTTAGTTCATGCTGTACATTATAATTTCTGTGCCAAAGTTAATTTGTACCTTTTAATTTGAACTAAAATCAGTCCATTTCAAATCAAGATACAAAGGGAACCTTCAACCCATGATTTCATTTGACTCTTTTGGCCTTGTCCCACTCTCATTCTGTTGTGGTGAAGTGCCATGGTGTTTTCCCATGGTGAATGGGATTACACTGACTGCAGAGAATGTTTGGTGTTGACACAGCATGCAGCTTGGTTAGTCCTCCAAATCCCCTGCTTTTCCTGAGACCAAACAGCAAAATCTGCTCGTTTTTCAAACCAATTGCTTTGGGAATATGAACTGGCTAGAGGAAAGTCCTGTATTTGTGCAAGGGACTAAATAGTTCTTCCTCTGGTTTTAATTAAGAAAGACTCAGGGAATCAAGTGCTTCCTGTCCGACAGATTGTGCTTTGAATTTTTACGACAGGTTGTGTCAGCTAAATAAACAATGTACACTCTAAGGATAAAATAAGAGAAGGATGAACACTGCACTACGTCTTATGATAGACATATACTGCTGCTTCTGACTATGAACATGTATTGTTTTGACTTATAATGAAAAAGGATGGAATAAAAGTGCAGTAGACGCCACATCCATGACAGCTATGATGTTTGTCACATCTTTTAACAAGGACCTGAAATTGAAAACAGATGTTGACACATACTTAAAAAACTTGTCTGATGCAGAGTTGAATAAATTTGGAGGACAGTGAAAACATTTTCTGTTGCTTAAAAATATCCTGAAAAATAAATATCCAATATCCTTGTAAAATAAATTTACAAGAAAAAACAGTAGATTTGATTGCCAGAAATTCACCATAAAAAATGGTGACATGTTTCTTGTATTACGAGATGGCATTTATAACTGTATATTTTATCAATATAATGTTAATTAGGGGTGCTCCGATCAGGATTTTTGAGGCCGATCAAGTCAGTCAAAGCAGTATGATTTGGGCTGCCATGTCAGTGATGATCTTGGGCTGCCTTCTTGCTTTTGGTCACTGTGTTTTCTGAAGTCCACAGTCAACGAGCATCTGATCAAGAAATTTGTAGACATTTATTCAGAGCCTGACTTCATGCTTTGCTGACAGAGCTTTATGGAGGAGTGCATATTTTAGACATTTTCCAAAAAAAACATGGTATCTCACAAACATTCAATGATCATGCACTGCATGTTACAATGTTCAAAAGCTTGTTGCACAAACTAGCTGACACACCCTGATTTCATGGCTGTATGTGAGATGGCCAGCAAACTTTTACACCTGACACCACATAGTTTGCAGTGTGAAAGCCTATGCAGTCCATTGTGGTACAGAAGCAGTGCAGAAGCAGCACGGACTGCACCTGAAAAAATCCAACTTTCGAAAAGTTCCATACTAACCTGCAAACAGTAGCCCACCAAAGATTTTGTGTAGGAGAAGTTAGTTATTCATAAAAATTGTTGTGTGAACTAAAATACTAGAAATTAAATACTAACAGAAGGCTAATTGATATTATGTAAAAATATCAATTTGATTAATTCTTATTTTCTGAGACACTGAATTACAGTTTGTGTTTCATTATCTGTAAAAATGCCATAATCATCAAAATTTCAAAAATGTATACATAAATTGGGCTCTGAAATTTTCATGCTTCTATGTGTAATGAATCTATATAATATATGGGTTTCACTTTCTGAAATGAGTGACAAAAAATATTGACCTTTTTCATGATATTCCAATTTTTTTAGATGTACCTGTATATCAGCGTGATAACAACTACCTTAAATGACCAAAACCATATTTCGGAAAATTGTATTGGAAGTGTAATGTTATTGTTTTATTTTGACTGAAGTCCCATTCGTTTACATGGAGAGGGCGGGGTTTATGACCTGTACTGCAGCCAGCCACCAGGGGGCGATCAAAGAGCCCGCAGCTTCACTTTCCAGGACGAGTGAGACACACCCGGTCCCACCCAAAGTGAAATCTTATTGGTCCAAAATCCTTTTCCTCATAACTACATTCAGCATCAATTTATTTTATGTTTTTATTTTTTTTTAATGTGGCTTTCCACAACAGATTTTACATCTATCAGCGACTAAATAGTGCAAATAAGGAAATTACTAATTTTGTGGTTGCCCCATTTCTGATGTATTTTTAATTAAGCCATGCTATTCATTTTATAACAACTGATGCAGCAAATGAGTACTATAACTCAATTTGTAACAGTGCAAAACATTTTTTATGGTATATTACACCATTTTAATCTAAACCATTCTCTATTGATAGGATGAGAGATTTATATTCATCAACTATCTTTCATCATAATGAATCAGTGTAGTCAATCATTAGCTCATTATTGACAAGATCAGATCATTAATCATGTCTGTTGTTTGCATAACCCTTTCTGAGAGAAAACAGTGGTTCATGGACCACTTGGTTTGCATGTTAACAACCTTTCTTGTGCCTAATTGGAGAAGCTGACCCCCCCACACCTTTAAGCCCTTTTGGCCCATTCCAACAGGTTTAATCGCTGGCTTCAAAGGCTTGTTTTGATGCCCTGAACCTTGTCTATCCCCAGAGACTAAGGTCTGTTCGGCCTTGGGGCCTGAAAAGGGAGAGGGAGGTTTTAATGAAAGACAAGAACCGACTGTGTAAGTAAGTGTGTACAGAGCTGGTCATTATCACAGCACTGAGTGTTGTGCCAGGAGCTGTACCATATGACTCTTTCAACACTTTGACAGCCTCCTTTCTCTCAAGGGATTGCACTTAAAGCCCCTGTCAGACACCTGCTACAAGGTTAGAGGACACCTGGATGGCTTCTGCCACATTTCAATCAAGTGTCTGAAGCAGAGAAGTTGCTTAAATATGTGCTGAATTGATGTGTTTTATCAATATAGTTCAGAGACAATATCTAGTGTCAGGGAGTATTTGGGGCTTAGTCCAGACATCTGCGAATGCCTATTCTTTGAAAAAATATTGGAATATGATACACTTGAAATATTAAGTATTGAAACATTACATCTGTGGTGTGTCATTGTTTATGAAGTAAATCTCAAAAAATTACTGCTGGAGCTAAAGCTAAAAAGACCCCTCTAACCTATAGTCTCAGCCCCAGGCATGGTCCAATATAATCAAAAATAGTTTTTGACCCTTTTGGCTTTCCATAGTCTAATAAGTGCTTTACACTTATAATAGTTTTGTCAATCACTCCCCAGGTGTTTTTAAGGTTCTTTATAAGTACAATGGGTGCTTCTGAGAGGATTTTGTGTTAGT
The DNA here is from genome assembly GCA_027422405.1 of Ptychobarbus kaznakovi. Taxonomy (NCBI): domain Eukaryota; kingdom Metazoa; phylum Chordata; class Actinopteri; order Cypriniformes; family Cyprinidae; genus Ptychobarbus; species Ptychobarbus kaznakovi. Next base: position 13,100,924 of record CM049809.1, read on the forward strand.
TTTGAAAAAGTAGTTATTTTAAATTGAAATAATATTTCATGATATTATCATTTTACTGTATTAATCATTTAATAAATTAAGCCTTGGTTAACATAAGAAACTTCTTTCAAAAACATAAAAATCAAACCAACCCCAAACATTTGAATGGTAGTGCAATGTACCTGTATTCTAATATTGATAATATTGTAATTTATGAAAATAATAGTTAGATGTTTTACATATCTTAATTATTACAAATGATTACAATAAAAATGTATTTACTAGCCAACTAATGGATCACACTAACAGACATGAAAACGATTAATATTTTGATATATTTTTTATTTTTTATTTGGATGAGTTGGACACACATAATCTATTAGAGGAAGAACGAGAGAAAAAGTGGCATATGCTTCGGATGACTAGACAGTTGGCAAGCCTGGCCATCACATCCTTCCAGAGGGACAGACGTCCTGTCGGATGTGTCACTCATCGTGTATGTGAATAACATAGCATGATCATAAAAAGAGAGAGGAAGAGGTAGGGCAGTGAAAATGTATAATGACAAATAACAACAAGCACATCCTTTATTGCCCACCCTCTGTGGTCATCTATTAGCATTGAACTTTAAGTCATCCTGCATTGTTCAAATGTACCGCAGACTGAAAAGGGACCTTTAGCATAGACGCAGATAAACACAATGCAGGTGCCCTTTGAGCTCTTTTGTTCAAACCCCTTGTTGATTCTAGATGGAGGAAACAATGTTTGCAAGTGTAGGGAACACAATTAAAGAGCGCACGATCCCTTAAGACTGTAAGGTCAGAAGAAACAAATCAATTTACCAGGGAATGACCAATCAGTGTACCCTGTGGTCGATCTTAAATGCCATTGATTTGGGAGTGAAAGAGGTTTGTAAAAGAGGTTTGAGTAAAGGAAGCCTCGAGAGTAGATGTAATTTGTATGTATTGTTTTTGAAGTATTTTTTCCCATTCATTTTTCCTAGATTGCATATATACTGTATATATATAGTTTTATATATATATAATAATATATATTTACATTTATCAGACGCTTTTATCCAAAGCGACTTACAATTGCATTCAGGTTATACATTTTTAATCAGTATATGTGTTTCCTGGGAATCGAACCCACAACCTTTTGCGCTGCTGAAATGCTCTACCACTGAGCCACACAGAACAGGAATATATATATATATATATATTGTGACGAGTCGGCTGCCTCCCCCTAAATTATCAGCATCTCCCCGTCCCTTAATCGCCGCCCTTCACCAGGCTCCCGACGGGAGTGGGTGTGTGAGAGAGGAGGGGCGCTGAAACAAGGTCTGGCGGCGTGTGATGGGCACACCTGAAGTGAATGGAGCCTCATCACCACCGCTGTTATATGCCGAGTGCGCCTCTCCTCTGGAGACCGGTCTCTTCCCCGTGCATGCACGCTGTGGTGGGTCCAGGAAGGGAGCGTGAGCGTGGAGGACCGCACCCGCGAGACGGCTGAGGGCCAGGATGCGGGCCGTTGGAAGCGCCGCGGGCCCAAGGAGGACAAGCCTTGGAAGCCGCCGCCCTGATTGTTCATTCCTTCCAGAACACTGCCCCTCCTTCACAACCCGCAAAGACGAGGACAGCAGATCCCCCTTATTTTGGACACTTCATCCCCTTTGGACACTATTTTATTATTTCTGTTGAATAAAAGCAGGCCTGACGCCACACCCACTTGTCTGTCGTTGCTCCTCCCGCCAAATATATATATATATTGTACATGTATATATGTATATATATATAACATTATTTATATATATTCGGCCAATTCAATATTAAATCATGTGGGGAACCGATTTGCTACTTAATGTTTGTGGAAACTGTACAACAGGTTTGTTTGATTGTTCATAGTTTGAAAGATTTAAATATTATGTTCAATTAAAACATTCATGCATTTTTAAATATTCGGTTCAATTTAAAATATAAATCTTTTGTAACATGGCTTTACTGTCACTTTTAATCAGTGTAATGCATCCTTGCTTAATAAAATGATAAAATTACTAATTTATAAAAAAAAAAGTGCTCCCTTGACCCCCCCCCCCCCCTTTTTTGTTTTAGAGTGCCGTCTTTGTAAATGTAATCTTGCTTCAGGATTGTAGGTAGTGTATTTAACTGGAAAGCTCTTAAATATCCTGGAAATGGACTGTTGTACTCTTTTGCAGCTTTACTTTCGTTGTATTAACTAATGATATTCTGTACATGGATGTTTGTAGGGCGTGTAGCGTGCTTGGCGAACAAGGGAATTCTGGTCTGCCAGGTCATAGCTGAAACACAGAATTTTTCTACAAAACACTTCTCAAGAAATGTTTTCATTGTGTTTACTTAAGTTAAAACATGAGCATCCTGGATTTTATTATGCCTCTGTTATCCTACTCCCTACATCAATCTACCCTTATTTAGGACAAATCTGCTGCAGTGTATCACAAAGCTTTCAGTGTTATCATGAATAATGCTTTTGAGGCCACACTCTTAAAAATAAAGGTTTAAACATTTATTTTTTTACAGCAATGCCATAAGAAACATTTGGGGTTCCCCAAATAACTTTTCAATGTACAGTTCTTAAAAGAACAATTTTTTTTCTTAGTGTGAAGAATATTCTTAAGAGCCCTCTTCCACTTTTGTGCAATGGAACGGTTCCATGGATGTTAAAGGATCTTCATGGAACCACTGAAGAAAAGAAAGACCCTTTATTTTTAAGAGTGTGCCAGGAACATTTCAATTTTAATTGGCTAGAAGCACATTGCAACTAAGAGACACTTGTGGCAAAACAATATGAATAGCGGAAAGTTAAAGCATTTAAGCTTGTTAGCTGCACACGGTTGGTGATCCTCTCCAACAGTGAGAATCGGCTACAGGTAATTAGCTAGGAATGCTGTTTCTAATAAATTATTCATTACCTCAGACACTAATCAAGATTAGTAGCACCGAGCATAACAGGCAAAATGCAATCAGTTTGGCGTCGAACAATAAAGAGCAATTAACCAAGCAACGGATCTGATAAGTAATGACAGCCATTAATATTTCACCTTCTTCAGTCGTGGGTTTAGATTGATTAAAGCTAGTATGATGCTCATTCTGTCCCAGTTCATTTCTTTACTCAAGCTGCAAAGTGAAAAATTCTCGCACATGCTGTTTCAGAGTAGTGCACCACAGGGAATGTCATCAATAATGAATCCTCAATCTCGTCGCACTCCAAGATTCATACTTACTACCTGCCCTGTGCCAAGCTTTCCTCTGAGTCTTCAGTGTGGAGGAGTGCTGTTTTTCCTCCATCTTGCATGTTTTATTGTGCTTTTGTGGACTTGAATGTGCTTTGCTGTTTGCTTGGTGTGATTAAATATGTGCCATGACCTGTGGTTGTGTTTCTTTTCACAGGTAATAAGAACAGACGGAAAGAGAGAGCAGAGGCGCTGCATCTTTTGACCTGAATCCTGAACTACATCAAAGAACTCATGGTAGGTGCTTTTGCTTATTAACATAAACAGAGCATCTGCGTGTTCGTAAAGCGATAGTTCAACTGAAATTAACCCTCATTCTGTTTTAAGGTAATTCTAAATATGGATACTGTTACATTTTCTTTTAGGTAGTGTCCATTTACACTAATTTAAATTAGCCAACTTTGTTTGCAAAGGCCATTTTCACTAACTCCACCCACTATTGCTCAGATATTTTTTCTTTAGTACCACAGAGAATATTACTTACATTAACATTTTGTTTGAAGAGCATCTAACATATACTTGCTGCAGACAGTATCTAGCATTATTTACACAACACTAGACACTCACTTTTTTTCCCTTTTTTTGTCTATTATCAATAGTGTAATGATGTATGAATGCACTTCCAAACCAAGCAGCTTTCTGTTGGTCAGTGGCACAAGTTCACGTGAGCATGTTTTCAAAATCTGCATTGAGAAAACTTTCACCCTAATGAAAATTCCTGGTTGCTTGGATTCTTCGTGACTGGATTCTGCCCTTGAAAGTCCATTAAATAACAGTAAATGTGACTGCACCTTAACACAAAAGGTGAAGTTTAAAGAATCTTTACACTGCTCTTTGCCTTCAGAGCATTGTTCATGAACGCGTGCAATAGTTTCAAAGTCTTTTGAAATCACTCCATAGTTCTGTGTGAAGAAAAGACTAAAATTTAAAATATTTCCAGTTCTCTGCAGCACAGATTTCATTCTCCATTCTGTATATTTAAACTTGGATGTCACGTTTGGCTACAACACAATGGTATTTGGTGTCAAGGACGTCAAACATGGTGCATTTTTTAATCTGAATGAAAAGCTTTTCTGAATGAAAATCAAAGCTTTTGCAGAAAGGAACATTTTCTGGAAATAACAACTCGTTTCTTACACAAAGGTGACATATGACTTCAGAAATCTCATATGAAACCACTTGTATGGTGGCTTTATGTAATCATTTTTACAGTTTGACAGACATTGTCACATTGTATGGGAAAAAAAAAAAAAATAATAATTCACAAATTTTGCTTTTCTTGTATTCTGAATTACATACTTCCTCTCTTTGTGCCTTGTCTTTCTCTTCACAGCTATGATAATCACAATCAATACCTTTTGCATTTTACCAGTGTAGATGGGATTTGCTCAATTCAGGGCAGTGATTTTGCTATACATATTAATTGCTTTGTAAATTAACCAATCAATACAACAGTAATCCAGTCCATGCAAGCAATTTTTGCTTCTTCCACACAGTGCACTTTCATGCACCATATCCAGCAGATAGCTTCAATAAAAAGGAAACGCTATACAAAAATGAATGAATGGAAATGCAGTGAAATCATTGTGTTGACGGTGTTGTTTGGCTGGTGGATGGCTGTTGGTGCACAAAGCAATTGTGACACTGTCAACAGCAGGGAGGTGATTGTCTTATACTGAAGCGGCATCTATTATTTCTCTGTCATGGCTGGGATCCGGTCTTTCTGGGGAACTGATTTGCATTAAAACTCAGTGCATTAAAATTCCACACACATGCCAGCAATACACATGCATGGTGCTCAAAGTTAAAGGTCCCGCTGACATAGATGCATCAACCGCTCCGTTCACCCTCTAAAGCCGACCCTCAAATGCCAAATAAGCAAAACACCATGTTGATGAAGATTTGTGGTTTGACTTTTATGTTTGCCCTTTGTGCCTTTTAGGCTGCTTTGGTAAAGAAAGCATCTGCAAAGATGGAAATGAAAATCAGCCATCCTGTATTTACTGTGGAAGCTGTCATGCTGCAGACAGTTTCTAAAGTTAAACTGATGGAGCTTTATAACAGATGGTAACTCTCCATAATAATCATCTCCATGCCATCCATCTATAACAATGCTAGAGATTGGAGCTCTCAAGTGGCCACTTCAAACAGGGAGTCTGATGCTGTGTAATGGCGTCTGTAATTTCAGAATTTTCACATCAATATTTTCACATTAATCATTTGGGACTCATTCACATTGTACCTCAGAATGAAGGAGCTCAATACACATTTAATTCTGTTCATTTCCACTTCATGTATGATTCTCTCAGATCCATGTGTGGTGAAATGCAAAGGGAAGCTAGGATGTCTCTTTAAGAACAATGTGCAGTTAATGATATATAATTATATAACTAATTATTATATAATTAGTTAATGATGATAAATCGTAAAATGTTTAGAGATGAGTTCCACATGCATGATGCATCATCCACTTTTTATTAAGATAAATAAATGGAAACATTTGCTAATATAGTTGTTACAAATCATTGTGTTTCCCCCCATTTGGGAAAGATGAACCACCCACCTGTTCCAGCTGTCATTTAATGTCTAGACTATGTATAATATATATATATTTTTTTAGTTTCATGAATATGAATATTGATTGACAAATAACAGTCAAATAAATACACCTGAAACAAACTTGTTTAAAAGAAATGTCACACAACGAAACACACTGTTAAATAGTATTAAAAAAATCTTTTTTTTTGAAAACTAATTATAAAGATAAACGATAAACTTTTGCCAAGTTTCGTAAAATTAGGATTAGAACGCAACCATTATTATTGTACCGTTGGAGCCGCTTTTTTCACGAATTATTCAGTAAAAGTTTTCTCGAGAATTGTCACAAATTAATCAAAGCCGAGATTTGAATCGTTTATAAATACCTATGAGTGTGAATGTGTGTGTGTTGTGTGTGTGTGTGTGTGTGTGTGATGTGTGTGTGTGTGTGTGTGTGTGTGTGTGTGTGTGTGTGTGTGTGTGTGTGTGTGTGTGTGTGTGGTGTGTGTGTGTGTGTGTGTGTGTGTGTGTGTGTGTGTGTGTGTGAGTGTGTGTGCAACATCTTACCCCACATTGCTTAGATGTGGATCAGTGGATTAAAAACCAAATCAGACACTTTTACCCTTGTTGTATAATGGGTGTACCCTGGAGATTCCGGGAGCTTTTTCCTATTTAGGACATCTTTCAACATAAGGCTGAAGCAAAGAAAAAAACGAACAGTCTTTTCTGTGAGCTCTTTGTCACTGGAGAAGCACATGATGTGAGTTAATATGTTTATTGTGGAGCAAATTCTTCAGAAATGTAATGTTGCTTGAATGAATGCATCTTTCCATAATGCATACCAAGATTAAAATTCCCATGCATTTTCTAATAACTATATCATTGTCATCTTCTGTCTGCATTTATGTCTACGACTGTCATCACCAAACATATGCACTAAGGGACTGATTCAACAAACTCCATATTTCACGGCACACCAGAGGTCCTCCTCCAGATGGCATGTTTGACAGGCCTGTGTGAGTGATCACTCATTAGACAAACGCTAGTCCAAGCTGTGCTCCATCTGCAGAAGGCTGCTGCTTTCCGTGTTTGCTCTGACAGGAACTGGTGTTAAGTGGATACACCAGACACCCATCTAGAAACAAAGGGCTGTCCACCTATCTCAACCCCCACCATTTTAGCTTAGACTGTAGAAGCCAAGCCATCATAAAAATAATGCTGAAATCCCTCCCTTTTGCTTTGTGGTTCCATATTTATCTTCTTGGCAAAAATAAATTTTCCCTTTTTCCAACATCAGCCAAGATGTAAGACATGAACTTCAGAGCTCAAATGTGGGGGAGTGGACTGTTTGAACTTCACGTTCTTGAGTTTGTGTGATGTTTGGAAAGAGGTGAGAAGAAGGGGAGAAGATATTTGCCCTGTAGGACTTGTGGACTTTTGATTATTTTGCGTTGACATGCCGAACACAATGTTTGTGGTACAACTGTCCATGTGTGTTTCTCCCTTCACATAACAATTCAGCACTAATGTAAACTTTACTCTTTAGGTCAGGTCAGTTTGACCGCAAATGTTTGTAGGAAACAAACTGACCCACACTAAATAACTAGGACCCATTCACACTGACAATGAATAAATAGCTTCAAGTCAACAAGTTTATACTGTTTGTTGCTGGAAGCTATTTTTTAGTTGGTTGCTGTATCCGTTGGCGAATCACTGCTTTCCCACACAGCTCATTTACATACAATTGAAATTGTATTGCACTGCAATCAATTGCTGGCTGTTGTTCATGTCGTCAAAAGTGACAGTCGCAAAGTACAGTTGGTGAAATGTTTTAGTTTTCTATTTGTGTGCTGTTAATCAATGCTGTATCTTTAGCCGGCTGATGAGGACAGAGGTCCATTATCATTGTGGAAAATGTTTTCTTCCATTTTATATGTGGTTTTGAGGTTCAGAGTTATTGGGAATATTCCCTAAATGGAAATTCATCCACTTTTGGACATTCATTCCCCAGCTTATATTAGATTCTTGTGCAGTGTGGGATGTTTTTGATTTACCAAGCAAATGATTGTGCAACTGCTTTTTCAAGACCAAAAATATGACATTATCCTTAAAGGGTAACATGTGTAAGAGCACAAAATAGTTTTATAAGTACGTAACTTGGTGGATTGGATAATTTATAGAAATGCTAAGAAAGTGTTGCCTAAATATCCAATTACACGGTACAAGTGACTTAAGGTTTAATTTAATAAAAAGGGAAAGTCCAGTGCCATGGGAAATCCCTATTGTACTAATGAACTAGTGTTTATGTGATCACACTCACTGCGGGACAAGGAATCCACACTGTTGAGAGACAGAAAGAGGTTGTGAAGACAAAAGAGAAAGACTTCAACAACCGATCAATGTCTTATCGATCTTGCTGAGCTAGTGATCTTCTCCATCTGAGATTGATAACTTCACCAGAGCAGCAGATACAAGTGTATGGATCGCAGAAGCATTCAAACTGTGTTTTTATATCTAACAAAAATAAATGTTTCTCAGTTGTGATGTCTGTGAAGTTATTAGATTTTGTATTGACCTCATTCAGCATTTCAGTTGTAAATTCATTATATTGAATAGCTTGGCAGTCATAACTCATACAGGAAGTTGCAGGTTGACAATTTTCTATAGATTTCCTCTTTAATTTTCTTCACTTCATCGGCACTGGCCATTTCCCCAAGTCCACTGGGTTTCTCTCCTCAGTAAATGCGGCATTCATTGACATACTGACAAAGATGAAGTGGCTTTATTCATCTGAAACCTGCACCTGCATCTTAACAATGATCTCTGTAATGAACTCTATTTGTCACTACAGAACATTTGAGAAAGCTTATTACACACAATCTCACATCAGTTGTTCAATTACCAAGTGCGATTGTAAGTGTAGTTCTCTTGAATGCTAATTATTATAGTTAAACAACAGTAGTGAATCAGTCCAACAGCACTCGGACTGTTCACATTTGTATTGCTCTTTTTGTTTGTGTTTGCATGTTCCAGAGAGATTGCCAGTCTAGTTGGCAGGGGTTTTTCAGTGACTCTTTCTGAATTTTCTTCAATATATACCAGTAAGTGACGGTAGTTGAGGAGTGATTGTGTTTATGAGAAAGTTGCTTGAGTCAAACATTCAACTGATTTGTTAAAAAAAGCTGATTCATTAAGGAATTAAACAAATATTTATTATTGAGTCATTGAATCATTCCTTCAACCAACTAGTTCAGTCAAAAATGCTGATATACTCAGGATCTAATCAAGGGACTGTCTTTATGAGTGAGTCATTGATTCATTCATTCGACCGATTTGTTCAAATACGCTGCGGTATTCTGGACCCTGTTGAAAAAAACAGCATATGCTGGTTAGGTGTGTATTAAAGCATGGAAGCTGGTTTAAGCTGGTCCTGGACTGGTTACAAGCTGGTTATGAGCTGGTCCTGAGCAGGAGCTAGTCTCTTAGGACCAGCACATGACCAGCTTAAACTAGTTTATAACCAGCTCAGGACCAGCTTAAACCAGCTCATGACCAACTACTAAGGACCAGCTTAAACCACCTCAAACCAGCTGCCATGCTTCAAAACATACCTAACCAGCATATGCTGGGTTTTTTTCAACAGGGGAATGAAACAGTGAAAAACTAGGCAAAAGCACCCAGGTGAACCACTGCTTCTGCTGAGATTATGAAGTGCGTATACAGTGCTTATATGCTTTATTATCCCATGAGGCCACAGGAGAGGATTTGTGAATGGTAGTGAAGCAAAATAACCACCGCTGAATTACATTCATACTAAATAGAACATACTTTTTAAATGGTCATGTATTTATTCAAAGGAAGTACCTACTCATATAGTATACACTTTCGGATGCAGTCTTGGTCATTGAATCATTTGTTCAACCAATTCATTCATAAATGCCTATTCATTAAGAAACTGTGTTGCTCAGAGGTGCTTTGTTTGGCTCTATTTGCATTGGCTGAGCAAAAACAGACTAAGTAACCAACGTTATTGTGCTTAAAATGAAAGTTGCACAATACCAACACCTTGTTCATTTAATTTTTGTATCACCCCCTTTTTTTGTCTGAATAACATCGTCATTTCTAGTTTCACTGGAGGCTTTTTCTAAATATATAAATCAGGTCATTGTTCTTGAGTCAGCTGGTCTAATGTATGAGCTTTGGCACTGCAGGCCTTTTGTGTCCAATTCAACTTTTACATTCTCTTTCAAAGGACAAGAAATCCATCGGTTCTTATCACTTGTCTAATCCAAATGACCACTGATGCACCACTAAAAGCTTTAGGCTCATTATAGACTGAAGTTTTAATTAATTATACAGCCAAATATGGCAGTTAGTCATTACTATGTTCCCTGATACATGTGAGGTACCTGCCCTCTTTATGAACATGCTGTAACTGCTTTAACTTATGCAGACTTCAAAGCTGAGAATCATGTGACTTATTCTGCCCTAATTGGAGGTTCATTAAGGGACTATATATGCCTGCTGGGTAGACCATGCTGTCGTACCCCTTCCCTTAACACAGCTAGAATGTTTTCCAGTTTCACATGTATTATAAAAATGTCTATATGGAAAGTTATATTTGCTGAATTTTCTTGAACGGCGCACTAGTGCACACACACACAGACATAGCGTATTTGTCACTAGCTGTTCAAGCTGTGCATTGAAAAGAACAATTCGGAGTCATCTGATTCACTGAGCGTGAAGAAGTTCAGTGCTCTGGTGAATCCTGTGTTCCATGCTATATTGCTCTTTATGCATGCAAGCTCATGGCTGATGGGGGAGAGCTGACCAGCACACTGTGTCCTTGTCCTTGTGCTAATGATCTTGTCCCAGTTAGTAGGGTAAGAATGACTAAACCAGACAGTGGATTAATCATGTTAAAAATGTCAACTTCAAGGAGAGTCTCTTCAACCTATTTGTTTAAAAAAAGTGTGGTTTTCTAAAGGAAGACCTCAGGGAGGATAAGTGTCTTTTAGCTTGTGAATTTGCGAAAAAAACAATTTTCCTTTTCCGAGGGATATATGAGTGATAATTGCCTTTTTTAAAACTGAGGTATGGTTGTGGTTGCTGAGGCATTCTCGTGGTTTCTAGTTTCTAGGGTGACTACTTACTGACCAATGCATATTTCCAAATTCACCATTCTGACGTTGAAATAGGCCATTCATAAAATACATAAAAATTCCAAGTTTTTATTTCTGTGTGTGTTTTGGGGGCAAATGCACCCCATTGTCAGAGAGTGAATTTGCATTTAATTTTGCCCATCTTCCGTTTGAAATATAAAATGTTATAATTTATAATTTTGTCTTTTCCCTTGTCTCTTGTCTTAAAAAAGTTTAAAAGGCTGAAATATAAGGTTTATGATTTTCTAAAGCAATGCTTTTGTTACAACTGTATTATTAGAACTCATTATTAGAAAAAAATTTGGTCATTTTATAATTTATAGGTGTTGTTCCATTGCAATATCAGAATTTTTCAAAATGATTTGATCAGATTTTTCAAATTTTTTTAAGTTTAAAGAGTATTGTTCATATAATATTGTTTTGTATTTTATTACAGTTGAGCTACCCCTCCTTCTCATAACCTGCTTTAGCACAAAAACACTCCAACAAAACAGGCAACAATTTTTAACTGTGTATGAAAATAATAGCACACCTCCTCCAATGTGCATATATTGCATAGATATTCAAGTATTAGACTCAAAATTATGCCATTGTTTTATTTCAGAAAATATTCTTAGCAGAAAGAGAAGATGTGATTTGCATAAGTATTCAATCTCTGTATTGCAGTAGTGCGAAGTTTACACAGAATGGAAACATATATATTGTTACTACATGAAAACTGATTTGCATAAGCATTCAATCTCTGTATTACAGAAATGCAAAGTTTACACGGACGAAAAACAATTGCAATAATGAGCGCCTTACAATCGACCTCTACTTGTGAATCATTACAGTAACTACCACATTTCCTGGATTGGAACCCTGCAGTGAAGGGATCATTATTGAAGTTGTGAATCTAAAACACATTTATGAAAATGATTCCCATCCAAATGTAAGGGTCTTATCTAAATTTTTACTGTTAATTCGAGATGGTATGTCTGCAGTTTTTCACAGTCTGAAAAATTATTAATATTACTTTCCCTCTAGCTTGTAGGTCAGTAAAACAAAAAAAGAAGATTTTGTGATGGTATAGCAGTAAATGTATCACATGAAGAGTGTTGTATGGGTTTAGTTTTATTTGATTGTGGGGTAGGGTGTGTTTGTTTCTTTCTGTGGGTGCTGACTGTGTTCGTGTCAGCTAATGTCTGAGAGAACAAGCAGAAGTCTCTTTCATATTCACACATGCTGTTGATCTGGCCTCACTTTTGCTTTGCTTCAAATATTTCTGCACTTTTGATGAATGTGCTGCTGTTTTCATTGTGTACGAGACTACAAAGACAATTCTTAGAAGTAAAAAACACACTGTGCTTTTGGTCACAGAGAACCCAGGCTTTGGAATAATGAGCTGAACACAAATCAATCTTGATCATGTTGTTGGATTTGCTGAAGCTCTTTGGACTGCGTAAATGTGCTGCAACGAGCATGTAGTTTCACTGCAGACCTTCCTGTTATATGTAGCTATGTGTGTTTGATTAATGATGACTGCAGTGCTGTGGGAGTCTTGGGAAAAATACCCTGTTTATTCTGCGCTTTCTCCAGAGCCAGCTCCGATCTGCTGGCAGTTTGATTTATACTGGGATCCAAGATGCTTTACACCAGTGCGCTCCAACTGGGAGTGTGTGTTGGTCTCCTGCACTCAGCAAGCTGAAGTTTTTACACAAAACCAGAGAAACGCCTTCTCAGATGTGGATTTTTAAGCTTTTACGCCGTTCTCGGCCAATGCTCCCACATCCAGGTGCAAATGGCTTTGCTGACCTGCAAAGAACATATACAATTATATAAGAGAGGTCATCAGATACTGCTAATGAAAGCATTAATCTATGCAACCCTAATTAAAACCCCCTGGTTTGGCCTTTGTTAAGAATGAGGGTAATTAAAACACTAATTGCCCTGAGGGTGCTATAAGCACTTTGCCGACACTTTTGATACTAGGGGTTTCCCATTTTATACTATGCCCTTCCGTAGTTTGTAATTCAGTTATCCATTAAACACAGGCTGCCTCTCTGTCTATTTCTTTGGGCAGTGAAGGATTGCAAGATCATCGTTATTTCCCAAAATCATTATTCTGTATAAGAGCAACAATGGTTGCCAGACCAGAACTTTTCAATTTATTTGATAAAGACCCCAAAATATGATGATTCCCTTGTGAAGTACCCACAATGACCGCTATATATTTTTGTATTGTTTAAAGACTATTTATATTGGCGTCTATAGCGTTGTGGGCAGCTGTCTCCCGAGTTCAAATTCCGACCTATCCCGGCAATAAATGCAAAAATGGCACAAATAAATCTTTAAAAAATATCTGTTTATACTTAATTTATACCCTAAATAGTGTTCTGTGCTCGTCGGTGCAGCCAAAGATACCAATGTCATTTGCAAAAAAATAAATAAAAATAGTGGTGCCATGGGTGGAAACTTGCTGCTTAAGGGGCGGTAATATTATAATAATATCCATTTTCTATGTCACGGGGGAGCAAAATCTGAGTGGCTCATTTTTCACAAACTTGCAGAGAAATGCTTACAAAAAAATGTACAGGGTTGTTCTTTTTCACATTTTCTGGTTTGTTAGATGCACCGGGGATCCAATTATAGCACTTTTGAACATAGTCAGATTTTCATGACATGTCACCTTTAAAAATGACAAAAAATAAAAAATTTGAAAGCAAATTGAAACAAATATATAACAATGTGTTAATAATATTTATACTACTTGTTGCAAATAGTGGCAATTATCTGCACTTCAGTATTGTATTACATTTCAAGTATGCAATAATAACATATTGAGTGTAAATTATAATTGTAATTCAAATTCTTAAATGGATGCCACCTTACTGGTACAATAAAGCCATCCCTACACCTACCCTAACCCTACCTGATACTTTATTTTCAACTTTTTGGTTATTTTTCTTAATTTTTATTGAAAACCAATTGCTTTATGATGTGATATGAGATTTCAAAAGGGAGAAGGGAGAAAAAAAATTACGGCAAAAGGTGGGTTCGAACCCGGGCCGATTGGGTCAAAAAGACCACGACACACGCTTTGCCAACAAGGCGGGCTATTTGCACTAAGTGTAAATTGATACTCAGTTTAAGTAATGTATGAAGTTAAAGATAACTTTGACAATTCTAAAAATACCTATTTTTAAATAATGTAAATATAGATGGACATAGATATACACATACATACATACAAGTACAGTATAAATCCATTTTATCTCTCTTTCTCACTCTCAAATTTCCCCTGGACCCCCTTCCAGTCCAGTTTATATTTGGCCGATATAGACTCATCTCCTCAATAAAGATCTATAGAGCTCTTGGAATCCACTTTGGGTGATACAGAGTGAGCCAAAAACCTCTTTTGAGAAAGTTCTGCCAGAGCATAATGGGATTGAATCTGACAAGATAGGAAAATACAAAGAAAACAAGAAGGAAGGGGGAAAAAACTAAACGAAAGGTCATGGTTAGTGTACTTGTCATCAAGCCACATTCTATTTCAGGCTCCAAGTCAACACACAAGTGATTTTCCCCAGCCTCTCTCTTCCACAGAGTTCTCACTGCTATGATTACTATATCTATTAATAATGCTTGCGATCCATCATGTATTGTTGTTTGCAACAAGACTTGTGGTATTAGCACTGCACAGCGAGATAAGGTTGCACTCAAACATGTATTTAAGGATGACACCCTCATGTAATACACCCTATGTGTGCTGTCTGAGTAATGTTAGGGTAGCTCTGCTAGTGCTGGCTGTTAGCACTCGCCTAGAACTAATGAAAAAGGCCCCATTTCATTTAAGGAAAGTGGCGCCATAATAGGCCTTCATCCCAGAGAGTGCTTTTTCAGGTAGAGGGATGGTCTGCTGAAACACAAGAGCCTCTCATCATTAATTACACTAAAAGGGAGGCTGTGCCTTAAAAGAAAAATAGTATGGCTGTTTTAGTATGCACATGGGAACCCTGAATTCACATTGTTTGAATGCACTTTGAATACAAGATTTTGCTGAAAAGCCTTTTTTGATGTTAGCATTACTTCTTTCAGTGTCTTACAAACTGCGTGAAACCTTTTAAGTTTTTTGACAGCGCTTTAGTACAAATGTTTTTGTGCCGAGTGTCAATATGTAGATGAAAGGCTCGATTGTAAGTGTTTCTGATTAAGTTCAGAGATGACGCTATGTTTGTTTTTCTTCCAAGGGGCTCGGGGAGGCTTCAGCGAGGGGGACGAGCATGGAAGGAGACTGCCTCAGCTGCATCAAGTACCTCATGTTTGTCTTCAACTTCCTTATCTTTGTGAGTATTTATGTGTGTGACATTGACATACACTTTGCTCTAGCAGAGTAGTAGAGGAGTACAAAGGGAAAGATACGGACTACTCATAGAGATATGAATGCGAGAAACTGCAACGGTTATAATGTGGAGATTAAAGGAATAGAAGTTACGCCTTTCATTTATAACAACTAGTCACCTATTTGATAGAGTTTGTTTACTCTAGAATGTGCATTAGCTGGACCAGTAACTGCATTTGAGGGCTACAAAGATGGCCACTAAGTGAATTACCTTAGACTACCTGAGTCTAGCAGATATTTGACCTTTGACCTCATAATGTTTTGAAAGAAATTTATTATTTTAAGTAAATAATGCTTAAAAAATAGAAATTAATATTATTTAATTAAACCTAAAGTTCACCCCCAAAAATAATTTCTGTTATTAATTACTCACCTCATGTCGTTCCAAACCCGTAAGTCCTCCGTTCATCTTCAGAACTCAAATTAAGATATTTTTGATAAAATCAGAGATCTCTCAGACCCTGCATAGACAGCAATGTTACTACCACGATCAAAGTTCAGAAACATAACAAGGACATCAGTAAAACAGTCCATGTTACATCAGGGGTTCAACTGTATTTTTACGAAGCTACGAGAATATTTTTGTGTGCAAAGAAAACAAAAATAATGACTTTATTTAACAATTCTTCTCCTCCTCATCCAATTTGCAGTGGCGCGCCGCCATTATGCACTTGCTTCCGCTTCATGTAGACAAAGTATGCGCGTGCTGATGTAATCAGCATTGTTTACATTCAGCATGCGTGCAATTTCTCCTGAACGTTATCAAAGCTGATTACGCTGATTACGTTCTGGGGAAAGCACGGATATGCTTCGTGGTATTCTCCAAAATGGCGGAAGACGGTACCTCGGGGAAAATAATTGTTGAATACATTTTTATTTTTGTTTTGTTTTTTGTGCACAAAAAGTATTCTCGTAGCTTCGTAAAAATACAGTTTAACCCCTGATGTCAAATGTATTATTTTACCAATGTCCGTTTCTGGGATTGGGAACATTGCAGTTGCGTTGCTGTCTATGCAGAGGTCAGAGAGCTCTCAGATTTAATCAAAAATATCTTAATTTGTGGTCCGAAGATGAACGAAGGTCTTTTTTTGGTGAACTAACTCTTTTAAGTATGTTCTTTTAAAGTATATTATTTTTATACCAAGTACTCTTTTTTAAAGTATGCTAAAGTGTACTAATGTTTATAAAGATATTCTTTGACTTTATATTTCCCCCAAATTTAGCCTGTAGACCAGGGGTCACCAAACTTGTTCCAGCAGGGCCAGTGTCCTGCAGAGTTTAGCTCCAACCCTAATCAAACACACCTGAAGCATTCTAATCAAGATCTTGCTTGGTATACTTGAAACTTCAAGGCAGGTGTGTTGAGGCAAGTTGGAGCTGAACTCTGCAGGACACCGGCCCTCCAGGACCAAGTGTGGTGACCCCTGCTTGTAGACTGTTAAGATTCACAGATTTGTAACAGAACAACTACTTGTTTAAACATTTCAAAGCAAGAGAGGGGAAGATACAGGGAGAGAAGGAGGGAAGAGACAGAAAGTGCTTCTTTGATCACCTATCTAGGTTGACAACATAAATGGCCACTGTGGGATTGGCGTCATAGACAGAGAAAGATTTGGTTTGACTGAATTAATTATCTCCCAACAGCAAGAATAATGTGATGTACACACGTGAGTGCAACGCTAACAATAAAATAGCTTGTTTTTTGTTCAAAAAATGATAATATAATTCTCTGAAATCCATTTAATAAGCCGAAAACAGCTGCTCATATTTATTCAACTCTAAAAACTATTAAAACACCAATTTAGTGATACAGTCAAGCTGTTTATGGAATCTGTTTATGACAAAAATAGCTGTTTTGACAGGACTCCGCTTGACAGACACAAGGCTAATTCCATCCATGAAAAGAATCCAGGTTTCACAGGAGAGAGAGAGACTGAGGAACATGTTTTTGTGTGAGGGTCTTATCTCAAAACCCACCGCACAAACACACACACACACACACACACACACACACACACACACACACACACACACACACACACACACACACACACACACACACACACACACACACACACACACACACACACACACACACACACACACACACACACACACACACACACACACACACACACACACACACACACAACACACACACACACACACACACACACACACACACACACACACACACACACACACACACACACACACACACGCTTCTTGAGCTGCTTAATCACCAGTCTGGTGTCTGCTCAAACCTTCATATGTGTGTGTGTGTGTGTCTATGAACGATGGTATGGAGGAAGGGTATCACTTTGACAGGTAGAGGATTGTGGGAAGCTGCAAAAGAAACCGCAGCGTTTCCCAGCCCCCACTCGACTGTCTTTGACTCGCCTGTTAAAACTCCTCAAGCTCCTTCCATTCACCATTCACCTTCCCCCTCCTCTTTGGAAGCGCTCACTTTCAGTAGCCGTTTACTCAAAAATGATTTATTTTCAGCAGTCGAACCCATTAGTATTCTCTCTCTGCTCAGTAGCACGTTAACCTTTGTGTTCACTTTACCAAGTAATGTGCATTCAACAAATTTTTCATATTTATCACAATCATTAATCCTGCACTTGCAAAATAATCAGCAATCATTATCTTTTTATTTCAAGTTAAAAGTGTTATTTTATTATGAGGATGTTAAGTGGATATTACTGCATATTGCTTTCATAGAATGTGTCTTGATTGTAAGAATGTAATTTGAGATTTGTATGCCTAGACCAATATTTTAGCATCATTCAAGGGATAGTTCACCCAAAATCATAATTTCATCAAGATATTTTGAACAATTTTGGTAACCAAACAGTTGTCGTTACAAATGACTTGCATTGTATGGACAAAAAAAGCATTTTGAGACATTTTTCATAATATGTTCCATGAAGAAAAGTCATATAGGTTTAGAACGACGTGAGGGTTTTCATTTTTGGGTGAACTATGCCTTTAAATTGTACTCCTCAAACTTTTATGCGTCAAATTATTTGCATATAGTGAAAATCACTATAGCCCTTTATCTACCCTAGTTAAACCTCCCTAATTTTACTGTAGACACTGTATAAGTTTAAATAAATGTATTGAACATGATTATTTAGCCTTTCAGGGAAATTAGAAGAACTTGATTTATTTTTGCTTTATGTAAAAAAGTGAAAATAACACAAACATAAAATAATCTGAAATTTTCTCCATCTCCTCAGCTGGGTGGCTCCTTCCTCCTTGGTGTTGGGGTGTGGGTGGTGGTGGACCCCACTGGTTTTAGGGAGATAGTGGCAGCCAACCCCTTTCTCTTCACGGGCGTCTACATCATCCTGGCCATGGGGGGCATGCTTTTCCTGCTGGGCTTCCTGGGCTGCTGCGGAGCCATACGAGAAAACAAGTGTTTGCTGCTTTTTGTGAGTCACAGTATACTGGAGAGGACACTATGTTTCAAGCTGCTGTCACATAGGTTACATGCATCTATGACATCTATGGTTCCATAAAGAACTTTGAAAATCTTTCCATTGGACATAAGGTTCTTTACAGTGGAAAAAAGTTATTTACATTATTAAAATGTTTCTCACACTAAGAAAAGAATGGTTATTTTAAGAACTCTTCACTGAAAGGTTCTTTGGGGAACCCAGAATTATTATTTTATGGCATTGTTGCGCAAACCCATTTAGGTAACCACAATTTTTAAGAGTGCAGCAAAATACAGTCATAGCTGTTTCATAGCAGTTATTCATACAGACAGGATTTAGTCTGTTAGAAAATAGAGTTGTCTGACCCAAACACAAACTGTGTGACAAAATCCTCCTCTCTCTGCAGTTCTTCATGCTGATCCTCATTATATTCCTGGCAGAGCTGGCGGCAGCCATTCTCGCCTTCATCTTCCGGGAACATGTGAGTGACCATGTTGAGGCAGCTTCATGTTTTCAGTGTTGGTGTGCTGCTAATATCTCTAATATTTGTATTTATGCGTGCATGTGTGTGTGTGTGTGTGTGTGTGTGTGTGTGTGTGTGTGTGTGTGTGTGTGTGTGTGTGTGTGTGTGTACAGCTGACCAGAGAATACTTCACTAAGGAACTGAAGAAGCACTACCAAGGCTACAACAACACTGATGTCTTCACATCAACGTGGAACGCCATTATGAATACAGTAGGTCTCGTTTGTTCCTCAAACATCAACTATTGTGAATCAATGTTTACAAAAATGAGCTTATTTAACTAATATTTGCCTGTCTCTGTGTCCCTCTAGTTTGACTGCTGTGGAGTGAACAGTCCAGAAGACTTTGAAGAAAGCATCTTCAGGTTTATAAACCCCGGTGAAGTGGTGCCTGAGGCCTGCTGCCGTAGGAATAGTCATCTTGGAGAAGCAGGCTTCAGTAACAGGGAGGAATGCCTGTCAGGCAGCATGCTGTACCGGAACAACAAGGTGGGCTCTCGTACTTCAGTGTACGTCACATCCCCTCTGCCTGCTCAAAAGCTCATAGCTCAGATTTAACTAGAGCGGAAAAACAGGAAAAGAGGAATAGGGTTACCACTCAGCTTCAGCTCTCCAAATGCTGACTAGTGCTTTTCCATGTACTCAGTGTCTGGGGAATGTGAGCGCGTGTGAGAGTTTCTGTGAAAGCGAGCAGGGGCAGTAAAACTTAAGTAAGGGTCCGCATGGGTTTTTAGACAGATGTCCTCTAGTCATGCATACTTGTATTAAAATGTTACAAGTTGACTCACCCTCATGTAGTTCCAAACCCTTATGAGTGTATCTGTAAAATAGAACATTTGTCATTTT
This sequence comes from Ptychobarbus kaznakovi, assembly GCA_027422405.1. Lineage (NCBI taxonomy): Eukaryota > Metazoa > Chordata > Actinopteri > Cypriniformes > Cyprinidae > Ptychobarbus > Ptychobarbus kaznakovi. The sequence goes on from CM049809.1 coordinate 13,121,066, forward strand.
GAAAAATGTTTACACACTTCACAGCTGTTTAACATCATAATTATTAATAAAAAAACACTATAAAATAGTCCATATGACTTGTCTGCTGTATTAAAAGTCATCTGGATCATTTGATAGTTTTGGGTGAAGGCTCATTGTTTAATCATTGTTAAATGATAATCTTCTCCTTCAGTCAGATGTTCATTTGATATCAGATCAGAGTCAGTTTGATTCTTGATCAAATTGTCCAGTTCAGTTCAAAAGTAAAAAAAAATGTAAAGCAGCTGTAACAAAAGTCATTCTTGTATGTCTAATGCCTTAGCGATCCTCTGGATTTAGGTGTAACTGTAGTCATTATGTCACTATATTTCATTTTTGGCAGGAATGAAAATGTGACTGTGAGAATAAAAGTGCAGCCTGTTCAATTGTACTGTTGTTTAGCAGTTGTTCAGCTGTGTTGTTCTATTAAGAGATTGAAATATTGGTTGTTTTTGTTCTAAGTGCGAGTAAGCAATTGTTTGAAAGTATAAATGAAAATATGATCAGTTGTTGCTTGTGAGAAGTCTGAAAAAAAACTAATGGAAGAGATCAAGGCAATGATTCGTTCACTCATTTGAACTCAATGAACTGGTCACAGCAGAATATAGTGCATAAGTCATATGCACTTTTTTTTAGATTTAGAGACAACATGTATAGGTGTCTATATAATGGCATTATTTCACAAAATTTTACAAATAATTTTTTTTTCGTTCTGTTTGGATCTGCAGGGCTGCTATTCAGTGGTTGTGGACTACTTTGAGATGTACATCTATGTTGCTGGTGCCCTGGCTATTGTTGTACTCACAATTGAGGTATGGCATTTCATAATGCCTGTTCCATTGACATTATCTGAGAGAATTGTTTAAAACTGTTGAAGATAGGACCGATCGTGAGAGAATGGCCACAGACACATGAGATTGAGTTTAACAGAAGAGAGACAGTCCTGTAAACTGAATCCCTGCTGCCCTCATGTGGGAGACTGCAGATGTGAGTGACTTCTGAGAATCATCAGGCTATACCAGGCATCCTCAAATCTGGACCATTCCTACACAGTTTAGCTCTAACCCTAATCAAACACACCTGAGCATGATAATCAGAGTCTTCAAGATTATTAGAAAATCACAGGTAGGGGAGTTTGATCAGGGTTGGAGCTAAACTCTGCAGCAGATTGGACCTCCAGGGAAAGATTTGAGGAACTCTGTGCTATACAATATAAATTAAAGGGATAATTCACTTAAAAATTAAATTCTGTCATTAATTACTCATCCTCATGTTGTTCCAAACCTGTAAGACCTCCGTTCATCTTCGAAACTCAAATTAAGATATTTTTGATGAAATCCGAGAGCTTTCTGACCCTCCTTAGACAGCAATGCAGCTATCACGTTCAAGGCCCAGAAAAGTAGTAAGGAAATCGTTAAAATAGTCCATGTGACATCAGTAGTTCAACTGTAATTTTATGAAGTTACAAGAATACTTTTTGTGCGCAATGAAAACAAGTAATCTTACAGGTTTGGAATAATTAATGACAGAATTACTCAATTTTTAGGTGAACTGTCCCTTTAAATTGATTAACAGAACAGTTTTAATTTAGCAGGGAAGGTGAATTATTACGATTGAATTTGTATTGATTATTTTATATAACTTAATCAAGCAGAACTATTTGAATGATTCATAATTGTTTGTTTACTTTCATATGGATCTAAGATATTTGCTTTCTTTTCTCAACAGCTTTTTGCAATGGTGTTCGCCATGTGTCTGTTCAGGGGAATCCAATAGATCGAGTTCACCGAAAGACTTTTTCAAAAAGGAAAACACCACAAAAGAAAACTGAACCACTTGTCAAAGAATGTTTTACTCCATTTTATATCTCTAAAATGATTAAGGAACAAAAAAAGGAAAAAATAAAATCATTGACCTTGTACTTCACAGCTGGACCTTTGAGGTACAAGGTAAAAAAAAAAAAATTGTACAAAAAAGAACATTCTTTGAATACTTCCAAGATTTAATGGGCTTTTTGTCAGAAAGCTCATGCGTAATTTTTCGACCAGGTGTTAAATAGACCAGATAAAGCCTGAAAAACAGATGAAGAAGGTGCTGCACTGATTTTGGATGAAGAATATTTATACTGAGTAATGCTGGCTTGTTTGTATAGGCATTTGTGCTTTTAGTAAAAACAAAATAAAAAATAGAACAAACCACTTTCCTGTCACCAAGACATCCACACAGTCCTTGAATGCAAGCTTCCACAAGCACATTATATTAGTGTTGTATAGTCATGTGAATTTCATCTATTCCTGTGTGTGTGTGTGTGTGTGTGTGTGTGTGTGTGCGTGTGTGTGTGTGTGTGTGTGTGCGTGTGTGTGTGTGCGTGTGCGCGTGTGTGTGCGTGTGTGTGTGCGCGCGCCGTGCGTGTTTGTGTAGGGTGAATGTACCTCTTCCCTGCTTGAAGACCAGCATTTTTTTCGTATTGTGATGTGTATTGCAATAGTAATTCTATGTGATTTTAGCTGAAATTGATGTGTATGCATTTGTATTGAAGATAAGACTAACATTAAAGGAATCTCTGATGAACCATTTGCTCAGAATCTCAGTGTCACTATAAATCTGACCTTTGGGAGTCTAAAGCTGATGATACACGGGGCAACTTTTTGAGCAGTTTGGCTGAACTTTTTTGAACAATGATTCTTGGGAATTTTCCCACTGAGAATGGGTAACACATTTCTATCTGGATACTTTAGATCAGTCGTGCGCCCTGTGTCTCACCTGGTTGCCTGTTGACGGCAACATTAACCAAAGTTGTAACCGATCACTTTATTTAGCATTCATGTAAACACTATGAAGGAATTCAGTCTGAACCAAAAATTGTGCATGTAAACATAGCTACTGTGAATTAGCAATAAGAGGAAGTCACGCCCACACAGTGGAATGGGCCAATGGGGTACTGACATTAGCATTAGCATAACTCAAAGTTAGCATAGAAACACACAGTCAAATCTGTAAGTCACAGTGTGTACAAATATCATCATGGTACACCACCACTATCTTCCACTAGTAAAGTGAAAACAATCCACATCCAGTTAGTAGAAAAGGTTTTGGAGGTGGGTCTTTTCGCTTCAAAGAGGTGGCAGATCTTCATACCAGTGATCGTAAAGATCTCCCCATTGGCCACCCTGAGGATGATGATAATGTCCTCCATGTTCCAGTCAGCTCTGAACATGATTGGAGCAATAGCATCCTCCCCACTTCAGACCACTCTCCATCTGAACGGTGCGCCAACATCCTCCCTGGTCCAGTCTGCTCTAAGCATGATTGGAGCAGCGACAGCCTTCCAGCTCCTGTTAGCTCCCCCATTTGATTGAAGCGCTGAAATTTGGTCCACTCTGTGCCAGACTGGAGTGCCAACATCCTCCTCTCTCTTGTCAGCTCTGCATCTGACTGGAGCGCCAAAGTCTTTCTTGTTCCAGTCTGCTCTGTATCTGATTGGAGCATCAATATTCTCCAGACTCCAGCACCTACTACACTTGACTGGAGTGTTGACATCCCATCTCGACTGCACCAGCCCCAAAGCCCCAACTCTTTTAGCCCTTTGGTCACAGAGCTTGGTCCCAAAGAAACTGCCCAGTGCCCAAGTTATTTGAACATCTGAGGTAACATCAGAGTAATTTGTACTTTGTTAAATGGTCCTTAAGTTGCCACCTGAGTTACCTCTCCTGGCTGTGTGGTCACAGAGCTCAGGTCCCTAACTACTCAGTATCCAGTACCACCCTTGTATAAAAGCTCTCTCTCTTGGGCCGGCCAGATCCCAGAGGGTCTAATCACAGCCTCCTTCTTTTATAGATCTTTGTCACGGTCAGCTTGTTCCCCGAGTTGCTGTCCCAGTTTCAGGGCTCCCTGTCTCTGCCGCCTCAAGCCTGGACTGGTCTCCATTTACAGATTTTTACGATCGTTATGACATACAGTGTGAAAGCATTTGTAAATTTGGCAGTAAAATTACATTGTTTTGGTCTTGGTTGAGCTTGTGTGTAAAATAAGTTCAAGCATTTATAATTTGTGTTAACTGTATGCATTTTGTGTCAAAGCAACAAGAAATGTGTTAATTGTATAGCCTACACAGACAGATGCTGTGCTAACTGTGTTAAGAATTTAGGAAAATTGTTAAAAGTATTGAAAAAATTGTCATACCGATCGCAAAAAAACTGTAAATAAAATTGATGTTTTATTAACAAAGTTTGGGATGAGCATGTTCAAATAATCAAACAATTCAGCACAGGTGGACCACGTTCAGATGATCAACTTAATTAGCATGATAGTAAATATATATTAGTTCTGTCAAACGATTAATCGCGATTTATCGCATCCAAAATATAATGAATATTTATTATGTATATATAAATACACACACATTCAGTATATATTGTCAAAATATTTACATGTATATATTTATATTCATATAATTTATATTATATATAAATAGATTTAATATATAAACACAACATTTTTTCTGAAACATAATCATGCATGTATTTATATATACATAATAAATATACACAGTACACACACTGTACAAAACAATCAATCGCGATTGATCGCATCCAAAATAAAAGTTTTTATATAATATGTAAACAAAAACTTATTTTGGATGCGATTAATCGCAATTGATTGTTTTGACAGCACTAAAATATATATACAGCCAACTCACCTTTGTCCCACAACAGTTTTCTTGCATCCCTCCACCACCCCATCTCCTCACTCCTAACTATTCCTATCCAAGCTTAGGGATGTGGGGGAGTTCTCAGGATTTGGGCTGAATTCTGACCTAGGAGCCCTCCCCTTGGACAGCACGCCAAATATGCATAATATTCGCACAATCTGAGTATATGTAAGAGTGAACTCATGAAATAGATATCAATCTGAATTACATTTTATATAACAACATTACTAATAAACTTTTGAAAATATTTTTGTCTGGCATTTTAAAAATACACCCTTCCAGGAGAATCATGCACCTTACCCAGAAGCAGGTAAGAATGGTAATACAAATACATTAAACAGAGAACATAATATCAGTAGGCCTAGAGAAATGCCTCAGTGAGTGGCAGGTGACAAGACTGACATGTTTTCTTATGTTAACAGCTGTCCATAGAAGAAATAAACATTACATTTTTAATTGATGTGAAAAGTGGAGTGGGCTACTCCAAAAGTACTCGGAGAAAACCTAGACCTTCTTCAGACAAGTGAACAGGCTACATGGAGAAGCTGTTTAAATCTCTTAACAATTTTTGTTTGTTTTTTATTTATTTATTAAAAGATAGAGTACTATTTTCAGATGCAACTCTTAGCCTATATTTTCAAAAGTCATGTTTTTATTAGGGTTGAGTAGAAGAAGAATATTTTTTTATTTGTCACATACATAACCAGCAGTGAAATTTGTGCTCTGCATTTAATCCATCCAAGTGCACATACACTTGGAGCAGTGGGCAGCCAACGCTGCCCAGGGAGCAGTTGGGGGTTCGGTGTCTTGCTCAAGGGTCGTGGACAATTCCTGCCGGAGCCAAGATTCAAACCCATAACCTCGGGTTACAAGTCCAACACTCTATCCATTAGGCCACAACTGCCCCATCATTTTGTGAAGATCAATGCTTCACCCAGGATTCAAACCCAAGGAGACAGCATTCCAGTTGAGCACACTAACCACTCCCCCAAATCACTAGAGTAGGTTTCTAAATCTGACTTTATATGCCAAACAAGGAAAAAGACAAGCAATATTATCTGTGCTTGGCTGAAAAAAGGGGGAAAACAAAAGAAAAAACACCTATAACTTAAATTAGTTTTAGTGAATTGTGTAGATACAGCTAATATTTGTAGCTTTTGTAAACTCTTTCAAAAGATGTCTGCCGCCCTCATGTGGCTGTGAAATGAAACACAACCACCACATTAAATTCAAACAATGGTGAACAAAGTCAAACTCAAAGAGCTAATAATAAATTAGAGCAACTAATAGATCTCAGACCTGTAATGTGAACAAATTCCTTTGCAGTGTCAGCATCTGAATTCTTCTGAAAAGATCTATCATAGATTGTAGATCGTGACATTTCTGTATAATTTTCCTTAAAAAAAAGGTGTGGGGGGGGGGGGGGTTAATTTGTCACGGGATTCTAGCATATATATTTTAGATGAAAATAATATATGAAAGAGGAATTTCGGGGCTACTAACAGAGGTGGTCAGAAATGTATGACTACATCGCATTTGTAGTGCAATGATGTAGGGCCTACTCTGTGTTTGTGTCTTATTCACATAGCTTCAGTAGAAAAGAACAATAAATTCAGCCCCCAGTACTTTCTGATCAGCTGGTAACCTGTATCACAGATGTGAACTCATACTGTACCAGTCACAATGCGTATTGTTAAAAGCGCTATACAAATGAATGAATGAATGAATGAGCTTTATTGTACATAAGAGGAATTTGTTTTAGTGACAGAAGCTCCACAGTGCAACAGAATGACAGCAACAGGACAGGACACAGACAACAAAAGAACAATATACAAATATACAAATAGGCAATGTACAAAATAGCAAAAACACAATATACAATACGGACAATTATGTGTGAGGTCTGATATGTGCAAATTTGAAATGAAAAAATAAGTATGTGTGGTGAATAAATAATTGTATAATAGTGTTGTGTGTTCCACGTTTAATGTCAAGTGTTCATGAGATGGATTGCCTGAGGGAAGAAACTGTTCCTGTGTCTGGTCGTTCTGGTGTTCAGAGCTCTGTAGCGTCGACCAGACGGTAACAGTTCAAAGAGGGAGTGTGCTGGATGTGAGGGGTCCAGAGTGATTTTCCAGCCCTTTTGCTCACTCTGGATGAGTACAGTCCTTGGAGAGTGGGGAGGGTTGTGCCAATGATTCGCTCCAGGCCGGACTACCCTCTGTAGTCTTCTGAGGTCAGATTTGGTAGCTGAGCTGAAACAGACAGTTATTGACGTGCAGAGGATGGATTCAATGATGGCAAAGTAGAATTGTTTGCTCAGCTGGAAAAAGGAAGTACAGCCTCTGCTGGGCCTTTTTTTAAAAGGCATGAACTCAATCTGATTGTCCCACTTCAGATCCTGAGAAATTGTGGTGCCCAGGAATCTGAATCCACTTCAGTCACAGTGCTGTTCATGATGGTGAGTGGGGGGAGAGCAGGGGGGTTCCTCCTGAAGTCCACGATCATCTCCATTGTTTTGAGCGTGTTAAGCTCCAGGTTGATAAGAATGCAAGCTCCGTAACCTCCTGTCTGTAAGCAGACTCGTCAATCCTGAATGAGGCCGATCAGTATGGTCTCTGCAAACTCAGGAGCAGAGGGGTCTTTAGATGTGCTCATTCGTGTACAGGATGAGAGAACACAGCCCTGCTCCAGTCCCATGTTGACTGCAGGAAGCTGTTGATCATCCACAGACTGTGTCTGAAGGGTTTGCTCTGTAGGCTGTCCAATGCTGCAGGATGAAATGCAGTCCCATGTTGAAGGGTCTGCATCATCCACTTACCTGTGGAGGCCTGCAGGGGGTCCAGATAAGCCAAAACCAGTCTTTCAAATGATTTTGACTTGACCTCTGCCACTCCCAATTCATCGCCCCATAAATTCCTCATAAATATTAAGGCAATTAAGGTAGTTCATAAAAACCATTAATTATATTTATTTCATTAATAGTGTTTTGTAAAAAAATTAAGAAAAACAGATTTGTGACTTTTGCAACATCTTGAAAAGTGAGAAATGGCAAGCCTTTAACGTCCTTATAGATGATGTGACTACGAAACATTATAATTAGCATGTGTGCAAAGCAGACTAAAATAATGTGATCTGGTAGATTAAGCAGCCAATAAAGGTGCCAGCATTTTACAGCTATAGAACCAACCTGCCATAATTTACTGAGGTTTTTGATGCAGCGCCTTCAATTTTTCTCCCGTTCTCTGCATTGTATCACCCTACATTTTTCTTCGGTCATAAAATGCTTTATCTGTGTCTCCTGACGTGCGTTTGGTTTTCTGTTTGTGCGTGTGAGATGGAGAGAGTTTAGCAAAGCCCAAGGGACTGAAACTCATCCAGAAATACAAGAAGAGTGAAGGGATCGGACCGTTCACAGAGTGAGAAAGTAAAAATGGGTTGTGTGAGTGCCAGACATCTTCTCTGATGGATTCATTTGGGAGAGCTCCAGCCTCATCTGGAAGGCTGTCAGGTCCCAGCGGAGGTTTTATTGGGTGACAAGCATTGTGTTGGCTGTCTCCTTACACCTCTGGATGCAGACCAATACTGTTGCTCAACGCAGAAGAAGACAAAGTTTGTTTCTTAGTCCTGTGAAATATGTTGAACTCTGGCACTCTGGTGAAATGCTCGTTTTATGTAGTGTGTCCATTTTATCTTAAAGTTGTTTTCTAACAACTTTTCAAAACGGAACGAGGGCCCTTTTCATGCTTTAAACATGACAAATAAACAGAATTACGATCTATCAAAATTTTGGCTGACCTACTTGACATTCAGGTGCAAATTTCCATATGCAATGTGTTAAATGTCTCTATGGCTACTTTGTGTTATTAATATAATTAATTCAAAATAGGATACTATTGCAAAGCAGTTTAAACTGTTTGGAATAAAGTCCAATCCGTGGTTGTTTGGGAACTGAGGAGTATTTTGCATCTTCTTTCCACACCCTTTATCTGGTTTAGCTGACTAATGCAGTTTATTTGCAACGAGAAAAGTCTGTATATTGGAATTCATGCATTCAAATGATTTACTGCAATTATTTCTGTATTTTAGGTTATAAAATAAGCCCGAAACAATTAGCCGCAAGCTCACCGCAGCACAAAAAAATGGATGATATGACTTGACAATAATAACCTTGTCAAGGCTTGTCAAAACTATTGTCTTCTCAAGTAGAATAAAAGTTTGTATGGTATGTTTGAATGTGTTTAGTTGGTTGTAAGTATTTACCATAATCATTTTAAATGAATACATTTCAAGATTCTATTATACAGCAACAACATACAAATGGATAAAATGCTTTGCATTTTACACAGACTTGTTGATGTCTGAATTTCATGACACATACAGTACAAACAATATTTTCAGAATGGAACTTAATGATCATTTTACAAAAGAAAATTAGTTATGTTATCAAAGATAACAACAAAAACCAGGAAAACTATATCATTCATTAAATTCAAACACGCATAGGAAGCAAATCATTGTATTATTCAAAGTGCATGCTGTACAAACACAAATAACTGATGATAATATTTAACTGCATGTCTCAGTACTATTTAAACTGAGGACCTAATAAAGGAACAATGGAGCCACATTGTAGAAAACAACAGTTATGCCTTCTCTTAATACAGACCACTGACCTCTCTCTGTTACATTGCCTCCATCATTTAGAATTGGACAGACCAATTAAGTTGTGACTTTAAAATTCAATGAAGTTTTAGCCAATCTCAATCAGTACGTCTGTAAAGCCCTTTTCCACTGATTTAAAAAATGAGCCGTCTTTAAAGCTAACTTTTGAACCTTTATTGGTTGAAGCATAAAACTAAGTTACTTGCGGAGGAACAATGTTTTGTAATTATTAGGGGTCGCCCGATTATCGGCGCCAATATTAATAATTTTTATGGTATCAGCAATTTTCAAAAATGATTCACTAATAAAATAATTTAAAAGCATTTAAAGGAAGTTTTTGTTATAGCCCTTGTTATTCTTAATTTTGACATAAATTTCATTGTTACACCAGACATATCGGTTCAAAATATCGGTTATCGGTCTACTTGATCTGTAATAATCAGTATCGGCATTGCCCCTGAAAAACACATATCATCAACCCCTAGTAAATATGTGAATATTTTGGTAATTTGTTATTATATCAAATGATGAATATCATGACGTAAACAATCACGGACAAATTATGAAAGTATGCAGTTTTCCGGGAAATCCATCCCAACAGCTCTAATATATTACTTTATTGGAGTCTTCCTATTGATTTAGGGCGAGGCAAAAACAAGGTTTGGATTATAAAACACGTTCATTATTTAAATTTGGTTAATTTAAAATGTTTACTGTTCACTGTTACTGTTTACTCTCCAGCTGCGTTGTCTTTTTACGCCAACTGTCGGTTTTCATTTGGACGTCAAACAGTCTCATAAAATGTGACAGAGGGATCAACTGGATCAATTAATCCTAAATGTAAAAGAAAACTTGAATTTACTTCTGTCAGCATCTAATAAAAAGCCATCATTTTGCAGCACATTATTGCTAGTCAACCCTAATAGCGCTAAACATAGTGTCTCTTTTCACACTTCATGATAACCAGAATGTTGAAAAGAAGCAGATGTTTTGCAGCAGGAGAAACTAGACCTAAGCTGGTGCGAGAACCTAATGCTGCATTGAGCCAGGAAATTAATGAAGTTAGGCTTATGTTCCAGCTGATGGAGTCATGTCCCTCTAACACAAAACAAACATAACATTCCAGCATTTGTCTGGAAACAATGTCCTATTACCTCTGTTTTAGAAAATGTGGCTGTGATTAAAGGCCGTATTTTGGGGGCTTGAGCTGGATTCCATCTGAATGTTCGGCATATCAAGAATGAAGAGAACAAAACCTGATGTTCATTGGCTTATATAGAGTAGCTGTAACACCGTCTGGATCTATTAGGTGTGCTCTTTGGCTGGTACAGAATTATTCTCCCTGCAAAATGTCTTGCACAGAATGGGAAACACTTGTTCTTGTTTTATTATGCCTCTACATTCTGGCCCATTCTTGGTGAGCTGTTTAAGCCTAGTGCATTAGAACGGATGCAAGATACATCTTCTTAAGCCTTACTAAAACCAAGCACTGACAACATGTCCTGCTCAGGTATTCAATTCAAATAATTCAGATAAAATGTCATTTTGATCCAGCAAGCTTTCATGAAGCTAAGTGCAAATTTGCTATTTTACCTATATTATGTAGTTTGTGGAGCACATTTACTGCTGTAACTGTGATGAAACAAACCTCTTATTTATTTACCACTTATTTAAAAGGCTTAAACTAAGGGATAATTGACCCAAAAATTAAAATTATGTTATCATTTGCTCACCCTTATTTTATTTTAAACCTATATGTGACCCTGGACCACAAAATAAGTCTTAAGTTGCTAGAGTATATTTGTAGAATAGCCAAAAACACATTGTTTGGGTCAAAATGATAGATTTTTATTTTATGCCAAAAATCATTAGAACATCAAGTAAAGAGTATGTTCCCTTGAAGATATTTAGTTAATTTCCTTCTGTAAATATATCAAAACTTAATTTTTGATTAGTCATATGCATAGCTAAAAACTTCCTGTGGACAACTTTAAAGGCAATTTTCTCAACATTTATATATTTTTTGCAGCCTCAGATTCTAGATTTTCAAATAGTTGTATCTCAGCCAAATATTGTCCTATTGTCATAACAAACCATACATGAATGGAAAGCTTATTTATTCAGCTTTCAGATGATAAATCCCAGTTTCAAAAAATTGACCCTTATGACTGGTTTTGTGGTCCCATAGTCACATATGATGTGTCTGTGTGTTTCAACATTGCACACAGAGGGACATTTTCAGAATATATTTGTGTGTTTTGTGGGTAAACTATCCCTCTAAGACTCACTACTGGCAAAAAAAAATTCATAACCTCCTGTAAAAACAATTTTGTTCCTACATTACCGTAAAGTTTGCGGTCAGTAAAATATTTTTTAATAAGAAACTAATACTTTTATTCAGCAAGGATCCATTAAATGTATCACAAGTGACAGTAAAGACTTTTAAAATGTTATAAAAAATATTTTGAAAGAATACTGTTCTTTTGAACTTTCTATTCAACAAAGAATCCTGAAAAAAATTAATCTCAGTTTCTACAAAAATATTAAGCAGCACAACTGTTTTCAATATTGATAATAATAGGAAATGTTTCCTGAGCACCAAATCAGAATATTATAATATTTTTTAAAGGATCATGTGACATTGAAGACTGGAGTAATGCCTCAAAATTGCCATCATAAGATTTCTTTATATCTATTAAAATATAAAACAGTTATTTATAATTTCAATTACATTTCACAATATTCCTGTTTTTGTATTTATGATAAAATAAATTTAGCCTTAATGAGCATAAGAGACTTCTTTCAAAAACAAACAAATAAAATCTTGCTGACCCCAAACTTTTGAACAGTAGTGTATCTGTCTGATCATTAGGGGAAAATATATAAATCTGGTAAAATGGACAAAAAAGTTTGGATGGTACTACATGGAAAATTTGTGTTTTCATAAAACAGTCTCCATTTTGAAACTGGCTCTTTGTTTTCCACACATTCAAGCTCAAAGTCCCACTGCACAATCCACTTCCTCTAGAAACTTTAATATTAAATCTCCTAAGTGTTTAAAAGCTTCTAGCCTCCATTTCTCATGTTCATATTGGCTCCAGATGGCATAAACGTTCACCTCATTAGTGCTGACAGCTTAGGGCTGAGGTTGTCTGGTCTTCTGTGTCCCAGATGAAGGCATCATGTGGCCCATGTGATTGCAGAACTGTGCTCCTTTGCTTTCATACGCAGGCTGGCGATGCTGGAGGATTTGAGATCTGGTTCGAGGCTGAGATCAAATCCATTAATGGTTCCACCCACTCCAGAATTGCCAAAAAGACTGCCCATGTGTGTCTGTCCCATGTTCCCACCTGGACTTGGCATACCAAGGAAATCAGACACACCGCTAGCAGAGTGAGGGTGAGGGGTCATGTAGGAAGCTACAGTATCACAAGGTACCACACAGCCAGGCACTGGTGAGGCTGCACTGCTGCCACTTAACCATGATGGGTTCTGAATCTAAAACATAAACAAAGAAAAACATATTTAATCATTTAAACGTATTTAGAAATATGAGTGAGTCAAAAGACTCGTTCATAATGCCGATTCATTCACAAGTGTCTGACTGCATCCTAATATGCATACCTCCGTGCTATATATCATGTGGAAAACGATGTGTGGAATGACTAGTATATCCGATTCCACAATATTCATAAAACAGTATGAAAAAAAGTCCCCGGATGACCTAATTTGTAGTTATATATCTGGATTTCATTCATATACTATAAACATTCATACTACTGCATATAGAACAAACTTTTTTAACAGTTGCAATGTAATAACTTACCCTAATGTAATAAGAAGTACCCTAATCACAGAGTATGCGATTTCGGAAAGAGCCTTTGCTTTAGGAGTAAGTCACTGAACTATTCACTCAACTGTTTCATTCAAAAACATTAATTAATTCAGGAACAAAATAACTGTCTTTATGAGTGACTCACTGAATCGTTCACTCAAATGATTCACTCAAATGAAAACACTGATTCATTCAGGTATGCTGCTACTGTAAATATTGTGGATAAAACATAAGATGTAAATGTAAACTTCTCGTTCATTAAACTGTTGTATAAAAGCAGTATCACTTTTGCAATTGTGTTGCTGGTCTAAGATCAGCATTGCTGTGTTTCGACTGCACGTTACATGATTTTTAAGGATTAAGCACCAAATGCAGTTTTTAAATTTAATCAACTACATTTGTATGTAGATAGAGATGTATGATCGATAATGCAGATTTTCCTTTTACCTGTGCATAATTTTCTGGTCGTGTAAGAAGAGGAAGCTCATATGTTGTGGAGAAGTGTGTTCGAACCTGCTGCATCTGACCAAAGCGTTCTCTTTTTCTCCATTTGGCTCGGCGATTCTGAAACCACACCTGCAGGAAATAAGCCAAATATCTGATTATTTGAAATATCTGTCAGCAAAATCTCAAGATTTCGAGTGAATGCATTGTGTATTCTATTGTATAAACTTCATGCTGTTTCTATTTTGGTACTGAATTACTGATGCGGCTTATAATGGTGCACATTATTACTAAAGTCTATCTACTGAGAACTGGATTCTTCTTCTAGTGACTTGTAGTGAAAAACTGAGCACATGAAAAGCCATAAATCGTAAGGCACATGAAAGCCATGCCACGGCTCCTCAGCTGACGTCTTTAATGTGCTGTCCACACTACGCTATTTATGTATGGACTTGAACTCTCCCCTGCCAGCACAGGTTGGAGCTCTGCTCTTTGATAGCTGTTCCTCTGTCTCCTCTCAGTCAGTGGGTCCAGCCTCGCTTATGTCTGGAGCAGGTCCACCTCATCAATCACAATGAGGCCAGTTCTGATCCACTGTTAGTGCACCGTGACACAAACCAACAACACCAAACCACAGCTGGGTGCTCTCAGAGCTTAAACATATGCTTCTATATAGCATGATTTGTGAAAGTGCACCAAGGCACGTTTATGCCATGAGACCAGGTTTGATTTGTAAGTAGAGGTAATATATATATATATATATATATATATACACTCACTGGCAACTTTATTAGGCACACCTTGCTAGTACCGGGTTGGACCCCTTTTGCCTTCAGAACTGCCTTAATTATTTGTGGCATAGATTCAACAAGGTTTTGGAAACATTCCTCCATATTGAAATGATAGCATCACGCAGTTGTTGTAGATTTGTCAGCTACAAATCCATCCCGTTCCACCACATCCCAAAGGTGCTCTATTGGATTGAGATCTGGTGACTGTGGAGACCATTTGAGTAAAGTGAACTCATTGTCATGTTCAAGAAACCAGTCTGAGATGATTTGAGCTTTGTGACATGGTGCATTATCCTGCTGGAAGTAGCTATCAGAAGATGGATACACTGTTGTCATAAAGGGATGGACATGGTCAGCAACAATACTCAGGTAGGCTGTGGCGTTTAAACGATGCTCAGTTGGTACTAAGAGGCCCAAAGTGTGCCAAGAAAATACCCCCCACACCATTACACCACCAGCAGCCTGAACCGTTGAGACAAGGCAGGATGGATCCATGCTTTCATGTTCTTTACACCAAATTCTGACTCTACCATCTGAATGTTGCAGCAGAAATCGAGACTCATCAGACCAGGCAATTTTGGTGAGCCTGTGCAAATTGTAGCCTCCGTTTCCTGTTCTTAGCTGACAGGAGCGGCACCCGGTGTGGTCTTCTGCTGCTGTAGCCCATCTGCTTCAGGGTTCGACGTGTTGTGCGTTCAGAGATGGTATTCTGCATACCTTGGTTGTAACGAGTGGTTATTTGAGTTACTGTTGCCTTTCTATCATCTCTAACCAGTCTGCCCATTCTCCTCTGACCTCTGACATCAACAAGGCATTTTCGTCCACACAACTGCCGCTCACTGGATATTTTCTCTTTTTCGGACCATTCTCTGTAAACCCTAGAGATGGTTGTGCGTGAAAATCCCAGTAGATCAGCAGTTTTTGAAATACTCAGACCAGCCCGTCTGGCACCAACAACCATTCCACGTTCAAAGTCACTTAAATCCCCTTTCTTCCCCATTCTGATGCTCGGTTTGAACTTCAGCAAGTTGTCTTCACTACATCAAGATACCTAAATGCATTGAGTTACTGCCATTTGATTGGCTGAATATAAATTTGTGTTACCAAATTCGTTGAACAGGTGTACCTAATAAAGTGGCCGGTGAGTGTTTATATACACTATATTGCCAAAAGTATTGGGTCACCCCCTTTTAATGAACAGGTTTGACTACTTTAGTCATTTCCATGAGTACAAATCTTAATGTTTAAGCATATAATGATATTCTAGGGAATTGTGTGCTTCTAATTTTATAGCAACAGTTTGGACAGGACCCTTTTCTATTCTAACATGACAGTGTCTCTGTGTATAAGGCAAGGATCAAAGAGAAATGATGATTCAGTCAGTGTGGAAGAACTTGACTGGTCTGCAGAAAGCCAAGTCCTAATCCCAGCTGAACACCTCTGGTGTGACTTTAAATGCAGACCTTGAGCCAAAAATGTATCACCAAACACCAATGACTTGTACATTCATTATATGGACAAAGATACTGGGACACCCCCTTCTTTAGAAGAGAAAAAGGCACTTCCAAACTGTGGCAACAAAGATGGAAACTTCATGTACTTAAAAATTTTATTTCCATTTCTCTGTTGCAACAGTTTTGAAGTGTATGAAATGACTGTACCCATATGTACCCATATGTCATTGGTGTTTGGTGTATATATATTTTCTCAATTATTATGTTTCTGCTCTTGCTTGTTACATACAATTACTAAAATCCAGAAATATAGATATTAACATGCGTATGTCTGAAGCAGATTTAAAGGGATAGTTTGACATTTGACAAAAATTAAATTTCTGACATAATATACTCACCCTCATATTGTTCCAAACCTATATGCATTTATTTTTTTCTGCATAGAATTAAAGAAGATATTTTGAAAAAAAACAAATAAAAATACCTTTGGTGACCAGCCAAAAATAGATTTTTCTTTTTTATGTGGACAATCCCTTTAACTTTGCTGAATTTATTACAGGTAAAATAACGAGTAAATATGTAAATTCAGTATGATTGTTTCCACCCTAAAAACACATTATATATGATACATTACTGACTGGTACCATATCATATAAATTTAACACCATCAAATATGTTGATAATAAAGCAATAGAGGACAACAGACAAACGATTGGAGTTCAGTATTCTGCTATATTTCAGTAGAATAAAGTCACTTTCTGACATTTACATGATCTCGACTTGTAATCTCTGTTGTGTTCATTCATTATTTACTTAGATGTTTGTTTTTCTCATTATTGACTTGTAAACAGATTCATGTCATCACACTCACAACACACACACACACACACACACACACACACACACACACACACACACACACACACACACACACACACACACACACACACACACACACACACACACACACACACACACACACACACACACACACACACACACAACACACACACACACACACACACACACACACACACACACACACACACACACACACACACACATCAGTAAAAGGTCTTGAGATATTCAATTTGTTATTGATTTAGAAAAATGGGTCTCCAAAATCACCATTGGACCAAACAGATATTAACTCTCTGGTATGTAATTTATGGAAGATGACTCCCATATTTAAGCAGTTATCCATTTATGCACGAGTATGCTTTCATGGACTATATTAAAAGGCAGTGGCCATCTCTCCATACCACTGAGCTTAAACTCGGATTGTGGGATGTATCTCTGTCCAATCATACTACGGTTTACAAAAGCCCCAAGAGCCCTAGACAGGGTAACAGACTATGGCATTCTATGGTCACTAGAATAGGGAACTATACAAAGTTACAAAAGATACAATGCATTTTCACTTTTCTTTATTTGAGCTACAAAATATATTGCTTGAATTAGCTTAAGTTGTCCTCTAGGAGCCATTTACATATAAAGTAATTTGATCTTTCAGCCCAATGTCATGGCCTGCTCCTGACATCCAAGTGCCATCATGATCATGTCATCTGTTTTGGGAATCTTTGTAATACAATCCCTGTCTCTTTGGACATTTATATTGTTTTTCCTAGGTCTACGAAATTTAGAGCAATCAGAGATAATGACCAAAGATCAATTACCCGAGCAGCATCTGTATACTTTCTGTATTTAGTTCCTCGTTCCTCTACAAGGGTGGAAATGTGCTTAAGATAAATTGAAGGACATTGTACGACGTAAATCTTTTTTACATTAAACATTTGGTTTAATGGCTAAACTAATCCAGCTGAGCAGGCTTTATATGAGACAGAAAGAAGCATGGAAGCCACTTTCTGCAGCACAATAAAAAAGTACAAATATAATTGAGACTTTTTATTTTACAATTCCGACTTATTTCTCACAATTCTAAATATTTCTTGAAATAGATATATACATTTTATACATATAGATATCTATAGATTATATATATTTAACTTTTTTTGCACAAATCTGACATTATTTCTCAATTATGAGCTTATATCTTGCAATTTTGTGTTAACATCTCGCAACTCTGACTTTTTTCTCTTAAATGCAAGGTTATAACAATTCAGACTTTATTTCTCGCAGTTGCAATTTTTGATTCTGACTTTTCAAAATTACAAATTTATAACACAATAATGACTATTTCTTGCAGTTGCGAATTTATATCTTGTGAGTTAACATCTGGCAATTTTGTGCCTCGCAATTTTCTTAGGATTCCAAGTTCACAATTCTGACTTTATTTCTCGCAACTGCGATAATATATCTTGCGATTTTGAGTTAGCATCTCACAATTCTGATTTTCTCAAAATGTCAAATTTATAACAATTCTAACTATTTCTCGCAGTTGTGAGTTTATATCTTGAGAGTTAACATCTTGCAATTCTGCGTTTATTTATCACAACTGCAAATGTATATCTGGCTATTTAAAAAAAACACACAATTTGGTGTTTTTCTCAGAACTGCAAGTTAGCATCGCAATCATTTTGCGATAGTTTGTCTTGTAACTCTGAGCTTGTCTACAGCTTTTCTGTTTTTTTCATCATTCTCAGATGCAGTTTTTCTCCTTCGCTCTTTTTTTCTTCAAACTCAAAATCTGAAGGGAAATAAGGATGTTAGAAAGTGAAAGAGGAGAATGTTCCAACTGGAGTTTGTTTACATTTCATGTTTAATTTCCTGACGCCTAAGCCCCCGGCTTTCTAGAGCTGCCCCCTCTGACCTCTCAGAGAGCCACAGACAGGAGCAGAGGACCTTTTATGCGGATCCACAGACATACACATACTCTCATTGTACGCTGCCATGTATAAACAGACGTTATATAAGTGCTTCACTACACACATGCACTCGCATTTCAATATGCATGTTTAGAAAATAAAAAGGTACCAAATTACATTCCAAAATGTTCCAAGTATGTCCAGAGGAC
Source organism: Ptychobarbus kaznakovi (assembly GCA_027422405.1). Classification (NCBI taxonomy): domain Eukaryota; kingdom Metazoa; phylum Chordata; class Actinopteri; order Cypriniformes; family Cyprinidae; genus Ptychobarbus; species Ptychobarbus kaznakovi. The sequence goes on from CM049809.1 coordinate 13,139,958, forward strand.
AAACACTATGATATCATCCAAAACATCCTCTTTTACAGAGTGTTGAGGGAAAAAGTCCTGCCTGATAGAGAGAGCGAGCACTAAACAACAGCGCTGGGGAGGAAAGCAGGAGGGGCTCATCTCAATTACGTATGTCTGTAGGTATGTTTTTGAAATACGGGTCAAACCCTGTAGTCACTCAACAGAGTCTGCACTGTGTTGTCAGCCTACAGCGGTAATTAGACTCATGTGTGTGTGATAGCTGGTTCTGTTTGGATTCGGAATGAATGTAGTTACTGCACTGTACCTTCAAAACATGGCCAGGTTCCTGACAATGCCTCACTCTCTGCATGGAAACTGATTATGGCATCTCAAACTGTGTTTTCTTCCCCTGCAGAGAATGTGTGTTTTTTTCCTCCCTAACTCTTTTTAACATCCTCAAACACTGTGGTGTAGAGAGGTACATTAAACAGGGACTGGAAGTTTGGAAAAATGATTTGGGTTCAACTTCTCTGTCATGATGTGAGTATTGAGATCTGAGTCTTGCACAACAGAGGCTGTTGTCCATTTTTCTTCACAGAGCAGAATCTACAGACTTTAAGGACTGATTTTGGGGGCAACCTGTAGAATTCTGAAGAAAAGACTTTAAAATGTTCAAACTGAGTTGCTAGAACTAAATGGAGCTCCTAGAAAATACATTTTGATTTACTGAGATTATTATCAATTAATAATAATAATTATTATCATTATATTATATTATCATAATATTATTATTGTTGTTGTTATTATTATTATTATTATTATATAAAACTATACAATATTATTCATCCATCAATTCTCCAAACGCTTCACCTCTTTAGGATCCCTATAAATATTATTTTACAATTATTTAAATATTATTTTGGTATAATATTGTATTATTTTGTATAATATCATATATTAAAATAGCACAGTGTTTTATAAAAGTAACAATAGTAATATATAAATAATTAAATTCTTACTTTATTAAAAGTATGAACTATTATTTTAATATAATGCTGAATATCGTTTTATATAATATTATATATTAATGAAAGTGATCATGTTTTATAGTAATAGTTAAAATAATTATATTGCTGTTTTACAAACTAAAGAACAATTCACTGTTTTGTAATAACTGACAGACTTCATGGAAATAAAAATAACGCTTAATATTAATTTCTAAACTACCGCAGCTCTTCTGAAGTGTATATGAATCTACAGCATATTTCAATGTAATTTACACAGCGAATATATCAAATTTTTACAAGGATGGGCTGACCAGGCCTACCTGCACCCTTGCTTCTGTGAGGTCTGTCTTGAGTGCTAGTTGTTCTCGAGCGTAGACATCTGGGTAATGCGTCTTCTGGAAAACATTCTCCAGGTCCTCCAGCTGATAGCTGGTGAAGGTGGTGCGGTTACGCCTCTTCTTGCCTTTGTTGCTCTCGGCCTCGCTCTTGTCCGGAGGACCGCCGAGCTCAGAGACAGGCCGTTCTGCTTGACCTTTGACCCCGGAGTCTTTCACATGAATGTAACTGTCATCAATACCTGTGGGATCAGCAGACTGAGGCATCTCGGTGTCTGTCAGTCCTGTGCCATCTTTACCTGGAAATAGACACATTTCTATTCATTAATTGTGAATTTAATGTTTGCACAAAAATAGGAGAAAGAGGGTTTATGTTGTCCTGTTTCTCAAGCCATAACCATCCTTACAGAAAAGTAACTTAATTAACTGAAGCAGTGTTGATGATGTGTCTCAAGTGTTTAGACAAATTGTACAAAATTGAACCATATTCAAAAAAACTCTCATTTACTCCTATACTCTTTATTTCAACATAAGCAAGCCTTTCTTTAACTTAGTTGAACATATGTGTTCCATGTTGGATGCCTAAATCAGTATCTTGATGAAAGTACAAACATGCCAGGATTGTAAGTAAATAATCAAAACATGCCTGTTCAAATCATGCTTTACTGAGGCTCTCAGTTCCAGGATCTTTTCAACAGTGTCAACGTTATCTGGGTGTTTAGGGGGTTATAGTCCCAGTATGAACCCTTTCCACTCATGTAATTCATTCATTCAACAAGTCAACCAAACTATTGCTTATTTTGTACTTGATGTAATTTTCAGGATGCTGGGCTGGGATTTCATGCATAAGTAAAATAATGTTTAATAGTATTATGTGCTGAAAATGTGATAAAATGGCAGGCTTCTAAAATGATTTCATAGCTAGCATTTAATATATTCCAAATGTACAGTTAATTAACTTTTTGCAGAATTTGACAAAAATTCAGCTTGACTGGAAATAATGTATATATATATATATATATATATATATATATATATATATATATTCAGACCCAATTTATATTAAGCGTCTTTAACTATTATGTACTACCATTTAAATGATTGGATATATTGCAGTCATTATGTACATACATGTTTTTAAATTGCAAATAAAATACTGTTACTACATTTATAATTACAATAATGACCCCTTAGCCCCTTAAACCTAACCATACCATAAAAAATGTCCATAGTCTTATCCATATCCCATCTCAACAACAATACAATATTTTGCAATACATCATGAACACAATACATACATTGTGTTCATACATACATACCAAAATAAATGTATTATTTTCTATATATAAATACATAGTAGTTAAAGACAACTACACATGATATTTACCATGATTTGTTTTTCTTTGTTTTCGTCTCATGTGACTCACGTGACACTGTTGCCTTCTTACTAACCTGGCACTCTTTGTAGCTTTTGATAAAACTTTATTAAAGGCAAATTGGTTGATTGCTCTGGACCAAAAGTAAATGTTGCATTATATCCAAATACTGCATATTATATTCAAATGTATTTCATTTTGTGATAACAGTTCCTCTGTCTCTCTGTGTTTGGCAGAGAACTCATCATAATTGCTGTGGTGAGCACTTTCAGTCCCACCCTGATGTCTTTCCTGAATCTGCGTACAACCAAAGTTTTTAAACAGTGCCATTGCATGGCTTGCATTTCAGAGCCAAAGTTCCTCGGTTTTGGCTGCCATTTTGCATTGACAGCAATCGTCTGGCTTTGATAACTGTCCAAATGTTTGGGGATTTTAGAGATGCTCTGTGTTGTTGTTTACTTGCTACAGTATAGAATGCAGAATATAACTAACGACTGGGATTTCATCAGATACTGTTTTTAAAAAAGCTGCCAAGCGTGATTTGAAACACTGCAGAAAGCATGCAATCGCATTACAGAATTCTGTGCCTGTGGTCTGTGCCTGGCCATTTACACTTGATATATAACAGCACTCACTGACACAATGCCTCAGCACTTCAACAGAATTCAACATTGCCTTGACTTAGCTTTATTGCACAATGGTTACTCGTTTTTTAGCAGATGCCTTTAGCCCCAGTGACTTACAACCAGCGTTGGGGAAAGTTACTTTTAAAAGTAATGATTACAATATTGTTTTACTCACTAAAAAAGTAACTAATTGCATTACTTAGTTACTTTTTATAGAAAGTAATGTGTTAAGTTACTTTCGCGTTACTTTTTAAATATGAGCAGGGCTTGATTGTTTGTTTTTCATATAAAAAGTTATATTTATAGCAAATGTAAAAGCCCTTTCACATTAAAAAGTGTAATGAATACACATCAGGCTGAAGGAAGAGTAAATCACGTCTGTACAGTAGAAGGAGAAGAAGGTTCAACACTCTTCAGCAATAAAAAACAATGAAGCATAATTGTTAGTTTATCTAAAGTCATTTCAGAGCCAGCTCCCTTGTAGTAGCCTGGGATGAAATATTTTGCTCAAGGGCGCACTAGTGAAAGGGAATCTCTGTAAATACAGTATCAACTCTATGAGGATATAACCTGTTACCTTTGGGCAGCCAGCCCATTTAACATTAAATTACAGATATGCATTTGGCAGATGCTTTTATCCAAAGCGAATTGCATCGCAAGGTATACATTTCATCAAGCTCATCTATTCCTAGGGTATCAAACCCATGATCCTGGCTTTTATAGCGCAATGCTATACTACTTGAGATGCAAGAACTCTACAAGAATTAGTACCAAATGTCTGCCTACAAGCTCACATCCCTACCATATGACAATATTTATATGGAAATTAATAATTTTCCTACGGGCGTACTAGCAAATTTCCCTGTTGGAAACAAATCTAATAATAAAAAATCACATATTTTACAGATACTTCAGAACTGATGGTATTGCAAAAGTCCTCCAGCCTAGAACATATTCTTGTATTTTCCTTTCTGTAAACAGGTGGTTACACTAATACCACTTTTAAATGATCAATTCACACCCAGGCAGAATGTTTAATTGGAGTACATGCTTGTAGCACTCTCTCTCCTGAGCACACTAACTCCGTCCTGATGGAGTCGACTGTGTCTTTGAATTAGTAGAGGTCAGATGTTTACTAGGAGTGGCTATTTAACCACTGCAAGAAACAAGGAGAAAACATCAAAGTGTGATTTAACTAGCTGTAAAGCAGCAGGGCATCCGTTAGCTTTTATAGAACGTGATGGTCTGGATCAGCTCTAGATATAAGACACGCTGTAAATCACAAAAACACTGTCAGTCAGTACAATTCATGTAAGTTTAGGGTGAATAATGTCATTCTGTGGATATTAAATCATTGTTATAGATTCTTCATGGAACCGTATATAGATGCCAATAAAGAGCTATTATTTTCAATAATGTTCTAATTTTAAACAAGAAAGTTCTAATCTAAGTTACCTAATCTAAACAAATATGGCCTCCAACTGAAAAACTCAAGCAATTAATTGAGCGTTCAGTTATCTCACATTAACTGTAAGGTTAATTCACACTATATGTTGCAGATACAGGTATCTGAAGCAAAACTTCCAGATGTTCCTGTGAGAAGATCAATGCCTGCGAGCTGCACAGGAATGTGGATTCTGTGGGAAACCAGGACAGTGTTTCCGTTAAATCTGAGCTCCTGATAAATGACCTATCACATGACTCCCATATACCGCAGAACCGTGCCAGCATTCTGTCTCCAAGACTTCACTCCCAGATGCACACTATAACTTAAAATAACACATGAAGAGGATGTAAATATTGTCTTCATTGCATGCACTGTGGAGTAAAGTATTTTGCATATGGCTGAATATGGATGATAATAATAATTATAATTAATTCTAATAATAATAATAATTACAGACTTACAGTACATTTAGGCTGTAATTTTTTATCAATATTAGATAATATTTTGCATATATATATATATATATATATATACATATACACCTACACACCTACACCAGCCCTACACCTAAACTTAGCCCTCACAGGAAACTTTGTGCATTTTTACTTTCTCAAAAAAACTCATTCTGGTGTTTTGAACACTTTCTCAAAAAAATATTATACCCATGTATTATACACATTTGTGTCCTCATATTACAATCACACTAGTGCAACAGTATATAACTGTTGTGATAAGTCGTTCTAAACAAACCTGAATAAGACACTAGATCAAATTGTATTAATAACATCTTAACACAATTATTAAGAAATAAAGATTTTAACAACATGATGAAATAATTCACACAGAAATGGGAGTAGTGTTTGTTCATCTCTGACCCATCCATAGACAGCAACTCATACTACTTTTTTCAAAACTGTTAGACTCAGAAACATAGTAAGGACATCGGCAAAACAGTCCATGTGACATCAGTGGCTGGAATTCAATTTTGCAAAGCTATGTGAATACTTTTTGAGTGCAAAGAAAACAAAAATAACGACTTTATTCAACAATTCTTCTCCCCCGAGTTACTGTATTCTGCCATTTTGGAGAGTACCACGACGCATGTGCGTGCTTTCTCCTGAACGTGAACAAAGCTGATTACGTTAATTACGTTCAGGGGAAAGTATTCTCGTAGCTTCGTAAAACTGAAGTTGAGCCACTGATGTCACATGGACTGTTTTACCGATGTCCTTACTATGTTTCTGGGTCTGGGAACATTTCAGTTGCGTTGCTGTCTATGCAGGGTCAGAGAGCTCTCAGATTGCATAAAAAATATCTTAATTTGTCTTCCGAAGATGAATGGAGGTCTTACATGTTTGGAACGACATGAGGGTGAGTAATTTATGACAGAATTTAGATTTTCGGGTCAACTATCCCTTTAAATTAATTTAAATATTTTGTCCATGATGTCACACCTCTGAAAACTGTTATCCACACAATGAACCAATATACCAGGAAATAGTGTGCGGCATTAATCAAATGTGTAAAACCTTCAAGATTCAAGCCTGGCAGATCAAGCTCGCTAGAGTATAGATGTTTAATAGCCAACTTAATATCCCATCAATTGTTGAATGCTGGTTTATTTGCACATGTCATTGTTTATGGAAAGGTTATGTAAACCAGTCAGCGATTGTCGTTTCAGGTTTCCCAGTGTTGGGGAATGAAAGCTTGAATTATATCTCTGGGAGTCCACATCTGCCTCTGAATAATGCCCTACTCCCTGCTGCTGCAAGACATGAATCACTCAGGTTTTTGGAGAGCTTTCATGCTTTGGTGTGGTACTTAATTAATATTTCCAAAATTGTATAAAAATTTGAACTGATTTCAAAAAGAACTGTCAGATTACATCATTAGTTGGGGATTAACCCTGATACTCCTTCTTTTGGAAGTAGTTCTACTATAAGACTTTAAGATTTTATAAGACTATAAGATTTTAAACAACTCAAGTCCGTTCTTATGTACAATTATAAAAGTTCTAAAAAACGTTTTGGCCGTGTGTTATTGTTTTTAACACTTTCAATCCATGATGAACACACTGTTTTACTGTCAATGTAGCTTGTTCTGATTGGCTGGAAAGAGCTAAACATACTCTCATATTTTGGATATAGATGCATGGCGTGATCACATGACAAGTTTACTACCCGCACTTGAAGAAGTGTTATCTTGAGTGAGAGCACATCTTCCCTTCCCTCTGTGTTGATCTAAAGTTTGTCTAGATTCCCAGTTTTCCAACGTTCTCCGACTAGGTCAATCAGACTTTGCTTGAGGCTGATCTCTTACCCTTGACATCTACAGCACAAACCACAAATACGCTCCGAGAATGGTGTGGGAACCACAGTGTTCGTTCTCCTCAAACCGCAGACAGGAAAAACGCTCTATAAGTACAGCACAGTCTGTGCATCATCTAACAATAATATCTTCATGAAAGGATCCTTGGTGATTATCTCATATCTTAATGTCTGCCTTTTGGTATTACTAACAATTTAAAAAACATTCATTTCTGAAAATCTTAAAATATGTATTACATCCATGTCCAGTTAGACTACAATTTTTTTTACTAAATACTTTATTATTAATATTTACAAGTAACCCTAAATATCACTGTAGTGATTTTTATGTAAACAAATTAAATTCATTAAATAAGAAATGCCATCCAATTGAATCAAATACCTAGTTGTAATGGCCTCAAAATACAGTAAACATGCCAAATACAAGTTTGTAAAATGTTGTTAATTGTGTGTTTTAGCCTGTCCTATATATATTATTGTCTCTTCAAATGGGATTATTAATAGAGAAGACAAACATTTTATACATAGAGCTCTTGAAGAATATTATTTGTTTATATTTCATTGTACAGCGTTTAATAAAAGAGCAGTGAAAGCTTATGCTGTAGATAATTATGTAGTTCTTTTGTGTGTGTGATTTGTTTGCTTGTTTGTTTGCTTTGCTTAATAATCCGGATGCATTCAAATTTTCCGATGATCCGAATGTTAATAGACTGTTTTCGATAGAATTAATCAGTGTAATTATTTTAATAACAGTTGTAGCCAAATATATTAACTACGTTTTAAAGGTCCTGTTCAGACAAATACAAGATACAAAATAGGCCTACACGATACAGTATTTCATTAACTGTTTATTTAACTTTTTTTTTAATTAACTCACGTCAGAACAGCAAATTAATTTAATTGTATCTGTCTCAAATAGTCGTAATATGGGCCTACAGACTGTTCCGACTGCATGGTAAAATATATTGAAATGGTAAAAAAATAAATAATTAATCCAATAGCTTAAATGAAGGAAACAAATAATTTAATGAATCTAACAGGATTTTGTTGACGCCAATAACAAAACCTGCCTTAATTGAATACATCGATGATTGAAACATTCGGTGTCTGTTTTCACTGGCCTGCGGTCAACACATTGTAAATAGCCCATGCGTGATTTACAGCCACAAAGATGGATTTTCATGCCACTGTTTGTGAGTAAAAGGATGATAATCTGACTATGCATTTAGTAACATCTGTAGTATTTCCATGACTTCTGCTTTGGTTGTTTATGAGACCACCAGGCGAATTGTTTATATGTATTTTTTTAATAAAAACCCAAGAATTTTCGGCAACGTCCGAGTGACCATAAAATGTTAGACGTGACAAATAACAGGCGGGAATGAATGTGGATTTGGATAATTGCAGCCTTCAGAAAGTGCTTGAACGGTTTGTAGCTTAATGGTCCGAGTTAATCATTCTGAGGCAAAGTCTATTCTATAATATACTTGTCTGAACAGGCTAAATGAACCAGGCCTAATGATGTTTAACATTTATTTAGTGAATTTACACGTCCTCATTTGTGACTCACTGCATTAAACAGAAAAGTCGTATTTCTTAAATCCTAACACACAACACACACAGTTGAGCGAAACAATAATACTATGAATAAAACATTTATTCGATTTAATAAACACAAAGACGTCATGAAGAAGAATCCTGGACTGTTTTGCGAGTATTTTTAGATTTTGCGGATAAATTTAGAAAGCATCCAGGCTAAGATTTTCAAGTTATTTTTCGGACTAAATCAGCTTATTACAAAGTAAAAATATTCCAAATATTCAAAGTTTCAAATTACCTTATCAATTATTTAAAAGTGGTGGAAAATAAAAAAATAAAAAAATAAGTTGGTGACTTCAGCACCACTTTGACTGTATTTAAGGCACGTAACACGTAATTTTATTAGCGGGGTGAGCTGTGCATAATATGGAACAAATATTTTCGCAAATTGAAGTTTATAGGCTACTCAGATTGTTAAAGGCCTTCTTTGACCCTTCTTATAGTCTACAGGACAATTATCAGATTCCACTGACATCCTAGGCATCAGGTGGAAAATAAACAAATTGCATGTGATTTCTGAAGATATAGGCTACTAATGAACACACAAACCACATCTACTGTAGATGCCACTCACCATAGCATGAGATGAGCGCGCCGTCCTCCAGTTTGCTGTCTTCAGGAGGAGTTTTACATGTGGGTCTCTGCATGAAAAGATGGTACTTGCTGTAGGTGCTCTCGGGTGTGCTATCATCCAGTGACGGACACTCTGGGTAGAAAGGACTCCGCGGCTTGTCCCCGTAAGACTGACCTTTGGCGGGGAGGAAAGTGGGACTGTATTTGGAGTCGCTCGGCTGGAACGTCCTGTAAGGACTGGCCTGTTGGACTCTTCCTTGCCCTGATGATGGCGAATAATATGAATCCATGGAGGTCATGTCGCAGTATGAGACGCGCGTATCTGCGTTCATACCGACAAAAAACTGAGGTAAACTATCCTAACTTTTTTTGTAAATCTAAACGTCACCCTCGCTCGAGTCTCCTCTCATTCACAGACGGCCATGCACTTTCTCACACACCCACACCAGGGCGACAGCTGGAGTTGGTTAAAATGATTCAGATGTTTTCCAGAGACCAGGCAAAAGCAAATGCTAGAACGCGTCTTTAAGGTTTGGAGGAGAGAGAGAGAGATAATTCTGGACGGAGGATGTTGTCCTGGTGTCTGCTGGAGTCGGTGGTCCAGTCATGATAAGAGGTCAGGAGCTTTTCCCTCCAACTAGCACGTGAGGAGCACAACACATGACAGTAATGCAATTAGGGACATGACTGACATAATATAATACTCAAACATTTTACACGAACATATCTGAAAAACTTCCATCATTACTTAATGATGCAATGGTTACAATTTGGAATGTAAAATATATATAAAAAATATATAAGCACAAAAGCATGTTTTTAATAAAAAAAAAAAATCTGATATTTTGCTATTATACAAGTTTACTATTTCAATTAAATCATCTTTACTGCTGGTTGTTATTTAATTAGGGAAGAGCCTAGCTATTTGAGTTGTCAAGCCATCAGTTTAACCAAAGACAAATGAGTTACAATGTGTTAGCTGATCACCACCTTTGACACATAAGTTATACGACTCTGTAAAAATATTGGATGTTCACGCTTTTTGCATTAATGTACTTGTGTCTTAATGTCACATTTTGTTCTGTATTTTTATCAGTATGTTTTAATAATATCGCAAGTGCCCAGATTACTGAAAATAACAGCATTTGTAACTCTGACAGCTATAAATGACTAAGGTGTCCATCTGCATCTCACCAACACAATGTGCTCAGCAGCTCTGTGAACAGAGTCATGTTTTTGCTTGTTTGATTTTGACAAAAATATTATATATTTGCATTTTCACAAAAAGGACGGTACAAATGGCTGTGTATATTTCTGGGGTTGCAGATACATTTAAGGTAATGAGTGATATATGTGACACGTTTTTCTCTCTAATAAAGTTGCATATTTTAGAAAAAGGAAGCTAATATGGGATTTATCCAAGACCATATTTCTGGGAACTGTGATTTTTGCATTGTTACTTTTGGCATGCACTAGTTGAGCTACTAAGTTTAGTTTGGAAGTCTGTAATTTTTGTACTTTATTCAACAATTTATGTGATATAATACTACACACTACACACGCATTGTCAGAACAACAGCAACAACAACTTTAACCTTTACAATGCTTCAGCACTGAATGTGTTTAAGAAGGATTAAAATGTAATGTATCCATGGAAATGTCTTTTCTAATCTGTTTATAATGCAGTTTTTTTCCCAGGCAAACTTATTTGACAGTTTCTAAAAGGCAAAGCAAGTCCCAGGACCATTTATTATAATACAGTTCGATATTTTTGATTTGATGGGTTTTTACATAACAAAAAGATTTGTAAATTTTGTATTTTATTAGATCTTCTCCAATTAGAAAATGATTTGCAAGGAGAGAAGCCTAAGTTAGTAGTCATAATCTGAGTATCCATCAACAAAAGTTTGTTCTGTCTATCTAATTACATCTTTGACCTTCCTTTTCAGTTCAAGAATCAACAGGAGGAATAAAAAAGACCAGATCAGATTTGGACCTGTACCTTGATGACTGGCTAGCCTATATGATAATTACAGGAATGCTAGAAAATTGTGAAAGCAACAGAATGATTGACAAAAAACAAGGCCTCAAATTATTGCTCATATCACAAATGGCAGCACCGCCACATCTCTCAGTATCCCCCGTCATGTTTTTGGAAGGATGTTTGTAAGAGTGACTTATCCTGTCTTTATTCTTTAGGTCTTTACACCCTTCAGTTACTCACCACCTCAACACAATAAATAGGTGCTAGTCAAATGAAAAATAAAACAATGACTTTACAATGACTTCTTAATGAATATTGAATGAATAAAGTGATCCTCATGAATTATAATGAAGCTGGAAACAAATAGCCACATTACAAATATATGAAGCTATTTCTTGTCTAGGAGTATGGAGGTGTCTGAGAGGAGTCTCATAGAGATCTATAATTGAATTCACATGAGATGGGCAGGAACTCTGTCATCTGATGAGCTGATTGAATTAGGACTAGTAGTTCTACTGATCTCTAATTGAATAAGAGCACCCAAAAGGACAAATATGTGCACTATTCTCCCATTTTCTAAATGCCAACGCTCCCTCCAAACATCTCACCGCAAACCTTTTGTGTAGTCATGTCGGAGAATCTAGTGTTTCTTCGAGCCCTCGTTTAATTTGAAAGTTCATTTTAAATGTAAAGGTTTTAGCACAGGAGTAATTCAGCTAGATGCGGTGTAATAATAGTAAAGAACACAGCTATTTATTATCTAACACCAAAATAAAAAATATAATCTTTCCTTAATTTCATTATAAAGTGAAAATAGTTTTTTTTATGAATTTTTTATGTGACACTGCCTTGTTTGATCTAATATATCAGTTAGTTTAGTCTCAAATTCTCAAAAGGATGAGGGTTTCAAAATTGTATTAATATTAATAAAAGGCATGTTTATATTGTCCATTTCAATTCACCCCAACATTTATGTTTACAAGTTAAAGGAATAGTCATGGAGTCACAAGGCTGGAGTCATGTGGATTTCTTGTGGAATTATTGTGATGTTTTTTACTATCAGCTGTTTGGACTCTCATTCTGACGGCACCCATTCACTGCAGAGGATCCATTGGTGAGCAAGTGATGCAATGCAAAATTTCTCCAAATCGGTTCTGATGAAGAACTCATCTACATCTTGGATATCCTGAGGATGAGTAAAATGGTAACAAATTGTCGGTTTGGGGGATTTCTTCCTCTTACCACATTCATTCTAATTTGTCCTTTATCACTTAGGTCGTTTCACCACAGACCAAGCACTGAACACAAACTAACCACAATAGCTGATCAAAAAAGTATATGATGAACTGTAATTAGATTGCATACACTGAGCGGTTTGCTTTGGCTTCGGAGATCACAGAAAGATGAAGATCTGAATTACTATGACACAGACAAGAAACATGGAATCAAATATAGTGCTGACTGGATCTGTCAGCAAGAATCGGTTAGTTAACTTTATCTTCAGGCTGAAGTGGACGTGATGACATCATGATGTGTGTTTCCAGAGGCCCTCTGATTGCTCTCTTCAGATTGCCTCAGAGAAATCTCTATTCAAGTTATGTGTGTATTAGGTTTCAGCTGGGTTAAAAGTGGAATATAATAATTCAGAAAACAAACTGAGAATGACTGTGGGTTTTAAGGTGAGTTTGACAGAGGCTTGGCTCGATTACATAACAGTTCCACCTTGATCAAAAACAGCATTTTACTGCTGCAGTTAATTTAATAAGGTATTCTACATAAGTATTGTATTCTATAGGAGCTGTTAAGTTGCATGAAAAATCTCTCATCTGACATGTAAATCTCTGGGGATGGATACAATTTATTTCAAGCATAGTGAGAACACTGGAGAACAGGAAGATCATTTTCAAGAAATAAAGTCAGAATCTTCTAATATGCATTTGCACAACTTGAGGCCTGAAACTTTCTGCTGCACTGCAACATGTAAAACACCCAGACTGAATCTTCTAAGTTACTTATGTATTAAATCAACTGAAAATGTTTCTTAAACTCTTGTCCATATCAAATAGTCATATGGAGCAACAGTGAACACTAACTTTCCAAGTGGATTTCCCATTGCAATTCACATCTTCTTTATAAATATTTACTGCAGCAAAGTTTAAACATTGAACCAAATCAAAATAATCACCTTTAAACATTTCTATCTGAGAGTGCCATCTGAAATGTTCATCTAAAATGAGTATTTTTATCAGGCTGCTAAGTTTAGGTTCAATAATTTTACTCTAATGGTAACATATCTGTCCTTTTCTATGCAATTAAAGTGAAATAACTGAACATAAATATTTATAGGAGCCTGATAAAAATGCTAATTTTAGAAGAAAATGTGCATTTAGAGGCTTTTGCATCTGAACTCTTCATATTTTATACTTGACATTTTATAATAAAATGTACTACATAAAATTAGATATAATATCATTGAAGGGTTCCTTAAGATCCTATAAACATCATAAAACAGTTTTAAAAAAGCAACATCATATTTCAAACACAAGTGCGATATTTCTGGTTTGTTCTCTTGGATGTGGTTTGATTTTTTGATAGATCCATTTAATGCACTGTTTCTCACAGCACTTCTACAGGTGGTTCAGCAGCACTGACCGCTGGGTCTGAGTTCATGCCGGAGTAGAAACAGAGGACCTTCTCAACCAGTAATTATCTGGAATGTCCTGACAGAGAAAAGACTGAGGCTCTTTCATGCTCTAATGAAAGTCATACTCCCTGTCTTAACATGGAAAGGACACTTGTTAAGAAGTGCCATGTCTCAATTCGACTATTCGAAGATGTATATATATATATATATATCAATGGCTCGGTGGCACATGACTCAGGTTTTTAGGTTCTGGTTAAATTAAGTGTTGAAGACAAAAGACCCTCTCATCCACTTTTTAACTTTACGCCTTAGGCTCACGTGCCCTGCCCACCGGTAGCTTATTGAATTACAGCTAATATTTCAATTGATATCACATGGAACGAATAGTTTTCCAGTCACCCTCTGTCTCCGAAATGCCTTCAGTTCAGTTTAAATGATAAGAACGAACCGTAGTCTTGATTTCCAACTGTTCTAGTCTCATGCTTGATTGTAACAGTGACTGGCTTATTGTATATTAGGGAATGTCAATAATGTAATTACCATAAGAGCTGTAATTGAGCTACGAACTTTTATTGTAGAGTCTAAATAAGGATCTGTCGTTTTTACAAAAGAGGGAAGCTTTAACCATGGCACAGCTAAACAGAGCAGAGAAGAATAATGGGATATCAGCAAAGCTTGTTGTTACCATTAACTCATAAGACCAATGACATATTGCAGTTCATTGGCTATGGTATTCAATATAGTATCCCTTGTTTTTTTATATAAAAGCTAACAATGGATTAGTTTGGAGGAATCTGAGCACTTATTTTTCAAATCAGGCTTTAAACCCTATCTATGTGGCTATATCTGTGTATTGTTTTAGGAACTTGTATTTTTAATACTGACAGGTCTAAAGTAATCTCTTTTAAAGAAAAGAGAGAAATGTAATCTATCATATTTAAAATGCAGAGAGCACATACTGTGTATGTTTTTTTTTGTCAGTAAGGATTTTAATGGTGACAAATCTCAATAAGCTGCATTTAACACTGTAATATAATTATTGTAATTCTGTAGAATATTGTTCAAATTTAAAATAACTGCTTTCTGTTGTAATAGATTTTAAAATATAATTTATTCCTGTGATGCAATGCTGAATTTTCAGAAGCCGTTATTCCAGTCTTCAATGTTGCACGATCCTTCAGAAACTAATATGCTGATTTTGTGCTAAAGAAACATTTCCTATTATTATCAATGTTGAAACCAGTTGTGCTGCTTAATATTTTTACAATTAATTTTTCAGGATTCCTGGATGAATATATAGTTTAAAAAAGAACATGATTTATTTAAAATAGAAAACTTTTTAACATTCTAAGGCCTGGTTTAAGAGATGGGGCTTAGATTAAGCCAGAACTATAGGCCTTAGTTAAATTAAGATATAAAATTGCCTTAGAACAAACATTTCAGGTGTGCATCTTAGAACAGAACAATGGCACTGACATATTTTAAGATATGTTCGAGCAAGACATTTTCAGTTGAGACTGCTCAACCATACATTTTAGACTGGGACTAGCCTTAAGCCTTGTCTGTGAAACCAGGGGTAAATGTCTTTCCTGTTTCTTTGTGTGCATGTGTGTGTGTTATTTTCATTTTGTGGCACTGAGGATTGTTTCAGAGCTATGGTTTAAACAACATGTTCTATTTTATTGTCATTTTAATGTTTCAAGGTTTTAATAGCGAGGCTACAAATTTAATCTCATCCTGTTCTCTTCAAGCGGATTTCGAAGGTCAACCATCTTGAAGTACATCCTAGTGATGTTTTGAGCTGATTAAAAGCAGGCCTGTTATGGGAAGGGCAATTACAGCAAGAAACTGGATCAAACACAAACACTGAATCCAGAGTGCTGCCATTTCCCATCACCTACCTGAACAAAAAATGATCCCATCATCCCAGCATGTGTAGATGTTTTGATGCCAATATGGAATTTGTTGCCTGTCTAGAAACCTTTTTGACCTTTCCTGTCATCCCATGTCTGAATAAATGTAGCTGACCTCATGTGTAATTCAGAAAAGCCATGTCTTACACTGACCTATGATATATTTAAGCAATAGCAAGAGTGTTGTTGCCTCAATCATCAGTGGTGCTGCATTCAAAACCATCAGCATTATGGCCAGCATAATATTGCTTCTAATGCAACTTTTAATAAACGATAAGTAACTTACAGTGAAACTGGTTCCAAATGGAATCAAAGCAGAAACAAACGTCATGTGTCTCTGAGCAACACGGTAGTGGCATTCCTTTCCTGATTTTTTTTATTAATGAATCTGTTGAATGAAAGATTCAATGATTCACTCCCTTATTGAAAACTACTGGACTAACTGTGGATTTATCTAAAGAAAGAGTCATTGAAATATCCCCACCATGAATGCAGAGACCGACAGCCTGTTTGGAACTCACAGGACAAGCAAAGTGATACAAACGATGAAAAGTCCCAAGTGGACTAAATATCAGAGCACTTGCAATGCAGCTCCACCATTGAAATTCGAAGACCAGAACCAAAGTCCCTTTCTGTATATCTAAAGTCTTTGACCAGAAATAAGTGTATACATGCACTTCAATATCAATTTGATGTCAAATATGAATCAATTCTTGATCAAGATGCTGTAAAATTATTTTAAAATCAGTTTGTACGGCAATTTCTTCCAGTGGTTTCGAATTGGGTGAAAAAAAAAAGTTAATCCCATACTGAAAATTGGTTTAGTATAATATGTTTGACACTCGATTTACATCAAATCAATGTCAAGTCAAGTTTTTGATAGTTTGATTTGCAAATTTGACCTGTTTTTATGTTAAATGTGATGTTGTCATGTTGCATGAGGCGAGGACTCAAATGCAGGAGAATGGGTCTTTTTAATAATAAAATAAATACCACCCTGGAGGGGAAGGAAGGAAGGAAGGAAGGAAGGACACTGTTGTACAGTCAAGCATTACACACACACGATGTAAGACAACAGATCAGCACAGGACTACAGACACCTCGAGGATAAATAGGGAGACAAACGAGGGTAACGAGGGAGACACAGGTGGAGCAACTGAAACAATGATGAGGTAACAAGATGGGAGGGGACAGACAATAGACAGGAGAGCACATGGCACCAACAACAAACAACAAGCCATGTGCTCAACACAGAGACATCTGGTGGCCAGCGTTTCAGAAAGGAGGTTAAGTGAAAACTCTGAGTATGTAACCCCTGAAATATGGGAAACTCTGGGTTTTCCGTTTCAAAATGGGAGGTTTGTCAAACCCGGACTTCAACATATATGCAGGGTAATCAAGCCAATTTATTTAAACGTTTCTGAAAGAGAGGTAACTTTTCATACTCAGAAAAACTGTCAGTTACCATTTTCCTGGTAACAGGATTATGCTGTTTTATTAACCTAACCTGGTCGGGAGGAGCAGATCAGTTTCAACCGATTTGGTAAACCCAGAGTTTCTTTCCGTTTAGCTCCTCCCCCTTTTTTAAAGTGTAAGCACAACGATACACATATTTTTAAAGATACCTCCTATTCATTCATTCACGTTTTCTGCAAAATTGGTTTTGCTTTCGGGCCATTACTGAGTATTTTTGTCTTATTTCAAGTACAAAGATTCCGTCGCAAAAATTCTTGGCCCTAAGTTAAGATGCATTTTCTCCGCATAGCCGCCAAGCACCAGACTTCATCGCGGCCGCCGCTCGAAACACGCTTGATATCTCCGAGAAAGTACGGTGTAGTCTGAGGCAAACGCTGTTAAAATCCGATAAAAGTGCACTCCATTCTCGAGGGTAAGAAAAATAGCGGATCTTAATCTCTTTCACCCTGCAAATTAGCGGAACCTCACAAGAATGGGGTATTTTTAATTTATCCACTACCGCATTGGCGGCCATAATTTGCACCCGAAATCGGAACGCCCCCAGTTTCTCATAAAAAACCTTCACTTCTCGCTTCCGCTCAAATTCGCGGCTTTCCGGCCGCAGCGCGGTTTTTAAAATAACCTTCATTTACACTTGGAACAAGACTAAATACTGTTTTCGCAAACGGATATTATCCGTTATTTTATTCCCGCGCCATCATTTAACGGAGTTTACACGTATGAAAGAAATAGATATGCGCTGCATTTTATTTATTTTCAATATCAGAGCAACAGGAGAGTGGTCCCATCAGTTTAAATGGAAAGATAGTTTTCTTTAAAAGATGATCGGTGTTGAGCGTCTGCGATTATTATTTATCACGCGGCATTAGCGCGTAAATCCTGTATGCAGATTTGAAGGAAGTGTGCATCCGTACTCACCGCGTGACGCGTGTTGCATTCTGAGAATTATTTCCTGGACTATAACAAATATAGCCGTCAAAGAGGAGTTTCACAGGACTGTAGGTCAGTGGTGTAGAAATCGGTTTAAATTTTGAGGCAAAATAATCTGATTTTCAAACCAGATGACATTCACTTGATAACATCTTTCTGTGACGTCTGGAAGTAACCCAACCACCTCCTGAATGTTTGAGCACCAGATTTATTCTGTCTTGAATGCTTCAGGATTTCCAGTGTTGTTGCATCGATGCATTGAAGGGCGCATGGGGTGACAAGCATGTGGATCCCCACCATCACATCTTCTGA
Source organism: Ptychobarbus kaznakovi (assembly GCA_027422405.1). NCBI lineage: Eukaryota > Metazoa > Chordata > Actinopteri > Cypriniformes > Cyprinidae > Ptychobarbus > Ptychobarbus kaznakovi. Next base: position 13,158,468 of record CM049809.1, read on the forward strand.
AAGCCCAGGCCGTGTTGGAAACTGATTAAGTCTAAAGGCAGGTATGGAAAAGTGTTAAACGAAGGATGCCAGATGGAGGGGTAAATGTACGAGGCGTAACCATAATGCCAAAGCCACAGCTGCAATTAAATATTCAAATATTCTAATTATTCTCTAAATTTACCTTTCTTAAATTGCACATGTCATCGGAATACAGAGAAGTTAAAACATTTCCAAGAAAAGTAATACACCTAATATTTAACAAAAGGTACAAAAACAACTAAAGTTAACAGAGGAACTTCTTTTTTTATTTTTTGGATTTGAACAAGAAATCTAGCAACCAATACTTGAGATGCCATCTAGGCCTCTTCATCTGTCAGTTATGGTGCTGCTGCTGGCTAGGTTCTCCCTCTATAATTATTTTCTTGCCGTCTAAGAGAAAAACAAGTCAGTAGTTCATTTTATTACTCTAAAAAAAAAAAGAAATGTATAATTGCTATGTGAATTTATTTAACAATTATTAGAAATTCGTTGCTATTTTTTCAATTTCCGCCCCCGATGTGAAACCCCCGTGGCCTAGGAGTACAGTTAGACTATCACGTGAAAAAAAGCTGCATTGCGTTGAAATAGGCCTCACATTGAATGATATTTTTCTCCTAATGTCAAATGTTTGTAAAGTCATTTAGCCCACACCCATGTGGATGCTACGTGAGGCTGCCTTCCGCTATGTGCAGGCTCAAAGCTTTACCTTGATTTAATTGTGTTTTTACCCCACTCCCCTCATTTTTAGCTACCGCAGCTGAAGAAAGCGGGGCATGTTCTCCGCCTGCACATTCAGGCTTTTCTTCTTTCGGTAATAACCCCCCTTTTTCCTTTTTTTGTGCCTCCAGCCATGGCAGACAGTACCAGAGGCCGATTAAAATTAGTGAGGCTCCTTCGCTGATAATTTACAGTTTCCCTCACCTCTGATATTATAATGTCAGTTATTAAGAATTCCTGGCTCCCTCCTCGAGCGTCAAGTTACGCATAGGCTGACGGAAGTAGGCCGTGCCCCAGCTCACCGCTCCTCACACTGTCTTTTCAACCAATCACTGCATCGCTTTCAGCTACCGGCCGCAGCAACAATGCCCGCTTGCCATGGTGAATCGTAAACCTTTCGGAGCTCCACTGGTCATGACTTTTCATAGTCCTGGTGCAGATGCGCGTGAGGCCCTCCGCTGGCAGCTAACTCAGAGTCAACATACACCCTACTTAGAGTTGAGTAAACTCCTTTTCCCTAAATGACAGGGACAATTCAGCCGTGAGGCTGTAGCCGAAATGTTACGGCCCCTCTGAGTTTCCCATCTCACATGCTTCCTCAGCACCATGGGCTAAGTCAACTCTGAGTGCCTCCGTAAGTTTGGCCCCTCTAATCTTCCTTCTAATACTCTCCCCCCAGAGTTGGAGATTTTCAAAGATTTCACCTCCTTATTGAAACGGGCCATTTCCTGGTGGCCATTTTTCTCTCCTCGCCAGTTACGTCAGGTATTTTTCTACCTCAGATTCCATTAAGAATCTCGACGAGGACCGATCAATTGCTGGAGGTTAAAGGGCTTTTTAATAACAATAATTTAACGGCTTCAAAACCACCCCGAAATAGGGGAAAATTCTCAAACTTCTCTCCTAATCAGACTGGAATTCAGGCTCTCAACCGGCTAGCAGACGACATCTAACATAGGTAACTCTGAACCCACACGGAACTGCATCCGAACACAGGGAGCAAATGAGGAGGGTAACGAGGGAAAACAGCTGGGGAAAATTAATCAATAAACAGCTCGTACCCTACAAGATGGGTGGGGGTCAAGTTTCTACAAATTGTTTTCATGAGAGCACGTGGCACACAGAAAACTAGGACAGAAGCCACGTGCTCACACAATTCAACTTCATGACAACATGAAGCATGCAGCCAATTAATATACAAACCATCGCTGCGTGCCACACAGCACAAGATACAACATAAATGCACGCAGCCGATAGAAACACGAACTGCGTGCAACATTTTCAACCTCCCATCTCCAATCACCCTACGTGCTCTCTTTTCTTATTTCAAGAGTGAAACGTGGTGCCGAGCGAACTCGAAACCGCACACAATGACCCTCTCTTCGAAAATGGAGCGAGAGTGTCCGAACCAATACCCCGTCAAGACATGAGTGCCGGGATCCAAACACCACGCTCCACACAAAACAATGTACGCAGACGAGAGAGCGCGCTCACATGAAAATTTTTCCCGGACATTTCGACAGGAGTATCAGGGCTCTACAGTCACAAAACCTCTCTCATGAATGACACTAGACCCTCGAAGTGTTGGTCACAGAACCCTGACACTACCCCCCCCCCCAAAAGGGACGCCACCTGGCGTCCCTAATGAGGGACACCAAGAAACAAGACAGCACATTTAGCCCTAACCTGACTACACAAAGACTGACACACAAAAACAGACCAGACAAGAACAATCAAACATTCAGAGACAAAGAGGGGCTCTCTCCCTCCGGGAGGGAGGGAAGGAAGGAAGCCAAGCCAGTGCCCTTCGGAGCAGGGAAGCTCAGCATGTCCAGGGAGGGAGGGAGGGTTCTTTGCTTAGTCAGGGAGGCTCACCTTTCCGGTGCAGTCCAGACCCACGGATCCTGGCAGGGAGCCTCCGTCTGTCATTTTCGGGCGGAGCCGGAGGGACGGACCATGGAGGATCCCACTGCCCGAACAGGAACCCTGGCTCCCTTCGGTTGCATGGGAGCCCTCCATGGCGGACGAACCAGGGAGCCTTGATCCGGCCGAACAGGAACCTCCCCTGGTGCAGGATGGCCAGGGCGGGACCCCTTCGGAGGAACGAACCAGGGAGGATCCGGCCTAACAGGATCCCTGGAGGATGGCTTATTCAGGGCGGGGCCCCCTTCCGGTGCAGGGACAGACCAGGCCCCTTCGGCTTTAGCCTCCGTCAGTCATTTCGAGGCCAGGGGGGAGCCAGCACCTCGGTGGCAGGCTGCCACTCCCGGTGGCAGAGCCGCAGGACAGGATGCCTGGGTGGCGCAGGCAGCCCTTCTTCCGACGCGTCAAACCGCGCATGGGCGGCATTAAGCCGGCAGGGAGACTCTCCCCTCCGGCGCATGGGAGGCCCGGCAGCTCCCTTCGACGCGTGGAGCTCCATCATCGCATTTCTTTGCTTATTCAGCGGCGGCTCCCCTTCCGGCAGGGAGACCCACGGCTCCCTTCGCATGGGAGGCGCCTCCGGCAGGGCGTCATTTCGAGCTTGGGCGGCGCCGGTGGCAGGGCGAGGAGCTTGGGCGGCTCAGGGACAGCCTCCTGGCCAGCAGAGGGCTCTGGAACGGCCTCCAGGCCTTGAAGGGTGGAAGAAGCCTTCTTCCTCCTCTGTTTTTGAGAGCGTCAAACCGGATGCCGCAGCTTCGTCGGCCGACACTTGGGGGCGCTGCAGCTCCATCGGCCACAACTGGGGCGCTGCAGCTTCATTCAACACCACTGGGGAAGCTGCATCAGTCGCGTCTTTGCTTATTCCTCCACTGGAGCGGGCTCTGTGGGCTCCTGGACCGGAACAGGCTCTGGTCGCAGTGTTACGCCTCCTGGCATTTCGAGTTGCAGCGAGCTCGGTGCTGGATGGCCTCCACTCCCGGGGGTGCAGCAGAGCGCTCCCCTTCGTTGACCCTCCACTGGAGGCCCTTCTCCGACAGTGGCATCATAACCGGCCTCCACTGAAAGCCCAAGGGGGACTCCAGTCTCCTTCGCTGGGGAACGAGCCAGGAACCCCACAAACTCCCCAAACGGCAGGTGATCCAGCCCCCTCATCCTCCTTTGCCTACCAGTTGAGGGGCTCATCGAGGGACACTGTTAAATATGTCCTTAAGTGCCGCATGGTTGAACCCCAACCCCTCTGCTGCATCGCTGAACCTCTGGGCAAACGTCTGTCTTAAGTCAGTGCCCTGCTGCTCGGTGGCGGAGGCAGCTCAGGGCCCTGAACTCCCGGAGGATGCGCTCGTAGAGGGGGCTCCCTTCGGATAGTGTGGAGGCTGGTGGTGGCTGGTGCAAACCGCCCTTTCCTTAAGCCGCTGGGTCCTCTCCCTCATGGTGGGTTCGTTCTGTCAGGTACCGGTGAAGGAAGAGGACGAGGATAGTCCCTCCCCAATTGCTGGAGGTTAAAGGGCTTTTGCCTAATAACAATAATAAAACAAAACAAACAAAACGGGCACCCCTTCCGTAGGGAAAAAAAACAGACTGGACAGGCTGGCTAGCAGTCTGGTCAGGGTAGGCAGGGCAGGGTAGGGCAGGGCCTCCTCTGTCTTCCCGAGGGCAGGGCAGGGCAGGACAGGACAGGCCCCCACTCCCGGACAGGACAGGACAAGGCTGGACAGGACAAGGCTGGTGTACAGGACAAGGCCCTTCCGGACAGGACAAGGCTGGACACAGACGACATCTAACATAGGTAACGAGGGGGACCCACACGGAACTGCAAACACAGGCAGCTCCCTTTAACGGGAGCAATGAGGAGGGTCCCCCAACGAGGGAAAAACATCTCCTTGCTGGGGAAAATTAATCAATAAACAGGTAACAAGATGGGTGGGGTCAAGACAAATTGACATGAGAGCAGAGCGTGGCACACAGAAAAACTTCGGTGCAGGACAGAAGCCACGTGCTCACACAAAACATGACAACATGAAAGCACGCAGCCTCGAATTAATCCTTGCCTATAGTGTCACGGGGTTCTCCCTTCTGCGTGCTACACAGCACAAGATACAACATAAATGCACGCAGCCCTTCCGATAGAAACACGAACTGCGTGCAACACAACAAAACACATTTGTCGTGGACACGATGTGCGCGGTGCCGAGCGAACTCGAAACCGCACACTCACACAATTCCGATAGAAAATGGAGCGAGAGTGTCCGAACCCCTTCGACACGAACCCTCATTTGATACTCAAGACATGAGTGCCGGGATCCAAACACCACGCTCCACTTCTACGGCAAAACAATGTACGCAGACGAGCTGCAGGAGCGCGCGACTCGTTGAGCACACTCGAGCTCAGCCGCGCCCTGCTCCTTTTCATTTGCATGAATTTTAACCTTATCTCTCCACACATGACATATTTTGGGGGGAGTATCATTTTTTGCTCTCTGGCTCTGTCACAAAACCATGCCTTAATTCTTTTGGGGAGTTCACTGGTTCGGGCCAGACCGAAGTGACAGAACCCTCCCCCAGACAGCAGGGCACACCAGAAGGACTGTGACAGATGTAAATTTGCTGTCTTTTCAACATCAATTGCCCACTGGTTTATTAATTATTTTCAGATATTGTTTTTTCAGAAGACGTGCATTACATATATGCCTATTCAATCCAGCCTAATTTATTTAATACTTTTTCAAATTTTCCATACAGCAAAAACTGATCTTTAGACACATTTTCCTTTAATGGATTTTAATGGGGGAAAGGGAGTAAAATTACAGTGAAACCACAACAAAAATAGTTTCCTTAATCTAAAAGGATTCATATTTTGTATTTTTTAAAACATCTTTGTAACATGTTGGTGTACTAATCAAACAATAAACAAATGTTTAACCTTTGAAGCATCAAATAAATATCTGAAATACAGTTCAAAATTGAGCGCACTCTTCAGTCACCGCTGAAAATGACACATCTTCCCCAACTTTTGGTTCAGATTTATGTTATGAGCTAGTCTGTTAACTGTAAATCATCATAGATGAGGGGGGAATGCTGTAAAGTTTGGAGCGCTCATTCTGTAAACAATTACGTGTTGTGCAAAATGTATTGAGGCAGCTTAGAAGACAATACAGAAGAACAAAATCCATGCAGATTCTAGTATCAAAAAGAAATGAGCTATGGAGATAAAGTGGAGTCAGAAAGTTGGAAGGAAAGATGCAGATGGAATAAATAATAGATCATAGAAAATTCCCTAGATAATGACAAACATTTCTTCCCTGTTTTGGACAGGGTTTGGTTTAGTGATGTTTTATCACCCGTCTGTTTATCCCCGTTTCATTTTTGCTAAACATTGACCTGAGCCAGTTTTCTCACCGAACATTTACCCTGTCATTATAGGCTTTGCCGAATTTTTCATAGTCACGTAAAACCAGTTTGTTTCCTAATCCACATGTGCAAAATGATACCCGAGAGGTTGCCAGCCAAAAATAATTGCTGCAATAACAAATCTATGGAACACAATGGGCACATCAATATGGAGTTTCAAAAGACTATATGACAGCACCTTTGAACAAAGCGTAGCCAGTTCATAATGAACTGCAGATGCACATGTGGATCTTCTGTGTACTTTACATTTTCCATTCCCATATTTGTGGGTTTTTAAAGATCATACTGCTGCAATCTATCTTATGCTATCTTATAGATACTTTACTGTGGGTTTGGTCTCAGGTTTAAAATTTCATCAGAACATTCATGCTTTATATGTTATGTGGGGACCACAGAATTTGACTGGAATCTTATCACATTCACATGTAGATTCACAGATATGCTTTTAAAATAATAGTTTGCCCCAAAATGAAAGTTTGCATAAAATGTACTCACCCCCAGGCCATCCAAGATTAGTTTGTTTCTTCATTAGAACAGATTTGGAGAACTTAAGCATCACATCATTTGCTCACCAATGGATCCTCTGCATTGAATGGGTGCCGACATATTTGTTTAGAACTGTTTTGAACAGTTTTTACTTGTTGCTTGATCTGTGAACATTTATCTGATTCAGATATTTCACTGGAGAAAGCAATGTTTTGTATACAGAGGACTTTTAATTTTAGTTAAAAGCAATGTTTTGAAGTTAAAATCATCAAGTAGTCATTCATGTGGATTACTTGTGGATTATTGTGTTGTTAGTATCAGCTGTTTGGACTCTCATTCTGATGGCACCTATTCACTGCAGTGGATCCATTGGTCAGCAAGAGATATAATGCTGAATTTCTCTAGATCTGTTCAGATAAAGTTACTCATCTTGGATATCCTGAGGTTGATTTTCAGCAGATTTCCATTTTTGGGTAAACTGTTCCTTTAACACTGTGTCTACACCGGATGCGACAGTTGTCGCACCATGCAACAACAGCTTTAAATTCAAGTTCCTTATCAAATAGGAACGATTTTAGCATTTAGTTGTAATACATTATGCTATGGACTACACATTCGGACACAGCTGATATCTGATAGAGCCTTCAAGCTTCAGACAGCTGGACTCCAGACTAAGTTTTCTTCTTCCTCTTCTTCTTTTTTTTTGACAGTGCCTTTATCTGCCATCACACTAATATAAGCCTGTTAGATGATGCACCCAAGATTCAAATCGGTTAAGTCCAGCAGGACTGAAAGGTTTTCAAAGAGTCTCTGTGGCTCAATGTTCATGTGTGCCTTTAAAACCTTTAATCTTCACAATCAGAAAGGGCCTTATAGAAGAAGCTCCAGTTGTGGGTCAGTCCAATCCAGAAATACTTACATATGGGGAACATTTCGGAATAACTTACATCTGCAGAAACATGTGTAAAAGCCATTGATGGAATGGAAGTCAATTTATGTTCCACAATAGAGCTGCATCAACATCTCTCCTAATATTTTCTTGTACTGTAGTGTCATATAAGAAAGCAGGCTAATCTATGGGCATGGATATCTTGATGAGGGTTTAGAGTAATGAAGACTATTTTGCAGTGTAATTGTTACATGCTTTTTTTTGTATCTATATTAATGCTTTTTGTCAGTCTGGACAGTCTACCAAGCAGACCCTGAGCTCAGATGTCATAGAACTCAGATGAGAAAAAGAGAGGTGATTCAAAACATTTAGGATGAATTGAACGATCACTGTAATCAGGGATGTCATAGAAAAAAGGCTCAGCCATGGTTTATATCCAACAATAGTATGGAAATACTAGACCGAATAGGGATGGTTCTCACACTGGGAAGATTGCATGCATATCTATTTCCAAACATTGGGCAAAAGATCAGGTCTATGTATGTTGAGTGAACTAGATCTTTTTTTCTGGGGAATAATGGGAATATCTTTAAGGAAATAGTTCACCCAAAAATGAAAATTAGCTGAAAATGTACTCACCTTACCCATCAAGGGTGTGGATGGCTTTGTTTTTGTATTTGGTGAAATCTTGAATTACATAATTTACTCACCAATGGATTTATTGCAATGATCCACAAATAATAACCATTACTGTCTTGTGAAGTGAAAACTGCACCCATTCACTGAGCATTCATTATGGAGCAAGTGCTTGCATTTTTCCAGTGAAAAATCTGAGGGTGAGTAAATTTAAAGCAACTTTTCATGTTTGGGTGAACTATCTGTCTTCACAGAAAATGAATATAGCCTGAGAAATGTGTGACAACAAGCCCGACTATCCCCTATATATAATTTTTTTTTATGTAAACCTATATCCAAATAGATATTTAAAATACTGCAGGATACATAAAGATGTTGAAATAATTAGACAAAATTAAATAATAATAAAATAAAAATTATGTAAAGAATAAAATAATATGTAAAAATAACATGCAAAAAATGCCATAAATACAAATATACAAAAATGAATAAGAAAAAATAATGTGAAAACAACAGCTTCTAAATGAAAGTATTTTATTTTTAAAATGTCTTGATATTATGTTTCATAAACTAAATATTCTTCTTCCTCTTTTTATTTTTGTAAAACTCAAAGATTTCCAGTAATTTCAGAATTATTTTTGCAAAACAGAAAACAATAAGGCGTTTATGAAAATATTTATGAAAATAAAAGTTCCCTAAAATAAAAATATTTTTTCAATAAAAACTGAATGTGTACATCTTCAATTATTATATCAAAGTTTATGTAGTTTCTAGTAAACTCAAATATTAAACTATTTGACATTTTAAGCGAATCATACAGGCCATATATTTGCATGTCAATATTTTTTCTTTTTCTTTCTTTTTTTTTGTTAATGACCATTTGTTTGGATATTTGGCGCCCCCCTCTGTTTAGAGCGAGAACACCAAAGCCAATGATCAAGAGCTCCACAAACAACAACTTTTCACAAAGTTCCCCCTCGTGGCATGGTGGCCTGTTCTGAATCATGAATTACTGGAGGCAGCCAGCAAAGGTGGTACAACTAACAAAAATGTCTGCAACTGAAGACACAAGTGAATGTGGTCAGTCCACTCAAGCCAGGTTAGTGAAGGACAGCATTCACTTTGGTCTCAACACTGGCTTCTGGTAAAGCTCAGAACCAGAACTCCTTCAAAGCTGGGCAGTGGGGTTGAAAACACATAATAGCATTCTAACTCTGTTTAGAAGTTTGCCATGACAGCGTTTTCCCCTCACGCAGGTCTCCTGAACTCTGTGAACCCCAGAAGGGTATGAATATAAAGAACAATATGGCATACACTATTGTATCCAACTTGACTGGATAAATGAGAACTTTCTCTCTATAGCATCAGACCTTAATCTGGCTGTGATTAGATTGTATCTGACAGTTCTCATTTCTCAATTTGTAGGCCTACTGCGATAGTGGTGTTTACTTAAGTGAGATGCATAACCTAAACATTTTCCCCAAAATTACATGAAATAACATACTACACCTGGTTTGATTTTGATACAGATTATGGTTAAAAGGTTTGGGTTCTGTAATATTTTTAAGGAAAGTAATAAAGTGTGCTAGATCGATCAAAAGTGACAGTAAAGACTTTTACATCATTACAACAACAACAACAACAAAAACGTTCTACTGAACATTCTATTAATCAAAGAATCATTATAAAAGTAAAGTATCATGGTTTCCACAAAAATATTAAGCAGCACAAAGTAAAAATAAAGAAATGTTTCTTCAGCACTAAATCAGCACATTAGAATAATTTCTGAAAGATCATGTGACACTGAAGACTGGAGGAATGATGCGGATTCAGTTTTGACATCAGAAATAAATTACATTTAAAAACATTAAAGTAGAAAACTTTTTATAATTTTTTATCAAAATAAAGAGTAATAATCTTCATAAACATGATGAAATCTTTCAACCCCAAACTTTTGCACACTACTGTACATTATTGTGTGAAGTATGTATTTAAATAGCATTTATGGTAACACTTTATTTTAGGACAAATTCTCACTATTAACTAGTTGCAGCAACTATTAATCAGCAAGCATATTACTGTTGAATAGTACTTATTAGACACATATTAATGCCTTATTCTGCATGACTGATACTGGCATTTATTTGTTATCTCTCTGTAGTTTTAGTTTAATAAATTGTATTTATTTTAGTAACGTTACTTCAACCTACTACATGGAAATGAAATACCATAATACTTAATGTTAGAATCATTTTCAACTCATACCTTTAATATTTTTAAATGTTTTTAGCTTTACATTTATATGTTAAGTTTTGAAGGTTGTTGTATGCATGCATTGTCAAATTAGTGTGTGTAGACTTGTAACTTATAGTTTTAGTTAATTTGTAAGTCACTTTGGATAAAAGCGTCTGCTAAATGACTAAAAAGTAAAGTAAAGTAATGCCTTATTCTGCATGGCCATATTTTATATCCCTCAACTACCCCATACCTAAACTTAACAACTACTTTACTAACTATTAATAAGTGTTCTCTTAGTTAATAATGAATATGTGTTCTCTAATCTAAAGTGTTGCTGCATTTGTTATAAGTAATTTATTTCTGTCTTGTAATATGTTATTGGTAAGTGAGTCTCTCTCCTGTAAGGAACAAAACCCAGAGTATACAAGCAATTTTCTTTAATCAGGCTCTAAGAAAGATGTTTTCATATTTTATGGCAATTGTGTTACTTCAAAACAAATAAAACTATAGTCCAAATCTAACTATCTAAAGTAGCAAAGGGAATCTGCTTTTATTGCAATGCATTACAAACTGTATTTACGCCGTTATTAAAAATACACAAATAGAAAAACAAGTGTATGTTGCTGGTGGCAATTTTTCTCAAATATATGAGATGAAAGTTTACAACATGTCCATGGCGGTGGCTCCTGGAGCCAGAAAGATCATTATTATTTTTTAGTAAAGGGTTTGTTGCACAGGTTGACAGGATGATACGTTTCGCTGAGGACTTTAGCAGAACACTATATTATGCTGCCATTCATTTTGGTCCACTCAAAAATGTCCTGCTCACACACAATGTCCGAATTGATGAGCAGGTAGCGGTCTCCGACGCAGAAGTGTTTCTGACAGGCAGCGCATTTGAAGCACTCGAGGTGATAGACTTTGTCACGGACACGCATGGTCATTTCAAAAGCCCGGATCCTCTTTTCACAGGAAGCACAGAGCCCGTCCTGACCAAACAGTCTGCAGAGAAGGAAACATAAATATATTTGCATCTGAGAGAAGGTTTTGATAGACAACCACCTGATTTTAATCTATGATTTTATAGTAATGTGCAAAAGTCTTAAGCACATTAGATGCTTCACAAGAATATTTGTTTTACACACATATGCATGCAATACATGTTTATTAATTTACTTAGTCATGTAAATTACGATTTGCCAACAATACACTTTAACACTATAAAGCCTACTGTATCATATTTGATACACATTTCTAAGACCTCTAAATTATGATCAAAACTCGGCAACTACATGACTTTTTAGCAAGTAAAAGGCCTTTTTCTAATTATTATTTTAAAAAATGTCTCTCCTTCAGGTCGTGGTAATCTTGTCTTTTTGCTGTGATATCTTTACAGATTTGTATAAAGTAAACATAATACATTTTCATGTGTGTGTTTATATATACACATAATAAATATGCACAATACACACACACACACACACACACACACACACACACACACACACACACACACACACACACACACACACACACACACACACACACACACACACACACACACACACACACACACACAGTATGTAAACATAAACTTTTATTTTGAATGCTTTTATGGCTCATATTGGAACCCATACTCTAGGAGAAAAAGTTTAAAATATGTATTTTTATTAAGTATCATATTCAGTGCTTTTGTGGCTCATATAGTATGATATTTTCTCCTAGAGTATAGGCTCCAATATCATATACATACATATAGGCTGCAATACATATTTGAAACTTTTTCTCCTAGAGTATGGATTCCAATATGAGCCATAAAAGCATGCAAGAATGTAATATGATATACTTAATAAAACACATAACTGAAACACGCAGCCTACTAGACTTTATGTAAAGGGTTAAGAAACGGTTCCATTTCATTTTTTTAAAGATTATTATTACATACATCAGACTTCACAGGGTTAATAAAGAATGAAAAATTCAATCCAGGCCTGCCAGTCTTAGATCACCTGAGGTAGTCTCTCCTGCACAGCTTCCTGCCAAGTTTGTAGTAAAGCCTGCGGCCCACCTCCCCTAAGCGGCAGCCGCAGAGGTCACAGCTCAGGCAGTCCTCGTGCCAGTACTGCTCGATGGCCTTGAGGAAGAAGCGGTCCCCGATGCTCTGCTGACAGCCGCCACAGGTCAGCAGCGACGGCGGCATCTGAAGCACCTCGTCGACGGGTTCCCTGTGGATTAGCGTTTACATTCATAATGCGATACGCGATTATCAACACCAGATGGCGCTAGTGCGTATTTTATTGAAAACACCAGCATAAGACATTATTGGTTACGTGTGTTCCATACGGAAAAAATTGCAATTAGGTGCGCTACTTTTTTTCTAGATGTACCTACATTTGATTTATAAATACATGTTTGCTTAATATGTAAATACTGCCACGCGATCCCAAGGGAGAAAATGTCAAGTGCAGTAGGCAAATGAGGCGCTTTGGGTCACTGCACACATACTCAAATTACCCCATTTATTCCCACTGGTTAATATTTGTGACCTTTTTTATATTATTTATACAGCATTGTTATGTATAAGCAAAAATGCAGACTGATTTGAATGCACATGTTTTACATAGTTACATGACCAGAGCTGTTTAATCCACTCTGAATAATGTCTGTGTCAAAAGTTCAATAAAGGAAGCATGTAAAACATCTCACGATAGAATTGCCATATTTGGTGCTTATAGCCTAATATTTAAAGGGTCTATTATGAACGTGGCCTATTATTAAGATTATTAGTAGGCTAATTTAAATCATCATAATAAACGTCAGTGTCCCCATTCTAATAAGACTCATTTTTCTTGGAATATCATTACTTTACCCCCAATAAAAATAGGTAATAATATCAAAATGATGTTATTTTATTGCAACTTTCTTTAGGATCTTGCCAACCAAGTTTTTCCTAAAAAAGTGTCCTATTTCAGATACAACTGGAGCTAGGAATAAAACATAGCTTAATTTAACTTGATCCTTTTTTCATATAGATTATTAAGCCTAAATAGTATCCTTCATTAACTGGTGAAAACGCGATCATAGTTAATGCAACTTTAAATTAGTCCAAATGTGATATTACGAATAATCGTCTGATCACTAATATCGGCAAAATTGTACTGTGACTTATATTAATTAAACTAAGCGCAAACGCTGTTATAACCAATAGGCCACATAATACAGGCTAATGCACTATATATTTTGGTTGTAGGCTACTTGTAGTCTATAGCCTACACACAAAAACAATAAACAAATGGAAACCCAAACAATATATAGATGTCTTACTCATTCATTTCCATTGTTTTCCGTTCAATTGTAGATGCCATGTTAAATATTGTTCAGGAATAATTCAGTTGCACTTTTGATATGCGCACTTCCAGTCAAATATGTCCCAGACTCGCCGTTTGCGGTGCTGAAAGACCATCAACGTCCTGCTCAATGAACTGCCTCCAGAGATGCACCTGCTTTGCCTTTAGCGCACTAAAGATCTACAACCCAACTGCACGCAACGTAGCTTCTTTGCATTAGATTTCTGTCTCCACGCATTCAGTCCTCATCCCTAGCCTATGTGTTTCTGAGGAATACGTGGTGACAGGCAGATGTCCCCCAGCCGCGTTGTTTAATTACTCCAGCGCAACTGCGTTTGCGTCAAGCGTGGTTTCTCCTCTGTGCTGCATTTTGTGCTGCACTGTCCCGCAGGGCTGCTGTCTGTGGTCCCGTTATTGTGGGGTAGCAGGTATTTTTAAATGGCCCTGCCCCCTCAGTTTCTGCTTTCTTTTCCGACTTCCTGCTCACGACCGCTCGACAATGAGAGGAAATAGCGCTCCAGCATGCCGCTAGTCTCCAGTCAATTATAAAGCCGTCGGCTCGTGACTAGAGAGGTCACGAGCTCAAACAGAGAGGCTCACTATCACATACCTGGCATCCAAACATGAAAGAGATTGAGGAAAAACTACAAACACATGTAATTAACAGTGCGTGAATGTTTATGAAAACACTGGGAAAATCCAAGGACACAGCTGCAATATTGCAAGGGGGACCTGGGCTCCTAAGGGTTGTAACTTGTAGGCAGCCCTTCAGTTGGCTAATTATGTAAGTCAGATGTAAACTAAGTAGCATTCTAATAATTATAATAAATTCTATAATTTATATAGGCCCTATTATTAATTTGTTATATGATTTTATAATATAAATTATATAATGTATGTTATATATTTGATATATTTTGCTGAAAAGCTTATAGATTGTTAAAAACATGTTTTTGTCCTAGGCAATAGTGATGTAAACCTTCAAAAGATTCTGAGTATGAGCCCCTATAAAACATTACAGGGGGGGGGGGTGGTGTGCAAGAGAGTGCTGGTGGAAATGTTTTAGGAAAAAAACAGTGTTAAAAATGTACTAATAAATAAACCAATAAACAATCAAATGTAAATTTAAATAAACAAATAAAATGTGATTAAAGTAAACGTTTTATGCAAATAAAATAAATAGTTAAAATAAACAATTGTTATAAACAAATGGATGAAATAAATAGAAACAAAATAGATTATGAATGAATAAATTATAAAATATATTAAATAAATAAATACAATTAGATTAAAACAAACAAATAACACCAAAAACTTATTTAACCTAAATATTTTCCAAATAATATTTAACATGTAACCCTGGACCACAAAATAAGTCATAAGGGTCAAACTTTTTATTTACTTATTTATTTATTTATTTTTTTACATTTATACATATACATTATATAGGGCAATATTTGGCCGAGATACAACTATTTGAAAATAAAAAATATTGAGCAAAATCGCCCTTAAAATTGTCGCAAATGAGGCAATGCATATTACTAATCAAAAGTTAAGCTTTGATATATTTACGGTAGGATATTTATACAAATATCTTTACTTAATATCCTAATGATTTTTGGCATAAAAATTACTATATTGCACCAAATATACTTATGACTAGTTTTGTGGTCCAGGGTTATACATAAATAATATTTACATTTTACAGTCTAAATTGGGCATTCATACAAAATAAACAAATAAATCAATTTAAATTATTTTAAATTTTATGATAGGGGTCCCTCGCATGAGGATAATCATGGGGGTCCGTGTCATCTAGAAGATCAAAAACCTGTGCCTTATAATTCACAATGAAAACACATTCATCTGTAATTGCAATGCAGCAAACAAACACAGCAAATGGCTCTTTCGAACCGTTTTCTCCTGATCTATCTCCTCACACTCATCTCTGCTTGATGTCGTTGAGGAAAACTCCTCTTATCTCCTGCCAGAGCAGCTCGGGTAGTGTCAGCAGCAGTACTGGGCCAGGAGATAAAACACTCTGCCCAAACATCATCAGCGCTTAGGGGCCTTCAGTGGCAGCTTCTCAGCCAAATGTTGGCTGTGCCAATCTGGTCAGCGATCACCCTTCAGCTATAATTTTACTATTCTGACTCAAAAAACTACATTTCATCCAAAACAAATGTAAAGTTCAGTTGAGTTTTTTTTATGTTTAATTAGCAAAATGTATAAAATCTCATATAAATATTTTTGCGAAAGCCATGATACACAACTATTCAAAATATTTTAAAATGAATGCCAGAAAAAAATTAAATATATAAATTTTATTCAGCGAGGATGCATCAAATTGGTCAAATGTGACAGTTAAGACATTTATAATTTTACAAAAGGGTTCTGTTTCAAATAAATGCCCTTCGTTGAACTTTCTATTCATCAAAGAATACAAAAAAAATTAAAAAATGTGATCAGTTTCCACAAAAATATTTAGCAGCAAAAATTATTTTCAATATTGATAATATTAAGAACCATTATTTATATTTGAACACCAATAATAATTGATAACTGAGACCAAAATAGGAATTAGAATGATTTCTTGAGGATGTTACACTGAAAATTCAGCGTTGCCATCACTTAAGTAAATTACATTTAAAAAAACGCAGTTCTTTTAAATTGTAGTAATATTTCACAGAAACAACATACTGTTTTAAAAAAATGTAACCTTGGTGAGCACAAGTGGCTTATTTCAAAAACATTGAAAAATCTTAAGTATGTGTGTGTGTGTGTTGTGTGTGTGGGTGTGTGTGTGTGTGTGTGTGTGTGTGTGTGTGTGTGTGTGTGTGTGTGTGTGATGTGTGTGTGTGTGTGTCTGTGTGTGTGTGTGTGTGTGTGTGTGTGTGTGTTCTTATTTATATATGCATACAATTATAATGTACAGTCTTTAGAAAATTGATTTTCCAAGAATGCAGATGATGTTTGCTTCGACAGTTTGTTTTTTAATAGCTGTTAAACTGTGTGCATAAGGCATCCACCGTTTCCTGTGGATTGGACCCAGCAAACCCAGAGGATGTACAGGAAATGAGCACAGATGAACCTTGGCAGGGGGTGGTATGAGCCGTACTGACTTCCTACTCGTTTCACTTGATCACCCTGCTGGACTCTGATTGGTTGCATAATCCAGATGGCCCCCCTTGATAGGAGAAGGGCTTTTGAGACTGTGCCTCGGAAACCACTGACTGTCAACTCATCTACTTGGCAGGAAAAGCTTTCTTAACTCAGGGTGGGTTTCCTTCATAAATGGTTAGGGATGCAGGAAACATATCAACATGGCTTGCGACATCTCTGTATGGTAGAAATGTTATTAAGTATTTTCTAAAAATGCTGTTGTGAAAAAATAACAATAAAAAATAAAACCAATGAAGATCTGAGACAGCAAGACAAAATATTGTGCAAAGTAAAAATATTCTTCGTCTCAGGAATGGATTTCAGCAAAACTGAATTCTACTATAGTTTCTGTAGAAACTGAAATAAATTTAGCACGGAACTGAAATAAATTTAACACAAGCTAAACTGTTCTATCCATGATCCACAAACAGTTAACAAAAAGCAATAATTTTACTTTCAATTTTTTAGATGTTTGTTTTTCATATCAGCCAATTGAATGTTACAGGGATAAAGGTCAAAGGTTAAAAATGGCTAATAAAGACCTTAAAGGGACAGTTCACCCAAAATGCAAATTCTGTCATCATTTACTCACCCTAATGTTGTTCCAAAACTGTGTGTTTCTTTCTTCTGCGGAGCACAAAAGAAGATATTTTGGTAACACTGTACTTAAAGTCATGTATAACGCATTATAAAGGGCTATTAAAAGGTATATGATGCATTCAGAGCTGGGTAGATTACTTACAAATTGTAATTCGTTACTGATTCAAGATTACATGACAAAAATTGTCGTCAGTAACGTAATCCGTTACATTACACATTTTAGGTAATATAATCAGATTACTTTTAGATTACTTTTGATTTAAATAGTTTATCGCATTGATTTAAATTGTATTATCGTGTACCATAATGATGTAAAAATGCACTTATACTTTTATAATGCATTAAACATAAAGTGAAGTGTTACTGATATTTTAAAGAATGGTAGTAACCAAATAGTTGATGGTAGCCAATGACTTCCATAGTATGGGGTGTGGGGGGGATAATATGGAAGTCAATGTTTACTGTCAACTGTAACATTCATATCAGAACAAATGCAAAAGTTTACAGTAAATGGTTGTTGAATAAAGTACATGTTTAGGATTTAGAAATCAGCCATTGAAACTGCATACAGATTTAACCAGAAATCGGAACACTCTAAGCCGGGATATCAGTCTCTTTTTATTTTGGCTCTGCAAGAGCAGGCTATGATTTATTGAAAGACCGGCCCTAATAGGAAATGCCATTGGACTGACTGATCATTTGCCATGGAACATGCCTCGTCTCAATAACAAAAAACTGAAACATATCCTCTTACTGGATGTGTTTGACATGCTCTGTTTTAATTACGGCCCAGGCTGCCTTTAGCATAGAGAAGAGATCCATCACAGGCAGAGTAATCACAGTAAGGCGTATTTCCTGTAAGGAGAGAGCCTGGATGTGTTGTTGACTCTCTGATAGCATATACTCTGAAACAGCAATACCCAGGCTATGCTTCCTGCCTAATCGCAGCTTTAACTGTCGTTGGCTCAATTTTGAGAATCTTGTGCGAACACATTATTTGGACTAAGTAAAAACATTTTTGTGACTACAAGTTTTGACTTGTTGATTGTAAACTTCAAGTGATCAGTGATTAAAGCCTGATTGTTTGTGACACTGATAGATATATTAATGGACTTGAAATGTTTAAGTTGAGGACCGCTGCTGCTGTTACTAAACACAACAGAGAGCGGAAATGAGTCACTCGTTGAAAGAAAGCTTCACTCTCCCATGAGATCTTCCTCTAATCAGTATTATTCCTGAACGAAAACACCCTTTCAATAGAACAGTGCTATCAAAGAGCAGAGCAACCATGTTAACTGCTTCCTGTATTTGCCAAACAAAACCTCATGCAACTGCATTCACATGGTTTTTGAATAGTTTATGGGTTTTACAGAAAGAAGAAAGCAAAAAGAAGCTTTATTTTAATATTGAAAATACTTACGCAATATAAATACCTCTTGTAAGGGATGAAAGTGAAATTGACGTGACATACATCCAAGTATGGTGACCCATGGAATTCGTGCTCTGCATTTACCCATCCAAAGTGCACGCACACACACACACACACACAACACACACACACACACACACACACACAACCACACACACACACACACACACACACACACACACCCACACCACACACACAACAACCCACAACACACACACACACCAACACAACACACACACACACACACACACACACACAACACACACACTCACAACACACACCACACCACAAACACACACAACACACACACACACACACACACACACACACACACACACACCCACACACACACACACACACCACACACACCACACACACACAACACACAACACACACACACACACACACACACAACACACACAACACACACACACACACACACGGAGCAGTGGGCAGCCATTTATGCTGCGGCGCCCGGGGAGCAGTTGGGGGTTTGGTGCCTTGCTCAAGGGCACCTCAGTCGTGGCAAAGCGGGTGGAGAGAGTGCTGTACATTCACTCCCCCCCATCTACAAAACCTGCCGGCCCAGATTCGAACTCGCAACCTTTGGATTATAAGTCTGACTCTCTAACCAATAGGTCACGACAGCATAAATAAGTATAAATGCTAGTATAAACATAAATGCTTATTTAAATAAATGGGATCTTCTTTATTTTTCTTTATACCTTGAAAAGATTCACATATGCAATAGGAGAATATAATTTATTTTGCACAAATAAATAGCCTTAAAATGCTATTACATAATATACTCAATCTAATACAAATAAATTAGACAATGTGAATAATTAAATATTAATTAGCTATTTTTAGAAAATCATTTATTGCATGAACTTGTTCATTTTTGGTTGTACATATTTTATTTTTGCAGGGTTTTTCTTCTATTATTCCTCTTTTAAGAAGGCGGGTGGAAAGAAAGTTCGAGTTGACTGCATTCACTTCCATCTGTCTGGTGCCATCTGCTGGACCATAGTTTGATTTACATTAAATAACGATATAACGTTGTAAGAACTTGTTTGGTTGTTTAAACCCTCATATTTTAGCCGAAAAATAAACAATAATAATAACAAAGTTAAGAATAGCCGAATCGGGGAAGGGGTAGTTTAGCATGATATAATCATCATTTGGCATGATATATATATAAAAAAAGCCTTATCAGCGAAATGAAATAGAAAACAGTCCCCAAAAAAAATTCTAAATTTCACATTTTTAAACCTCCGTTCATTTCCCCTTCGTGTTTCAGACTGTTCTTTTCACACGCGCTTAGTGACAAATCCAAATGAGGAAGTCAATGTATGCCTGCTTTGCAACTGACTAAAATCTTAGTATTTTCTGCCATCTTCGTCACTCTTTCCTATGCATTTTATAAATTATTTAAATTTTCTAGTTGTATATTCATCAGAAAATAAGTAAAAGTAATAATAACCTGCATATAAGTGTCAGTGAGGCACAGGCATAATACTGGTCGCCTCTAAACGAGGCCCTTCCTTCTTATAAACCTTTTCCTCGCCTTTCACTCGCTCTCAGTTGTCGGAGAGGCCGGCGGGGCGGATCCCATAGTAAATTGAAAATAAAATAAAAGCAACACAATAAACGCTTCGGCTTATTTGCCTCCAGAAGATAACTTTTCTCCCTTGTGGACATATTGCGCATAAAGGTGAGCACATATTTGAATCCAAATCACAGACGTGAACGTTATACAGTCTGGATCCTGTGATTTGGACAGTTTCAGTCAAATATGCGGACAATGGGTTGCTATGACAGTGCTTTTGAATTTTGCAGTCTACGTCTAACGTTTTTGAAATATCTTTATCATTTTTAGAGTTTGAATTATTGCCAAATATATATTTGGATAGGAATGTATTCATAATACTTCCTGTCGCGTCCAGCTGAAAATGTGCTAACTTACTATCAAGCCAAAATCCCGTCTGTATAATAGATAACATATATGATTACCTTTTTATTTGACTGTGTGAATAATATCTTTGTATCATTACTGAAAGATTGGATCAATCTGATTGAAATATGATCGTGATCGAAAATGAAACCATCATCGATCACAGCAACTGACATCCGCTTCTATTAATGAACATATCATATCACTATTCAATCGGCTGTTTTATGCATTTTAGTATTTTATTCCTTCATTTCTTGTTCTATTCTGATATTAAAACGTATCCTTTATACCTGATTAGATGCCTTCGGCAACAAATGGCACCAGGACTGTGAAGTCTGCCAG
Source organism: Ptychobarbus kaznakovi (assembly GCA_027422405.1). NCBI lineage: Eukaryota > Metazoa > Chordata > Actinopteri > Cypriniformes > Cyprinidae > Ptychobarbus > Ptychobarbus kaznakovi. The sequence continues at coordinate 13,179,620 of CM049809.1, forward strand.
CCCAGACTTGGGATCTGCTCCCGCAACAATGAACCAAATCACCGCCAGCAGCCAGCTGACTGGAACCCATTCAGAGGCTCTGAAGCAGGTGCTGGTGGTGCTTGAAAAGAAAGTGCGCAATATGGAGAAGAAAAAGGTACTGGGTTCTCTCTGTAACATGTCAACTTAAGCATAACTAATGGATGGATAAACTACGTTTTTGTTGTCCCTCGTCCTCAGAGTTCATTCCCCCAACTAACCTCGTGCCTTTTGTACTTTCGTTATTTATTTCACACATTCTGATGAAGTTTGTATACCTTTTTTTTGACTATGTAAGTAAACACACATCATCCTTGGATCTCAATGGTATGACTTGTTGGTAAATATAAATGGGTTTAATGTCAAAAATCTAACCAGGCCTGTTAAACGTTTATGAAACCATTGCTCTATTTCTATACATTTATGTCATGGCGTATGAACCAACATCTTAAATGTAAAGGCAAATCGCTTATCGTTATGTGCCCTTTTAACTGTTCTTTGTATCGTTAGCTACAAATGCTAACCAGCTAACGTTAGCATTTGTAGTTTTAGCACATGCTAGTCGGTCAACTTTTAACGTTATTCCATTTCTCTTGACAAATGTATTACATCGTTATTTGTTTACACTCTCTATATAATCCGCGATATGAGGCAAAGTTATTTATTGAAATGTTTTCAGTTTCTACGACCACTGTTTGTTTCGCACGCACATGGAGATAAAGCTAACATGGCGTCCAAAAACGGGTTCAGCATGCTAAAAATGGGGAAACTGCCGGCGCAAAAATGCTTTTAAAAGAGTTGTTAATGTTTTGGATTGTCTCCTGCTTGTCTTGCCGAGGTAAATGTGTCAGAGGCAGGTGTCCTCAGGACACACGGTAAGCGCATTTGGATCCTCTCCGCAGGAGAGACTTTTAACTTGGTGACAGTGCAGCACATTGCTTTTTTATTGATTTATTTATTGGCTTAATGATTGTTTGTCGAAAATTAAGGTTATATTTCGTTAATGGGATAATTAGCTGGGGAATTTTTTTTGGTCATTGACTCAACAAAAGTGATGATTTTTGTTTTCTGTAAAGTGATTAGCGACTGTCTTTATAGTTTATTTATAGATATGGCTTCATGTCTTGTATGACTTACATAAAGGTCCCAAATATTTTGACATTATGCGTTTCTGTAAAGTGAACTTGCCCCATCTCTCACCAACTGAAATGGGATAATCGCCAAGTAACTCAACCACATGCTGGAGCTTTCTGGAACAAAGTCCTCACTCTTGATCCACTTTAAATGGGAAATTAGTTTCATAATTGCAGTCATGTACAATGTTCTTCAAAGGTTTTGTCTTTCAGTTCATTCAGGGATACATCGAATTGTGACATTGAAAAACATGGATAATGTTACAAGAAAATCTATATCAAATAAATGCTGCCATTTTGAACTTTCTATTAAAACAATCATGAAGAGTTTATAACTGCTAAAAAAATATTAAGTAGAACATCTTGATTTTACGATTGTTTCTGACAGGATCAGGTGACTTCTTTTAAAAAACACACAACCTTACTGACCCTAGAATTTAAGATATTATATGCACATTCATTTGTATTCTTACTTTTCTGAGGCAAAACTTAATTTTGAATGGCCTGATCGTTTGCTTTATCTCTGTCATATGTTCTTGTGATGACCAATTCAGTTGGATTTTGAGATGGGGAAATGAATACATAAACCTGTGAGATGATTTCTACATTGTACTGTCATTTTATTATACGTCTTATTTATTTTTCAAATGTATTTATTTTTTGTCATTTGTTGTCTTGCAGAGCAAGCTTGATGACTATCAGGACAGAAACGTCAAAGGGGAACGTCTCAACCAGGACCAGCTGGTGGGTAAACACTCCATGTTTTTGTTGCCTGTTAATTGTGTTTCAGATTCTTGAAATCTGTCCTTTTTTCTAAATCTAGGAAGCCCTGTCTAAGAACCAGGAGATAATCCATAACCTTGAGTTTGCACGGGAACTGCACAAGAGCTTTTTGGCATTGGGTCAAGAAGTGAGTACATGGAAATTTTATTTGCTCTCTTCCATAGCTGAGGACCTACAGTTTATACTTTTTTGAATGTGTGTTGATCTACTACTGAAATTCACTGAAAGGTTTATACATAAGTGAGAATGTCTCCCGCAATCTGTTGCTTTGGATAGATCCAGAAGAGTGTTAAGAAAGCAGCACGTCGTGAGCAGCTCCAGCGTGAAGAGGTGGAACAGAAAAGGCTGAAACGGGTTCTGGAGCTGCAGTTCCTTCTGGACCGACTTGGGGATGAAGGTGTACGGCAAGAGCTACTGCAAGGAGCCGGGGGACCTTCGCTGCTTACCGAGAGTGACCTTACTTCCCTGGATGAGTTTTACAAGCTTGTGGGGCCTGAACGTGACCAAAACATCAGGTGAAGTCGACTGTCATCCCAATCCACACTACTTTTCTCCATTTCGAAATTGCTTGCAAATGAAATCTATGCTGTAAACAAACCGAATAATTGGTGTTCTTTCAACTGAATTGTCATTGAATTGAGAGTTTTAGATGCATTTGGATCTCTCACAGAATACATTTCAGACAGCTTGAGGTTTCAGCATTGGCTGAGCATGTTAAGTTTGACAGCGTCTTTGTAACTGTTACTGTACTTTTAATTATTGTTGATTTTCCAGTGTGTGTCCTGGTAGATAAAAAAAAAAAAAAAAAAGCTTAAAGGGTTACTTCACTCAAAAAAGTCAAATTACTCACCCTAACGTTGTTAAACACAAAGGACTTTAGTAGGGCTGCAACAACTAATCGATAAAATCGATTATTATCGATTATGAAAATCATCGACAACGATTCTCATTATCGAGTAGTTGGGTCTGCCCACAGTGCACGTCCAACTTCAGCCGGTTGCTCAAATTATAGCTCTGAATAACGCATTTCTATGGACAAAATGCAATAAATAAAGTGATGTAATTTAATCCGATTAATCGATCGAATAATCGGCCAACTAATCGATTATCAAAATAATTGTTAGTTGCAGCCCTAGACTTTAGTTTATATTGGAAAATTGTGTTTTTTTTTAATGACACACGAGGGATTTCTGTCCATCCACTGACAGTCCGTCTCTCCAAAAGTTTGATGCTTGAAGTTCATTGACATTATAAACGAGATTCATATGAATTTAGTGCAGTTTGTGTGAAATACTATTTGATCTCTCTCTCTCTCGGTCTCACTATCTCTGCTTATCTTTTGGATTGTATATTTATAATGGGATGCTTTTATATCTCACAGGTTAACTGACCAGTATCAAGAAGCATCACAGCACTTATGGGAACTTTTAGAGGGGAAGGACAAGCCCGTAGCAGGAACAACATGTATGTCAAATTTACTTTTTTAATCTTCTTTTTAGGGTCTGATAACTTATAACATTCATGCACAGGAAGTAAAAAATAAAATTAGAGATGTCAGCTTTTTGTGGGTTTTAAAGGGTGAAATTGTTCTTCCGTTTTTTCGTTTTCTTTTCTAAATATAAGCAAGTATCCAACTGTATTGGAAATTATTTCCTCGTGATCCAATTTTTTGTGCATGTTGCTACAATGAGATTTCTATTTGATTTTTCAGGAAAAATCTTGTAATGTTTTGAAAGCTTTCACATGCATTAATTAAAAAACAAAACCTATATGGTGATTATAGAAAGTTGCACACACTGGTCAGCATCGTTTTTGCGTTTTTACCAAAGGTTTACTAAAGCAAGACATGGATCTGGGTAAAGGTGGAGCATACTGCAGTATTCAGCCATGATGCATGTGCTGACTCAGCTGTGGGTGGAGTAGCATGATCCATGTCTACTGTAGCTGTGTGCTTGCGGAAACTCTCCAAGGACGTTGACTTTGAAAGAGCACTTGATCAATGAGGGGAAACCATAGGTCAAATTTTCATTTATGCCCAAGTTTGAGATGTATAGTAGTCTTAATGTTCATGGCCAGTTAAAAGGTGCATTCAAATACTGCTAATATATTCACAGGATTGATTTAATTTTAACTAGTGTAAAAATATCACAAGCCCTGCCTTAGAAAGCTTCCAGCATCTAGCGCTTTTCTTCACTGGTATTCCTTGGCAGATCATGTGGCTCATGCCATATACATAAATCCATTTGCTATGCACCAGCTTTGCTGGAAGTATGATGTTCCTCTACAGTGTTTAAGCTTTTCTGTGTATATGTATGTATATATGTGACCCTGGACCATAAAACCAGTCTTAAGTTGCTGGGGTATATTTTTAACAATAGCCAAAAATACATTGTATGGGTCAAAATTATACATTTTCTTTTATGCCAAAAATCATTAGGATATTAAGTAAAGATCATGTTCCATGAAGAGATTTTGTACATTTTGTTTAGTAATATGCATTGCTAAGAACTTAATTTGAACAACTTTAAAGGCGATTATTTTTTTGCACCCTCAGATTCCAGTTTTTCAAATAGTTGTATCTCGGCCAAATATTGTCATATCTTATGCCTGGTTTTGTTGTCCAGGGTCACGTGTATGTATGTATGTATATATATATATATATATGTGTGTGTGTATATATGTTCTTCAAACAATCCTAAAAAAGGTATCTTGGTTTCCAAAGAAACAAAAACATTTAAGCAACATGACTGCTTTTAATATTAAGTCTTTCTTGAGCACCATCAACATATTATAAAGATTTTTGAAGGATCATGTAACACTGAAGGCTGGCTGCTGAAAATTCAGTTTTGCATCACTGAAATAAATTACACTTAAAATATTAAAATGGAAAAGTCATTGTAAATTGAAATATTTGACTTACTGTTTTTAATGCATTTTTGATCAAATGAAAGCATCCTTGGTGAGCATGAGATTTCTTTTAAAAACCTTAATCTTACTGATCCCAAACATTTGAATATGAGTGTAAATGCTTGTCTTTCAGATAAAGCACTGAATGAGACATTGGAGCGAGTTTTGCAGAGCGGCCACTTTGACAGAGTGCAGCCTCATCAGAACGGAGTTTGCACTGAGGAAGAGGAGCAGACAGTTGCAGTGGAAGTGTCTGAAGCAGAGGAGCACCCACCAGACATGGGTAAAAAATAACTAATTTCATGTTGCTCAATCGAGTGACTGTCATTCTGAAACTGCTGCAATACAGACTGGTTTCTGAAAACTGACTTGATGTCTCCTAACAGAGGGTGAAATGACAGAAGTGTATGCAGAACCCATTCCAATCGAGGTGACCGAGGTAAGGCAAGTTAGTTAAATGCACTTTGTAAGATGCAAGCTTAAGGGGTCACATTTGAATGACTTTTGACAGTTCACTGCATTATGAAAATGTGCAATATTCTTTCTCCCAATCCCCCCCAACAAATGCATTTACAGAAACTAAACAAAACACAAAAATTCAATCTAATTTTCACATACGATTTGTCTGTTCAGATCAATGCAGAAAAAAGAAAATGCAAATTCACCCTCTGATAGTATAAAAAAAGCAGACATACCACTGTTTGCATGATACACAAAGTGCTGCGCAACTTTGTTTCTTTTCACATAGAAGAAAGGAAATCAAACAGTATTTGCATTTTGGTTTTGTCTGGCAACCAGTCAAGTCAATTGAAATGTTTATTGCACTAGGTAATGTACCCTGCCACATAGCTGCTATGACTTGTCAAATTTAGCAAATTTTTTTTTTTGTGTGTGGGGGGGGGGGGGGTGTTGTAAACATTCATTCAAATTCATTATTTCAAAATTAATTCAAATTTCCAAGGCAGCATTTCTCACATTAATTTAGTTAAAATGAATGTACTGGAAACTAAAATTGAAATAAAAACATTTGATTAAGTATTAAAAACCAACTAATAATAATCATGCACAGCAAATACGAAAACCTCAACTAAAAGGGGAACTGAAAATATGAAAACGAATTCAAAATATGAATAACTATATAGTGGAATACTACTAGTGATTCTAAATTAACACTGTTTTGCAAATGCAACATACTCTTATGGATTTGGCAAGAATAAACCACGGTTTAGGATAGACAAACTGGTTTGAAAAGTAAAATGCATCTGTTTTTGGTGCAAAACATTTTAGGCAAGTTGACTTCAAGGACATAATGAGTGTGTGAACCCTATAAGTGTATGATCTTTCTCTGGGTTAAAGTTAAAAAGTTTAAACTGAATTTCCTCTTGATTACCAATAATTTTCTTGACCTTTTTTGTTATTTTTCTCTCCAGTTTGTAAATAGGCAGTTTGTTGTGGAGAGCACATACAGTACTGGCGAGACGGAACAAAGAGAGGAATGGAGTGCGGAGACCGAGGTAAGCTGCTCTAGAAACTGCATTACAACTTATCTAGACTTATTCTTGCCCTTGTTTCATATTTTGTGTATGGATTAGTACATCAGTGGTTCTCAGCCTTTTTGACTCTAAGGCCCGGTTTCACAGATAGGGCTTAGACTAAGCCAGGATTAGGCCAAAGTTCAATTAGGACATTTAAGTATTTTTTATAAACATACTTAGAAAAAAAAGTATTACTGGGGTGCATCTTGAGACAAAACAAACGCACTTATATATTTTAAGATCAGTCAGTGCAACGTTTTTTTGAGTTGAAACAGCTCAGACTTGCATTTTAGTCTAGGCTTAAGCCTTGTCTGTGAAACCGGGGGAATATGTCTAAAGCATATTGGATCTTTTACAGGTAGTTAATTCCATGCAGCCGGTTCAAACCGCCCCCAGCCCTGTCGTCCCAGAGCCCCATCCTCTGACCACAGTAACTCCAACACCCCCTTCAGACCCTGTGGTTAGACAGCAGGTGGTTCAGGATCTCATGGCACAGATGCAGGGACCATACAACTTCATGCAGGTGTGTTTTTTGCAGGTTTGTCTTATTTGGCATATGTTTGTATGCATACTAAATGCTCTTTTCGTTCCCAGGACTCCATGCTTGATTTTGATGGACCCTCTTTTGATCCGGCTATTGTATGCATGCAACCTATGAAGCCGGTCCGTAGTAGGGAGATGCCGCCAATGATGTGTCAACCAGGTATGTTTATAGTTCCACCACATGGTCGTTCCATTAGCTTTATGGGTTAAGCATTTTAAATCAACCTGGCTTTGGTTTCTCAACCTGCAGCTCACCCAGAGTCTCGTCTCTCCCAGCCCCCTGTTGTTGGCGTTCAGCCTGAACCCACACAAGTGAGTGTAGCCAAGTTCTTCTGGATGAAAATGAGTTTGCTGAACTGTCTGGAAAAGAAAGATGAGAGTATTGACTTTATATCCGTGTAAAGATGAGTGTGTGAATTTACTTTGTCTGCAGATCCCCATGGTCTCTCCATCACCAGAAATCTTCTCCACACCGCCTCCTATATACCAGTCTTCTCACGCAGCTGATCCCCGACCACAGACAGACTCCATTGATCCTATTCAGGCAAGTTATCAAGCACCCATTTGTTTCATGAATTCAATGAGTTCTCCAAATTATGTATTACTGTGTAACTAGAATATGAGCTTTCTAATGTAAACAAAGGTTTGCTACACAATGTGCATCAAGTAATTTTCAGCAAATAAAATAATTGCTTGTCCTCTGTAGGCCTCCATTCCCTTGACAGAGCAGCCGCCTCCATCTACGGCGCTCCCTCCTGCCTCCCAGACCCAGGTGATCCAGCCCGGATCCAAACCCGTGCACAGCAGTGGCATCAATGTCAACGCAGCCCCATTCCAATCCATGCAAACGGTAACATGTCTGAATTAAAATTACTAATTGTTAAGAATGTTTTAAACTGGCAAAGTCAGGAAGACCCTTCTTTAAAAGGATACTCCTTCCAAAAATTAAAGTTCTCTCATCTATGCAACCTCGTGCCACCCCGAATTAATGACTTTCTTTAAATAAACACCTATAATGTTTAGAAATATAATATATTTTTGTCCGTTTAAAGCAAGTATACAGTAACTTCAATGTTGCACATGGCTGTAGTCATACAACGCCAGTTTGTAAATAAATGTATTCTGAAGCAAAACTATATACAGGTGCATCTCAATAAATTAGAATGTTGTGTAACAAGTTCATTTGTTTCAGTAATTCAACTCAAATTGTGAAACTCGGTATTTAATAAACTTCAATGCACACAGACGAAGTATTTAAGGAGTCTTTGGCTCTTTTAATTGTGATGATTTTGGCTCATATTTAACAAAAATTAAACCAAATCCTATCCAACAAATTAGAATATGGTGACATACAATAAGACATTGATTCATCAACAATTTACCATGGTGTTTACTTTTTGAAGCATCAACTTTAGGTCCCATATGGATTATTTTTCTAATCATCTACGTTTGTCTGAAGAAAGTCATTTGTCTGGGATGGCATGAGGGTGTGTAAATGAAGAGAATTCTCCTATTATGGTGAATTATTCCTGTTAGATACCAAACTTTGTGTGTTGTATACTCTATCGCTTAATATTACATGTTCACTTATTCTCATTCTGTTCTTCCTGACAGGTGTTCAACCTTAATGCGCCTGTCCCACCAGCTAATGATACGGACTTAATGAAGCAGGCCAGCCAATACCAGAATAGCTACAGCCAGGGTTTTAATAACCAGACACAACACCCCGTGGAGCAAACAGACATGCCGCCAGAGCAGCTCCAATCTGGTGAGGAAAATCTTCAAAATCCCTCAATCACAATATAGTCTATAGTTAGCACTTCTCAACATGTGGCTCATGGAAGCAATCATATAAACTTTGTCTATTCCCTGTGTCCTGCATAATGCCATTTAATGCCAGTTATTTTTAGTTATCCCCTTAAAATACATATCCATGCATGCATAATCATGTTTGACTCTGACTTTGACTGATTGAATGTTTGATTACTACTACTGCAGTATACATAAACATGTTTAATTCAGCTGTTTTATACCTGTCTTAACAGTAGTTGGTGCCTTCCATTCTCAAGACCAGTCACTCCCTAACTCCACTGGCCCCCAGCCCATGTCCCAGCAGTCAGGTGGCCAGGGCAACGGGTTCAGCCATCAGGCTCAGTCCTTCTACAACAGCAGAGGGATTTCTCGTGGAGGTCCTCGTAACTCGCGTGGTATGATCAATGGCTACAGAGGACCATCCAATGGTTTCAGAGGTACAGAACAACATTGTGTTTGTAGCAGTCGTATACAGTGATTTTTCATTAGAAGATCATTAGTCATTGATGGATGATGAATCATTAGAGGTTTTGTTTATTTCAGGGGGATTTGACGGTTATCGCCCATCCTTCTCCAACTCTGGATATGGACAAACCCAATTCAGTACGCCGCGGGACTATTCCAACTGCGGCTATCAGCGGGTAAGCTCAACTTTTGATACTATTAATACGTTTCTCTCTTTACCGTTTGAGCATTAGTCTCAACACATCCTCAAAATACTACTGAGACATTGAAATTTGTCTTCTCTTTAATCATTTTATTTGTCTCTCCATAGGATGGTTACCAACAGAACTATAAACGTGGTGCAGGCCAAGGGGCAAGAGGGGTCTCTCGGGGAAGTGCTCCAGCTATGCGGTCTTAAGCTTTGTGAACTGAGCTTACATCTGGACCACAGTGAACATTGAAATACTGAAGTACATATGTCCTGGCTGTTTTTTCCCCCTTCTCTCACCTTCATGGAATTGTTCGGACAACATCTACACTGATATGTTAAAATGGAGAAAATGGTTCTATGATTCAGAAAGCAAGCTGAAACCCAGTGTCAAGATTTTAAACGTTCCCTGTATTTCTAACAGATACCTGTGAACCTGAAATACATAATTTATTTTATTTTTTGTTGAAAAAAAAAAAAAACTCATACCAGCCACAAATGGTCCAAGATTTGGTGTTTTCTTGCTGCCCCACTGTTCTGTTCACACAAATAAAATTTGGTTCTAAAATTTTTTTGGTACATTAATAGTCTCCGTTTGTAAAGTGATATTGCTTCAAGTTTCAATAAAGATGTGTTGCATTAAATTCTGTACTGCTGTTTGTGTCTTGCCCCCAAAGTCATGATTACAGTATCAAGTCAGACTTATTTGGATGTGAATATACTTTGCATCCTTATGCCTATCAACCTAAAGGACCTTATAAGTACTGCTATTTGAAGACATTTTTGTTAGAAAATAAATTTGAATCGTACGTTAATACACTGCTGTTAATGTGTCAAGTAAATGCTCTTTTCAAGATGTTAATTTTCATTTACAAGTCTTACATAAGCGTTCTTAAAATTAATACAAAAACCGAGGATTCTCTGCTGTATAATTGGCTTTCACTTTCTATGCTGCTTCTATATGCGCTATCACTACTAATGTAGGTGCAGTTGGTGATCTGTTGAACAAAGTTGTATATGTAGATATTGGAGTTAAAGGCTAAAGAAAAAGAGACTTTAA
>CM049809.1:13190162-13232662 GCA_027422405.1 Ptychobarbus kaznakovi
CATACTGTAATATTTGTTTGTTATTATTGCAATAAAAAACTGATATGAAAAGGCCAAATTCTGTATAGTGTATATAAATATATAGGCCTACTATGTATGTACAGGTAAACAGATGAACCCAGAACATGAATGCAACACGCTGAAGGTCATTTTTCTCATTGCAATATAAAAAAATATATATGGTGCAATTAATGGAGGACGACAGTGATAAAGACCAAATAAATAAATAAAGACTAAATTCGGTATACAGTTTGTTAATAAAATATAGGCCTAATATGTGACAAGCAGCTGAGCCCAGAATATATGCAAACATGCTAAACAACATGTTAAGCATTTTACTCCCATAGAAAACCGTTATAATGAAAACATTTAAAGTATATTAATGCATTAAGAAATAATATTAAAAGGCCAAAATCAGTATAAACCTTGCAGTGATACTGCATTAAAATGACAAATTCGGTATACAGGTTTATACAACATGCACTATGTGAAGGATTTCCTTCCCTTTTCATTTCTTTTGTAGCTCGGAGTTCCGTTCCATCTCTCACTGCATCCGCTCGCGCTCGGAGCCGCTTAGTCACGTGATGGCATGACAACAAACCAGCGTAGCAGAGGAGGAGCAGCAATGTTTGCATATGAGAAGTGAAAGGAGAGAAATATACACCCACAGACATGTCTACACTTTGTTGAATGTAATAAGCAATGTATTAAGTGTATAGGAGAAATAATCAGAGGTGGTCAGTAACGAAGTAAAACTTATTCGTTACTGTACTTAAGTAAATTTTTCAAGTATCTGTACTTTACTGGAGTAGTTTATTTTGAGCAACTTTTACTTTTACTTCACTACATTCCAAAGAATAAGATCGTACTTTTTACTTCACTACATTTCATAAAACATATCGTTACTCCTTATAATACATCACGTGCTGAAGCGGTGTCTGATTCAAGAACAAACTGATTATTTTCAATGAACCTGTTAAATCGGTTCGCAGATCGCAACAAACGATTCATTCACGAATTGGAATGATCCGATTGCAGTTGTTCTCGAGTCGAAAACTCACTGATTCAAATGAACCGTTTAGAGCGAGTCTCCAGTGAACTGAACTCACAAGTAAAGAACCGGGAGATCTTGTGAGCGCGCGCGACTGATGCTGTGAAAAGTAAGTTACTAATGTCCAATTTTAGGATTAATTGTTGTAACTGAAAATCATATTTAGGTCAAAACTGTCAGTTGTTTGTGAACTAAATCTGCTGTGGGTGATCTATTTAGCCCAATGAAATGCTTGAATGCAGACAGATCAACGTCAGTGTCTATGTTTTAGGTCAAAAAACAAAACATTAAAATAACACAGATTAAATAAAATAACTCATGCACGTTCATATTCCCCGCTGCTGTAACGTTAACGTAGCAGTTTTATTAAAATACTATACACACTTAGCCCTATATGACGTCTGTTTTTTATTGTTTATCAACAGTATACATTTTTTTATTGTTTATAACGTTAGATGATCTAGTCGAGTAGACAGATATGAATATTTCTTCATAACCAAAATAAGTAAATATTGTTAGCTGATGCTAACTGTCTAGCTAACAAGCTTGCTGGTGCTAAGTTGAGGACATTTTTTGATATAAAGTCCAAATATTTTTATTCAGCCACAGATAGATTACATCTGAGGTAAAAAGAAAGCATGTGATGTTCAGAACATGCTAACTACAGTAATTATCAGAGTGGGAAGTGATGCCCTCTGGGGGCATTTGGCCAGGGGTGTTTTACACCACAGACGAGGTTTGAGAAGAAAAAAATCATTATGAAACTATAATTATATTTTCCTTAAAATGTTCTTCCTAACTTCAGGCCTTATTCTCATGTCATATATAACTGACGTTCTGCAAAACAACAAGCTTTAAAACACTTTTTTCTTACTGGTGTAAATTAGATGGTCAAATCTGTTTTCTCTCATGTACATCACAGTGTAAGCTTCACAGTGAACATTACTACATCACTCTAGTCAACAACATAGTCCAAATCAACAACAAAAATATATCTTGACCCAATATAGTGGTTATTTTGGGAAAATCCCAGGTATTTTGAACAGTAGGATTATAAAAATATGTGCTAATATAAAATTAAATTAAGTAGTCTATATAAAATTGCAAAATAAATCTATCTATCAGTACTTTTTTACTTAAGTACATAAAAAATCGCATACTTTTGTACTTTCACTCGAGTAAAATTGAAAAAAGCAGTAGCTACTTTTACTGGAGTAATATTTTATTATACATATCTGTACTTTTACTCAAGTACTTGATCTGTGTACTTTGTCCACCACTGGAAATAATTAACCTAAAGTATCGATCTTATCAGGCTATACCAACGTTGGTATCGATACTATCGATATTATGATCGATACGACCACCTCAACTTTAGGTTTAAAATGACGTTTTGGAATTAGCAAAGAATAAGATGAGATGCAGAATAAATAATCATATTCACAATAGCGATTTAAGTAGAAAAATCTGACGAATGTCTTGAAATATATCATCTGATCGATATCTTGAGCTGTGGCAACCGCAGTATAAGCGGAATAATTGACTTCGGTCGGTGCATTATTTTTCTAATAATTAAACGGCCGGGCCGTCGTCAGTTATTGCCAACTTAATGCACGGCTAGCCGTTGATTATCCCTTAAATACATACTACAAAGTAGTAGGATTATTATAGGGACATGTAAACTCAGAGTATAGGAGAATAAGCCAAAATCCAGTGACCTTTGTGCTCTAATTTCATTGGTGGATCTTTATGACTGCATTGCTCAACAACTGTTCAATGACGGACTTTGTGCTGCTTTGACAAGAGAAGCGAAGATCCTTGGCGTATTTTCTTCAGAATTCCTGAAATAAATTAAAATTTATTCTTTGTCGTTTTGCTGTCTCGAGGAAAAAATAACTCAGTATGGAGGTACCTGTCGTAGATTTCAGTGCGTACGAACTGGAAAAGACCATTTTATCACTTGATAATTTGGAGAAGTTAAGTGACGAACTAAGAAAGGCCTTTACCGAGGTGGGATTTGTTTATCTTAAAAACACGGGCATACATCAGGACGAGGTTTGTTATTTTTTACTCGTTTGTTACGATAAGTTTACTAGTAGTTTGTAGGTGGCTGGCTATTATTCTGTCGATTGTTTCAGGTGGACAAAGTCATGGGTGTTTCAAAGAAGTTCTTCTGTTTGCCAGAAAGCATGAAGAAACCTTTCAGCAGGGGCAGTTTCGCATGTAATGAAAACCACGGCTGGGTTTCAGGAGAAACGGAAAGGCATGTCAGACTCTTCTAGCTTCAGAAGCATTACTGCTAAAAATTCACGAATTATGGAGAAACATTTTAATGGTTTTATATCCTGTCTTATCACAGTTTGAATCCTCGACGTCCCGGTGATCTGAAGGAGGCGTTTAATACAACATCGTTGTGCTCTGATATCGTAAATATCTGTTTCTTGTCTTCCCCTTTCTTACTGTCTCCCAAATGTGTAAACCTAGCATGCCGTTGACACCTATTTGGTTACAATTATACGTTGGTTATAATTATACTCAGTAAAATATTTCCTGAGAAGTGACTTCGTTTGTTGGTTTCAAATAGGTCCCAATAGGACATGATAATGGTTAAAAAGTGAAAAAAAAAAAAAATCTAAATAAATAAATAACTATTAGAGGGAAAAGTATTTCAGTGCTTTTTTGAGGGAAGCCTTTTTGCGGGAGAACACAAAAGCATTGAATTAGCCGATAATAATTATTAGCAGTTATTACAGTTATTCTTCTTATTATAAATGTTGCTGCGTAATTTTTTTTGTGGAAACCGATTAATTTGTTTAGACTATTTGATGACCGGAAAGTTAAAAAGATTGTTTGAAATAAATATTTTTTTAAATTATAAATGTCTTTACTCTCACTTACTGTCTATTTTTTTTAATGCTAGTGTACAGTTTCCACAAAAAGATCAAGCAGCTAAAACTGTTTTCACCATTGATGATGATAAATGTTTCTTAAATAGGCTATTTAAGAATTATAAAAAAAGCACATGGGCTATTTAAGAAACAACGATTTCAATGAACAATTACAATGAGTCCTAAAGGATCTCTCTCTCTCTCTACACGTTCACATAGCAGCAGAATACGGTTGTCACTCCTGAAAACTTGCAGTGTGTACGTGGTCGTATTTGAGTCATTAATACGGTTAAGTTCACACACAGTTCGGTTATTTGCGGGCGTGACAACCGCATTCTGTAACCGAACTCACACGTGTAAATTTGCAGGACTCACAACCGCATTCTCGGAACACACGCGCTGTGTGAACGGAACAGGACTGGACAACTAGTTGTCTGTCAAGTCATATAGCGCGCGAGAGAACCGCTCTGCCGCACAAATGTGCGTCTACCGTGTGTTTCGTGTTTTCATGTGTTCTCGGTAACTTACAGTGATGGAGAAATACAAGTTCTCCAGAGTGCAATCTGGACGATTGGGGCAGGTCAGGCCAATAGGGTCTGGCTGCAGACAGCACTTGCACTCTCAGCACTGGCATACAAGGTCCTGCAAGTCATCTGTAGGAGGAAAATACAAGACCCGCAAATCTGTGGCTACAGAACAGCAGGACCTTGTATGTTATGATATTAAATTAGTTTTAATCGTTTAAACAGCACAGTATGGCAAGCCTTTTAACATTTAAAACTTTTTTTTGACTATCCATAAATATATTTGGATAGTCACAATTGTAATTCCAGATATCTATATTACAATTATGACTAGTCGTAATTGGAATCAAGACATCTACAATGTGTTTATGACTAGTCACAATGACAATTAGAGATATCTCCAATTATAATTGCACTAGTAAGAAATCGAATTAGAGATATCTCTAAATACTTTATGACTAGTCATAATCTTCCATTGACTTCCATTGAAAAATATTTGCAGATATCTTCAAATGAGTTTTGACTAGTCATAATTCCAATTCAAGATATCTTTAAATACGATTTGTCTAGTCGAATTTCTAATTAGAGATATCTCCAATTACAATTTGACTAGTTGTAATTCAATTAGAGATATCTTCAATGTTTTGACTAGTCGTAATCCCAATTCAAGATATCTTTAAATATGATTTGACTAGTCAAAATACATTAGAGATATCTCTAATTTAATTTTTTAAAGATATCCCAAATACATTTGTAGATATCTGCAATTAATTTATGACTAGTCAAATCAGAGTTGTAGATATCTTTAATTAAATTACACTAGTCAAATTGTAATTTGAGATATCTCTAATTAGAAATTCGACTAGGCAAATCGTATTTAAAGATATCTTGAATTGGAATTACGACTAGTCAAAAATCATTTGAAGATATCTGCAAATATTTTTCAATGGAAGATTATGACTAGTCGTAATTGCTTTGTAGATATCTGGAATGTGTATTATGACTAGTCGTAATTGCATTGTAGATATCTTCAATGCATTTTATGATTAGTCATAAACACATTGTATATATCTTGATTCCAATTACGACTAGTCATAATTGTAATATAGATATCTGGAATTACAATTGTGACTATCTGAATATATTTTGGATAGTCAAAAAAAGTTTTAAATGTTAAAAGGGCTTGCCATAGCACAGCGTCTTTTCTCCGTTGGCAACCCACACGATTCCTGTCGAATGCAAGTGACGTCACAGGTAGCAGAAAGTGCAAGCAGTGATTGCAAGTGACATTGTATTTTAGTTTATTTTTTCTTGTCTTCACCACCTGCTACTCTTGTAAAATGTTGAGAGATTCAACAAAAAAATATCAATTAATAGAACAAAATAAAAAAATGTAAAGACTGCAAGTGACATCACTAGCTGAAGCGGAAGTGTCTGAGCGTGCAAGTGCTGAGAATGCAAGTGCTGTCTGCAGCCAGACCCTTCTCGGTCAGGGTGACACATTGGGGCGGGGCGACATGTGTCGCTCCGCCCACCACAATTCCATTGGTTAATAACAGGCATTATACTGTTTTCCTCATTCAATATTCTGTTTCTCTCGGAAGTACGTCACAATACGGAAGTAAAAACGGTCGCAAACTTCCGGTTCACGCGGACTTTAAAAGTGCTGTATGTAGGATTGACACTAGACTATACCTATACCTAATTTGAACTAGGTATTGCAGTCCAAATTCAGGAGAGTTTTTTTTTTTTTACCCGGCCCCTCCTCTTTTTTTTGGTTGCCATATTAAAGACACCAACAGGAAGGAGCGCACATGACATTAATGACATGAAAGAAGAGGAGTTTTCCACCAACTGGCAACCCGGGGTGCCGCAATACAATTGGGTAAACTGACAGTGGGCAGGTTTCACAAACCAAAACACAGACCGACATTCCGGCCCGGAACGCACATTTTAAAAGGAGAATAACTGACTATAGCATTGTTTTTCAGATAAACTTGTTTCTTAAATATCTGCAAACATATTATAGTATTTTATGCTTTAGTAGAGTCAAAAACTTACACGCAGCACCTTTAAAGGATGCCTGATTTTATAACCCTCCATTGTCAATGTGTTCAGAATTGGCCTTCAGAAGGAGTTGATGATTTTCGAGATGTCTATGTATCATTTTACCTGCACTGTAAGGAACTCTCTCTCAGAGTGCTCCGAGTGATGGCTCTTGGTTTGAACCTGGAAGCAGAGGTCTTTCTCAGTGCACATAAGCATATTGGAAGTAAGTAAAATATGCATTACTTCTTTCTGCCAGGGAATCAATGGAAGGGAGATCTGCAAGACCTTAATGATGTGGGTTGTTTTAAGGTGATTTGAATGCAACGACTCTACGGACTCTGTACTACCCTCCAGTGAACAGCACACGTGTGAAGGAAAATCAGCTGCGCTGTGGTGAACACTCTGATTATGGTAGCATCACTTTGCTTTTCCAAAGCTCAGAGGGTGGACTGCAGGTGAGTACCAGTATATGACAAGAAAAAAATATTATCAAGTTTAATATGCTTCTCTGTCATTAAAGATGCACGTGACAGTATTTTTGGCCCTGCATGTCACTGTGTGTGCTGTCCTTCAGGTTCTGAACCGGGCTGGAGAGTTCATTTCAGTCCCCAGCATTCCTGGGACAGTTCTGATTAACATAGCAGACCTGATGCAAAGGTGGACCAGCGACGTCTATGTGTCCGCCGTAAGTTTCTTTATTAACGCTTCATTTAATTGTGCAGTGCAGGCAATGCTCATCTAATTCTCTTCTATTGTTCTGACCCTCAGGTTCACAGGGTTTTGCTGCCCCCTGCAGGTGACTCCAGCACACGTCAGTCTTTGGCCTTTTTCGTGCATCCTGATGATGAGGCCATCATTTCATGCTGCGATGGATCAGATAAATACCCTCCTGTTAAGTCAGTTGATTACCTTCTATCAAGGTTCAAAGATTCTTACGGCAAAAAATAGATCCTGGTTTAAGTGAAATTTTATGATCTTGCATGTTTAAAAATAACTAAAACTCAGTAATAATCATCAGAGCACATAATCGGTGAAGCTCACATAATTTAATAAATTGTAGAGACGTAAAGCAGTCATTTACTCCTGAAAGGATACTTTGTCAAAAAAAAAAAACTACCAACCAAACAATACATACTTATTTCATGCTTAACTGGATTTCTATATATTTGATAAATGTATACATATTTTACAGTAGAACACTGGTTGAAAACCATGAAAACAGCTTGAAATAACTAACTGGTGTTGCAGTAGTAATTCTTTAAATTTTTCAGACCCTTGTGAATCAATATAGGATGGATTTTAAACTAAATGGAGTTTTAAAACAGTAATGGTATCATTATTGTTATCCTGTTTAGTCTTTTATTCTCTAGATCTTTATTTTACACATTTATTCTTTTCACTGGAAACAATAAGAATGCTGAATTATATTTTCATGTTACCTTCCATGTATTTTCAATAAACATATGTTTTAAAAAAGAATGCTGAATTGTGGGGCATGTAACATGACATTAACTATTAGTAACACAGGTATAATATCAAATGCCTAAATATGAATAGAGATATATCCTATGAGGTTTGGCCATGTTTGTGCAAAGACTGTGCAAATCAGACACGAAAGAACAAAAAGACACGAGAACAATAATTGTACAGTTAATTTCTCTAAAATCAAGTACAGTCCCTTTCCTCGCTGTCTGCACTTTTAATACGACAAGTGTGATTGTCCACAGATAATTCTGTTAACTTCAGCAGCCTGTTATAGGATATCATAACTCAATATTGTTTTGTGTTTGATAATACCACCACAGTGATGTGTTTAATTATTTCAAGGAGAGCCAAGGTATTTGATAAGAGACAGTTAATGGTTATTTTGTGTGCGAGGATAGAAATATTTGACATTACATGCAACAGACAAACATATTACAGAAACTGAGAAGAGCTTTAGCTGCTAAGAATGTGCAGGGAGATCTTGCTGGTGACCTTGTGACATAGGCTGACTATGTCCAGGTAGTATTTCCACAGCAGAAGGTACTGCATTCATAAAAAACAAGAAAATATTTTGATAGAAAATCAATAATTTGTTCCTTATGATGAGGCAAAATGGCTTTGACCAGAAAAATGTAAAACAATTACACTGACCTTTGCCCTGCACTGGAGGCTCTGTTTTCAAGCGCTCCATGTGCTCTACTGCCTAAAAGAGAAGATGAGTATGTTAGAAAGTGTTGAGGTGAGAGAAAACTAGCTTCAGACATTTCCATTATGTTTTAAAAGGGAATATTTTATGACAACAATATCAGCATAAGATAAAAGCAGTGGACCAAAACGTAATCATATACTCTTTTAAAAGTGGGGGGTTGGTAATATTACATTGACATTTAGTCATTTAGCAGACACTTTTATCCAAAGTGACAAATTAAGACAATATAATGAATCAAAACAACAAAAGAGCAACAATATGCAAGTGCTATGACAAGTCTCAGTTAGGTTACACACACACACACAGTGGGGAAAAATAATTAGATCCCTTAATGAAACCTTAATGACTTGTAGAGGATCTGTAAAGAGGAGTGGGACAAAATCCCTCCTGAGATTTGTGCAAACCTGGTGGCCAACTACAAGAAACGTCTGACCTCTGTGATTGCCAACAAGGGGTTTGCTACCAAATACCTAATCATGTTTTGTGACTCATTAAAATGCAAAGCAATTTATAAAGTTTTTGAAATGCATTTTTCTGGATTTTTGTTGTTATTCTGTCTCTCATTGTTCAAATAAACCTACCATTAAAACTATAGACTGATCATTTCTTTGTCAGCGGGCAAACGTACAAAATCAGCAGGGGATCAAATCTTTTTTTCCCAAACTGTATATATATATATATATAGAGATAAATGTAAATGTTAAGGTTTTTAAAAGAAGAATTCTTATGCGATACGTTTTGTGAAACCATTATACATTTTTCTCCAGGATTCTTTTATGAATATAAGTTTGATAGAATGACATTTATTTAAAATGTATATCATTTGTAAGAATATAAAGGTCTTATTATCATTTTTGAGCAATGTAATGCATCCTTGATTTCTAAAAATATTAATGTCTTTAAAAATCTTTATTTTATTTAAGTTTTATTTCCCATTACAGATATGATAATGATATTTCTTTGAATAATGGTAATGTGAATGGGGAGGTGCTTACTTGATATGAAAATATTGCCCCAAAAAAACATAATGACACAAAAAATAAGCTTAATCTACTTTAAGCATAAAATAAGTTTGTTCTTTTTATTTGGGGGTAAAATACACTATGCACATGTTCTTGACAGGTTATATGATATTTTACAGATAAAAACAACATCTCTAAGTGGTTGTTTTATATTCTTACTGATTAATTTCCATGAATTTCCACGACTTTTCCAGTCATTTTTGATGACCCGTTAAAGATTTCAATAGAGAGTGGTCATAAAGGGTTACTTCACCCCAAAATGATTTTTTTTGTCATTATTCACTTACCCGCATTTCTTTCCAACTCCATAAAAATTTTGTTCGTCTTCAGAACACAATTTAAGATATTTTAGATAAAAACCGGGAGGTTTGTGACTGTCCCATTGACTGCCAAATAATTAACACTGTCAAGGTCCAGAAAAGGTCAAGAAAATAAATATCCATGACATTTCCGTGACCTTTTAAGATCTTATTCATTTCCATGACTCTTCCAGGTCTGCAAATTACACTTTTGAAATTCGCTCGCATTTGGAGGTTTTCCAGGACTGTGGGAACCTGTGTATCTCCCACTCAGTATCTGGCTCCAAGATTAGTCCTATGTGTATTTTTATTTATTTATTTGTTTCTCTTAATCTCTCACTCTCCTACCCGCTGTAGCTCTATTTTCTGGGCGTTAAGTTGTTCCTGTTGTCTCTCCAGCTCCTCCCGCTGTTTCATCAGGTCATTTGTCCTCAGGTTCAGGTCTTGCTCTTCTCGAACAAGATGCTCCTCAAACTCTCTCAACTCTTCATTAGTGTAGATTGGATTCTGTTCCAGAGTCTCAAGACGAAACAGACAAAGGACATTTTCACAAAGACAACAATTTTATGAAATGTACACAACTGTTAAAAAGTCTGGGGTCTGTAAGTATTTTTGAAAGAAGTCTCTTATGCTTACCAATTCTGCATTTATTTGGTCAAAAAAAATTCACATATTGTGAAATATTAAGACTTATAACTATACAATTTAAAATAACGGTTTTCTATTTTAATATATTTGAAAATGTAATTTATTCCTGTGTTGATACAGCTGAATTTTCAGCAGCCATTACTTCAGTCTTCAGTGTCACATATTCCTTCAGAAATCATTCGAATATGCCGATTTGCTGCTCAAGAAACATTTCTTATTATTATCCACATTGAAAACAGTTGTGCTGCTCGATATTTTTGTGAAAAACATGATACATTTGTTCATGATTCTTTGATGAATAGAACGGCAATCTTTACTGTCACTCAATTAATTTATTGTGGTCTTGCTAAATAAAAGTATTAATTTATTTCAACGGAAAAAAAAAAGTACTGTTCCCAAATTTTTTACAGCAGTGATCCTTTATTCTTAATGAAAAGCAGTTGAAAAGTTTGTTTCATGTTGACACAGGCCCGGCTCCAGATACGAAATGAAGGGTGGGCCAAGTGATATTCCCGGTGGGCTGGGGCTATGAGGTTGGGGGGGGGGGGGTATATCTTTATAAATATGTACGCCACAATTCTAAACTGAATTATCTGCTCTACAACAGGGTGCCAGGTGACAAAACTAGCCCAATGGCCAGTGAAAAGTAGCACAAAATAGTGACCATATCCGAAATATCAAAACTCATTTCGATACCTAAACAAGGCTCCAGACTAACTACTTTTACTAGGAGCACTGTAGCCCCTGACTGAATTTTTTCCATAAAAACTACCATAAAACTGCGCTGGATGTTAATTTTGTGATTGGCTGTTATGTAGTGTGGGGCCAGGGTGGGCCATGCTTCTCCCCCCGTGGAGCCGGGCCTGTGTTGACCCCAAAAGTAAAAAATATTACCTCCCATCCATCTGGCTCTAGAAATTCTTTTCTATTTGTGGCCGTAATAAATTCATCTAGTGAAACAAGCCTGTCTCTGTTAGTGTCGACCTATGGACAAAACAAAAACATGATTACTAGTGAACCATCTTTGAAATAATATCTTCAGCAGAAGGAAGAATTCAGTTGCTCCCACCTCATTCATCACATGTTCTCTCATGCGAAGTCTCTCCTCCTCCATTTCCATCATGTCATCCTCTTCACGCGTGGGATCATACACTTTCTCTAGCTGAACATGGTGGACACAAGCATCAGATTTAGCACCCCATAAAAACAATCAAAGAACTCTATTATGATAGCTCTGAATGGAAAGGTTATTAAGGGGAACCTCTTTGGTAAACAGTGCCTCGAGCTCTTGCTCATCAAAGTAGCCATCTCCATTTGTGTCTGTAAAAGCAAACAGATGTCATGCTTTGATATAATCTAAGTGTTCAGAACAGAGCGGCTCACTGATCTCACCATGTAGGTTGAAGAATGTCTTTGGGTTAAAATCGTTGGGATCCAAACCGTCAGCTTCCTCCCAGACCTCTTTCAATTGGTCTTGACTGCCCTATTTACACACATACAGACCAAATCTATGCATTGATTGTTGATTGGATGGAGAAGGATCTGAATGTGAGTTTACAGTCGATTGGAAGAAAGGGGCGGGGTTTATGTGGACAAAATGATTGGAGATATATGGTCAATAATACAAAAATATTAACTGCTCAATATAACAATTTAGCTTTTTTGATTGTTATAATAGTTCAAAGAATGTATGTTTAACTTACAGGGTGATTGATTTTGGGATGGTCCGCATGTTTCTTCTTCAACTCTTCATTGTGTTCCTCCTCTTTTTTGCGTGCTTCCTCATCCAGTGCTTTAAGATGTTCCCTCCGATCGTGTTCCTTCGCCATCTCGTACCTTTTGAAATCTTCATGTCGTTCCTTGTCGAAGTTTTCCAGGTCATTAGTGGCCTCAATTGGACAAAATAAGGAAACAAACACAGAGGAAAATGTAAATGTGTGGACCGCGGAGACCAATAGATCATTATATAGATCCACATCCAACATTGGAAAATAATATTGAATTGCACTTGGTAAATAATACAAGCTAAGACTGATGACAGTGATGTGTGCAAATAAATCATGCAAATAATAAATTCTGCAACTGTTTTTAAGTTGTTTACCTTTATATTAGTTTCAAAACCATTCTGACTTATAATAATGTGAATGGAATGGAAGGTGAATGAATCTAATTTGCAATTATGACAGTGATAAATGTCATGACAGTGATATGACAGTGACAAAGTTGCAAAAGTACACAAAACTATGTACAAAAAGTTTTTGTTTCATCTATGTTGCGACAAATATGTGGAATTTTTATTTACATTTGTGCATTTAAATGTCACATATTTACATTACATGTGTGCATTTTATCCAAAACGACACTCATTCAGGGTGTACATATTATAATTTCCTTGATTCCCTAGGAATGGAACCCATCTTGCTAGCACCATGCTCTACACTGAGCTACAGGGATACAATCAGAAGGTTTTATGACAGGTGCAGTTACACAGAGACAAAATGACCTGCATTTTAATCACAAATACGCTAGGAGAAACAGCTAAATCAATAATTTCCCATAGTGAATATATATATAAATATATTTAATATATAATAAGGCAATATATATTTATGTCCAGTACATTTTCTTAGTTCACCTACCAAAAAACAAAGTTGCCCTGAACGAAAATGTGTGAACACTACATTCTATGAGTGTAGAATAAAACCAACAGGAAGTCAGATATGGAGCCTACCGATTTAATGAGGCGATCCAAATCATCCACTTCGAATGTATGCGGATTCATGTGATTCAGATATTCAAACTGTTTCAAAAGTGCCTGGTGGTCCACTGTCATACCTTTAGGGAAATTAAGAGCAGGTCATTTTTCATATACGTTTCTTGTCTTTGCAGTAGGCCAGAGTTACAGGTTTATAAAGTAAACTGTGATATGGGGAGTTTGATAAATGACACTAAGATACAACATTCTGTATCCTTGCAAATATGTGCTCTGTGAGCCTGGCGACCATAAATGAAACAAAGATGGTGGAGAACATTTCACAATAAGCACCAGGGCAAATGTGAGCCACAAAACAATAACAAAAGTAAAGTGCTCCAGTGATACCTTTTTCTCCATTTATGTCTTGTTTGACTTTGATTAGGGTGCGCAGTCTGTTCACTTCTTGCCTCTTTAACTCATCAAGTTTAGTTCGCACATGATGACTGACAAAGTCCAACTCTTTAGCCAGTTTCCCTATCTGTTTTCACCACACAGAGAATAAGAGATTAGCAATGGGGTGTTTAGATAATCCGATTAAGCCACTCTGCAAAGTAGAATTGGGAAATAAAGCAGCAAAGTAGAATTGGGAAATAAAGCAGTGCAATACCTTGATGTCTTCCATGTCTGTGTTATGAAGTTTCTCTCTGAAATGTGGGTCCTTTTCCAGGAAATCAATAACCTCTCTGAGATATCGATCATAGTGCAATCCAGTGTCCTAAATGAAATGTACACAGCGGAGTAAGGAAAAATACACAAGGGAAACTAAATCTTTTTAAACCTATGTGAACATTTGCAAAATGACTGAGCAATCAGAGTTAGTCTATGTAAGCTGAACATTCCTTTCTCCTTTTATGGCACAGCTTATTATAAGCATCACATATGAAATGCCTGTTTCCCAAACCTGAAAAAAAGTTTACACACTGCATATTAGAGAGAAGCGTCACACCCATTTTAACACTAGATTTGAACACTGTTAGTAGAAAGACATTTTAATAAGTTGCTAAAAAAAACTAATTCTAAAAGAGAGAAAGAGAAAATAACATTATTAAAATCATACTTACTACACTTTTAGGTGGCTCCAGTTCCTCTACTGGAGGGCTCACTTTGGTCCTATCCACAGCAACTGGCACCGCATCCAAACAAGCCCAGAGACAGAATATCCAGCAGAAGTGTGATGGTCCCCACATCTGTGAGAGGACAAGAACATCACCATGTCTGACATAGATGACTATCTGCATGTTTGAGATATGAAGATGAAGATCTATTAAGTATTATTATTAATTATTGATATATACTTTTTTAATAGAATTGTATCTTAAATGATCCAGAACTATACAGTTATCTCTTTAATAAAATATGTAATTTATTATTTGTTTTTATAATAATAATAATTAATTATAATTATAATAATATAATAAATATTATAATTATATAATAATAATAATATAATTAATTATAATAATAAGAATAATAATTAACAATATATATTAATATTATATTAAATTAATTATATATCGTTTTTTAATATAATTTTATCTTAAATGATTCAGAACTATATAGTTATCTCTTTAATAGAATATGTGTAATTTATTATTTATTTTTATAATAAGAATAATAAATAACATTATATAAAATTATTATTATCATTATTATTAGTGCTATTAGAATATATCTATCTATCTATCTATCTATACTTCTAGACACCTAGATAACATTAAACTAAAATACAAGTACAAATTACGGGTATTTGTTTTTAAAGGGAACTTCTTGCAACCAAAGCGTGACGTCACTAGCACGTGTGTAAGATAAACCTAGTCAATCCCCGTCTGTCACAAGGAAGACAACATTTTCAAAAAATACGAGTAAATAAATCCAAATTACGTGTTCAGACTGAAATCATATCGACAATGTACAACACATTAGCTACTAAATGACGTTATTTTCTGAATTTCTATTTTTCTATGAACACAAAACTATTACTCCACCATTCGTGTCTTTAAGCATCATCAGTGGTAAAACAGAAGGCAGCAGCAGCTGACTTATAACGAGCAACAGGTGAACACCTACCCTAAACGATCCCCAGAGTGTTGTATATATAAACTCGATGTTGCTGTTTTCGCCTCTTTCAAGCGTCACAGATATAACCGCTCTGACAGTTCATTTGCAACTTGTTTCACCTGATGTGTGCTAAACACAGTTCCTTAACGTAAACCCCGCCTGCTAAGACGTATAGCCACGCCCCTCGCTCTGGTGATTGGAGAAACCATCGCGCTTCCGCCTTTTATTTTGTTTTCGCGTTGCTCTGTCATTGAACATGCTATCTGTCTGTCAAAGGTTCCCATGGTAACTTGGTAAGTACGCTTGTCAGAAGAGGTACGTGGCGTTCACGAGTCCACCGTTACACCAGTGTCACCGTCTGTCATTCACGCTTCTTCAATTCTTCACAGAAAGCTAACGACACAACTATAACAGCAGCTGTTACCACTCAATCTTGGCTGTGTTGTTTGTAAGGTTTGTCATGACGGCGCTACATTCCAGAAGGTTGAAACTGGAACAAACAGATGTTTGGTTTAGCAAAAAAAAAAAAAAAAACGAATCTATATAGGCTAAATGAGCTTATAGATCAGTGGTAGGAACATAATGTAGGCTACCTCATTTTTTTTTTGCAATTTAGGGCCCAAATAAGACAATTTCACATAGGCTATTTCTTTTAAATAATAGTTTATTTTCCTTTTTACAGTTTGTAAGTCTTTGTATCAAGTAAATGGTGAGTTGGGGCGACTTCCGTCCCTGTTTTCAATATTTTCCTCGCATATTTTGATTATTCACTCACCGCCTCTCCTCCCAGTCTATTGAATGTCTGTATCCCTCAGAAACCAGTTAGGATTAAAAGAGCATAATGCACCTGTTAAATGACTTGAAATGTAAACATCTGAAGTAAAGAATGAAGTCCACCAAGGTTTTTGTATGTGGTACAGCTAGATTAGACAATAGACTACAGCTCTGGGTGTTAAAAATAAAACACAGTTGAATATTACACTCAATTCTAGAAAGAAAATCAACATAAGTTAAATATGGCTTTTACAGTGATTGCATTGTAGTTTGCTGCTGGATCCTTGTAGTAGATATAGCTTAATAATGGGAGGATTTGCTATAAATTATATCCTTATGATTTGCAATGTATACATCTAGCCATCAGATGGCACTTAAAGTCTACCAATGAAATACCACAGTCCCCTTTTAAACATGAGCAAATACAGTATCAAGTGCTTGTCAATGTGTATATAACTGAAAGCAAAGGCATATACAAGTTTACGTTCTTTCTTTTTAAGGTAATCGATTAATTTTGATATCTTTATATTTGTGAACATACACCTCAAAATAGCATTGGATATTCCGTCATAGGAACGACAACTTCCACTATTTCTCTAAGGTTGAGTGCAGTCTAATGCTGTTTTGCATTGGTTGCTGTTTTGTTGTCATTGCTTCCCCCCTCCCTTACACCTCTGTTTTGTTTGACTTTGCTGATTGTTTGGCATTTGTTCTTATTTTTTTGTCTTAAACTCTGTTGACTAGTAGTTTTGTGTTCGCCTGTTTTTGTGCAAAAAGTAATTTAAGCATTGCTAACTTTCCAGCAGCTAAAGAAGAAGACCTGGTATAGGTTCGCTGCAAAAGCTGGCCTTATTTTGTGGTATATTTAGGGTAATATTGTTTATTTTTTAAATAATTGTAGTTTGAATTTTTGCTGATCTTTTTGTTGTTATTTAATTAATTTATTTTAAATGCGTTACTTCCAAGGTATTATAGCCAGGGATATCAGCTTTATTAAGAGCATTTAGAAAAGTCTGATTATTTTCAGAAGATTATTTCAGGTCCAGCTTCTGTAATACTGCATTTGGACATCATCTAGCACAGTGTCACCGTCCTTATTTGTTCCTAACTTAACAAAATCTGAGTATATGTTGTTCTCATAACCTCCTGAAAACAGCTGCTGTTTAAAGAATCTTATCTACAGATAAAGTCAATAGAGCCATCTGGTGGTTTTTCGTAGATTTAATCTACAAAACAACAAAGACATTTGAGCAATATAATTAAACTGTCTGTTTGTGTGTCTGGAAATACATGAATAAAATGAATACTAGAATATAAAGTCCACTAGTGAAAATCCTTCTGTTTTGCATATTTCTAATTTAATATATTTAAATAATAAAAAACATATAAAATAATATACATTCTTATTGCAATTATTCTGTTATATTATAAATGTATATAATATAAACATAAATACTATATAATACAAATATATGTAATCTATATTTCTATACAGTACTTTTCAAAAGTTTGTGTTGAGGTCAGTTTGAATTAATTAATGGCTGCTTTTAAATTAGTACCTTTTTTTTGGCATGGATACAGTGACTTTTACATTGTTATAAAAATGAATGCTGTTCTTTCTATTCTTTAACAACTATTGAAAAAAAATGTGTATGGTTTCCACAAAACATTAAACAGCACAACCTTTTTAAAAACTGATGATCAAAAAGAAATGTTGAGCAGAAAATCAGCATTTTCAAAATGATTTATTTGACACTGAAGACTGGAGTAATGGCTGCTATAAATTCAGCTTTGCCATCACAGCTTTAAATGACATTTTAAAATATATTTAAAACAGAAAACAATAATTTTAAATTGTAATAATTTTTCACATTGTTACTGTTTCTATTGTTCAGATAAATTAATCATTAATAAATTTGATCAAAGAAATTTATTGGTGAGCTATGAGATACATATTTAAAAAAAAAACTTTAAAAAAATCTGACTATACATTTTTTTGAACAGTAGTTTATACATAATGCGTTTTTTTAATTTAGCAATTTGAGTGAAAAGCTAAATGCAGAATCTGAAATATTTTCCTATCACAACAAATGTTCAAAATCCTTAAACTTTATTTACTTCCAGTTTTAAATTAGATCATGATTTACAGTTTTTTTTATGTGGCCTCATATTTTTGAGCCTATTGCATTTATTGTTCAGTAGTGACAATTCAGCAATTCAGATGTATTAGGAATGAATAGAATAAGGGCTGTAAAACATTTTGAACCAAAGAGTAAAATAGTGGGAAGTTCTAAGTTTCTCTACTGACACACTTTACTAATACACCGAAGATCAAAAAGTGTGGCGTATCCCTGCAGTCCCGCTCCAGTGCTTCAAGGTGCAGGAATCAACCCATATTTCCATAACTAGACGGCCACTGTGAAGTTGCATGGCTGTAGCAATTTACCACTAAACACCCCACACAGATGCTAAAGGTGCTGTCTGTGCAGGCATATAAATAAGGCATAAGCCTTTGTGATTGGAATGAATATATACATGTGGGTCTGAGGAGTCGCAGAAGTACCTCTGTGAAGTGCTGACAAGGCTGTGGGGCCAAACGGCCGGCAAGAACTCCACAATGCAGATGGATAGAGGAGGAGTTCTGCTTCAGCTCGGCTATGATTTATAGGTCCCGAGAGGAGACTGTGCATCTTTATGTCTGTGTGGGTGTGTGTTTGTATGTATCCTGTGTTGGTGTGAGCAAGATTTATGAATTCTGACTTGATTTCCATGTAGTGTTGATGTGACAAACGTTGTTTTTCCCTACAAGCTTCTCTAAGAGATATAGCACCGATATAGAAGGGGTGTATAAGGTAGTCAGCTAGCCAAAAGTTTGGAATAGTTATGATTTGTTTTTAAACTTTTTAGGATAAAGTCTCTTATGCTCACCAAAACTAAATTAATTCAAATATATTCCAAAAATATACAGTAAAAACAGTACTATTGTAAAATATTCCTGTGATGGCAAAGCTGATTTGGTGCTCAGTTTTTATTTTTAAATGATTATTGATGCTCATTATTATTAATGGTTCATATCAGTGTTGAAAACAGTTTTGCGATGTGATTGGATTCAGGGGCCTGTGATTGATATTACAATATTATGTGCCTATTTTGCATGAACAGTTATATTTTTATTAACTTACAAATGCAACACAAACATTTAATTAAGCTTTGTGAAAATTGCAAATCCTATATCCCAATTGAGACATCCACAACAAATAAATAAAAAAAAAAATCGAAGTTGTTAAATTTTCAAATCAAATATTAATAAAATAGTAGAATGGTGACTAGTGCAATAACATGAGTTTAAATATAAAAAATATATATATATGATCAGTGCATCAATTAATGTCGATCTATCATTACACCTAATATGCATTTATATTGTATGTTTTTGAAGGAGGAGAGAGATTTAATTTTCAATACTGTTTGATTTATGAATGCTGGTCTGTATGTTGTTTAATGCCTGTCTTATATTAGTAGAGGCGTCAGAAGTCTATTATTGCTTGATGCATGTTCACATAATTAACAATGTTAATTTTCAGCCTCTAGATTTTCCAGCACTGCAGAGCTCTTCCTGATAAATCGGTGTCTGTCTTTAATGGACTTCTTTTGTGTGCCAACAGGTCTGTTTTCCCATCATGCATTTGCTGTCCTGTTTGGTGTTCCTTTAAAGTACACCACTTCTGCTTTCTCAAGCAATACCTCAAACAAGTCAAACTCAATATACAAAGAGCCACAGTGGATGCTGCTGCTTCAGTTTGTGCCAACCCATGATTGACTATTTGAGGTAATTGATTGTAGGCTACTGTGTATCTTCTCTCATCTAGACTGCTTGATCAGCACGGGGTGGAAAAGTCTGGCAATGAATAGTAAACCTGGCAAAAAACGGGTAACCTGAAATGCTTTGCTAGCGTTTAAATGAGATTAATCAGATATATACACAACATAAAATTAACATTGCAGCTTGCATTAGTTCGAAAAGATACAAATACACAAGTGAACTGAATGTGTAAGTTCTTTTGAGAATGTGCATTGAAAACATTATAACATGGACAGTTATGAGCTATAGCATTACGATTTTACAAAATTGTATAGTTTTCACATGTTCTTGTTAAATGTTGTTAAAAGTTTGGGGTCAGTTTTGTAATACTTTATTGAAATTGATCACAAGTGACAATCATTAGACACTTATAATGTTACAAAAGATTTGATTTTGAAATAAACGTTGTTCTTTTAAACTTTCTATTCATCAAACTGAGATCTGAATAATCACGTGACACTTAAGTCTGGCTGTTGAAAATGTATTAAAATATTTTAAAAATATATTCTGTGTTTTTTTATTTTTATATAGAAAACTGTTTTAATCTAAAAACTTACATTGATTAATTAATCATATTTATTTTTATTTGTTATAACTGCAAAACTAATTGTAAGTTATTTTTGCTATCAACCGATTAGCTTTAGAAAGAAATTTAAATTTTTTGGGGAACGCTTTTAATAATTTATTTTTTAATCTAATTGGGCACACACAAACAGAGACTTACACGTCTATATTTTATGAGCATTTAATTTTTTACAGAGTTGCTCTTTTGATTCATTAATCTAATTAATCACAAATTAATATCACAGATTAAAAGGAATGATAAGTAAATCTGATAATTTAATGTGCTTCAGTCCAATCCATAAAGTTTTTTTTTGGTTTTCCTTTTAGCCCCCCCCAAAAAATAATTGTAAGATTTTATCACTTATTATTGTGTTAAATGAGTCACATCCATAAAAGACTTATTTACCTTTTTGGGGGGGAGATTAAATCAAACAGAAAAAAATATCACTTTGCAAAAAGTAGCTTTAGAAAGAAATGTTTAATTTTTGGGTGAACTATGCTTTTAATAATTATTTTATTTAATATAGATTTATATGTTCATATTTTTTTCTTAATATGGAAATGTTGAATTCTTTTTTAATGAAATGATACTCTAAATAAGAAAATAAAACTTCCAGCAGGTGGCAGCCAATATCTTAATGAGTGAGTCATTGAGTCATTCATTAATTCGATTCGTTCAAACAACCTGATTCATTCAGGAATTAAATAAATGGCTCTATAGGCCATTGGTTCACCTGATTCGTTTTATATAAATGTTTTATATAATTGCATTAAGGATCAGTTAATTCATTCACTGGGAATTAAACCCATCATCTTGTGTTTGATTCCCATTGATAAAAGGCCTTATCATGTTGAATGAACTGGAAAACCTCAATATGTAAAAAAAACCTACGAAAGTATATTTAGATGTATTGATTTTTTTTATTCAACCTTTTAAATTAAGCTTTACTCTTCACGACTTGACATAATTGGATGAAGGAAATGAACTCAAGTCTCACTCACTTGTTATTGCCTCCAAGTTACCTTAGAATTCACCATCTGGAGCCAAGAGGGGTGTCTATACAGCTTCAATGAGAATATCAAAGACTCCCAAAAGATCTGGTGTCTTACAATAAAACAGAGAAGCTTTTGAAGTGTCACTGTTCAAATATGGCACTTGGCTTTCAAATAACATTCAAGTGACTTGGAATTCTGCTCTCTAGGAAAGGACCGCAGTGCATTTCAAATATACGCCTTGACACTCCGCTGAAGAGTGATTTCACTTGGAAATTGGTGGGAAAATAGTCGGACCCTTTTGACAAAGGGCAGTTGGCTTTGTCAGACAAGAGACAAGCGTAATTTTGCCTTTCTGCTCATGCTGCAACACTGTATTGTGTTTGTATGAGTATTTCAGCACCATTTAACACCAATAAAGCAATTGCTTGTGTTTCTGATGAGAAATCTCATTGCATTATCTTGGTGTATACATTGTCTGGTCCTTTCGACAAATTGCCCAGTGTTTTATGCTTTCGATCACCCCTCATCTTGATGCGTGGGTCTCTGTTAACTTAATGGGCTGGTGCTCTTCTGCCCTAGAGCACTGACTGTAACGTTTGACTCATGGTACATTAGACCTGCAGTGTTAGCAGTGGGAGGAGAAAGAGCGAGATGGAGGGAGCATGCGCATTAAGTCCTCTCAAAATGGGTCAGGCCTCTTAAACAGTCTGGCTGTGCTTTATTCCACGTTAGTTATTTGTTAGCCACTAGAAATAGATTTCATACCTGTGGTGTCACGGTGTGAATCCTGATTATTCTGGACAATAAAACTATTTAAAGGTCTGCCAAGGTAAAGGGCGGCGGACATGGCCACATATATATACAAACACACACCTGTGTTCTATTCATTATTGTTCCTGCCAAATGCTGGAAGCACATGCAGGATCAGCAGTAGCGGTCACAGCTCCGCTCATTATTATTCCATACAAAAACAACACCGACCTCACATTGTTCCCTTCATACACAGCCAGTCAGCTTACAAAATAGGGTCAGGCTTGGTAAATGGAAGGCCATGTTCTAAACTCTCCTGCACTGCCAGTATTACCCCAGTGCAATTTGCTTTTGCACTTTTCTGGCTGTCCAACTGACCGTTTGCACAGGCTTTGAGTTGTAACATCTAATAAAACACCAGAGTGATTCTAGCATATGGGGAATGTAGCTTGGCAGGCAGATCAATTATATTTAATTATAAAGGAATAGTTCACCCGAAAATTAAAATTAGCTGAAAATTCACCCTCAGGCCATTCAAGACGCAGATGAGTTTGTTTCTTCATTGGAACAGATATGGAAAAATGTAGCATTACATCACTTGCTTACCAATTGCTCCTCTGCACTGAATGAATGTTCATTGGTGAGCAAGAGATGCACAGCTAAATTCCTCCAAATCTTTTCTGAACCAACTCACACCTGGTATGGCCTGAGCATGTGTACATTTTCAGCAGAGTTTCATTTCAATCGGATGCCCATTTTTCACAAGTTGATATGATTCTTTAGGGTCTTAATGAAGTCTATAACATACTTTGGTTAAAATTGATCAATGGTCGTGTAAAACAACACCCCTTTTACCTTGTCAAAAACAGCTCTGTTCACAGCAAGCCATTTCAGTGCATGTCCCTTTAAATGCTAATGAGCTGTGCCCCCAGCCCCTCTTTACTGTGGATGTGAAGAGCAGTTCAGAAAGGCGATTTGCAAAGATTCATAAAAAAAAACCTTATACTAACTTCTGTGTGTGAAGCTGGATCTTGAATGATTCGCACGAACATAGACGCATTTAGGTAGATCGGGGGCGTATTCCCTTCAAAAGCAAAAGTAATCCACTGCGTTTTCAGAGACTCAGATATCGGGAGTAAATGACGACTGCTATGTTCATTATTACATCCAACAACAGAACACCTCAATCTCTTAGGAGACATTCTTGTCTATATCTGCTCCGGTGTCGAAACAATGGCAGACTAATGACAGATCACTCAGGGCGGGTCTAAGGTAAAACACCAGTATCAATCAACAATCGTGGGAGGGGCCTGGGTCTGTGTGAAATCACACATTCAAGAATCTGAGAATGGCTTGATTTTAGAAAGGAGTAATGATTTATGGGGATTAAAAAAAAAAACACTGGGTGGATTTTTATCATTGGTTGTGTACACACACATTTCAGTTCAAACATGTAAAAGTAAATTTAGCATCCGATGACCCCTTTAAAACATCTAATAAACTCCTAATATTTGAACAGTAGGGTTTATAATTATTTTGCATTCTGTTTACTTATGTTGCTATTTTATTCGGAGTAGGCCTATAGCTCAAATTAATTTATTTGATATGAAAACAAACAAACAAACAAAACATACTAAGGGCCAATCCCATTTCTACCCCTTACCCCTACCCCTCCGTTTTGCGTGTTCATGAAAAGGGGTAGGGGTGTCTCGATTCTCTTTTGGTTGGAGGGGTATGGGGGATTCAAAAAAAGATTTTTCGGGACCACACTTCAAATGAAGGGGTATGAGAATTATCTCAGCATAAACCCGCTACAGCGGCAACATGGCTGGCTGAGCGAACAAAAACACCCATAAATATAATAATTTTTGGAATTAATAAAGATTTTAATGAAAAGTAATAATTTGTTTTATTTTACATTCAATCGTGTGTTCATATTTACGGTCATGTTATTCAAATAAATTTTGCAAAAAAAAATTGCTTAAGTTTACTACCGTTAAACCATAACTGACTGCATGATACAAGGTGAAGGGGTATAAAATAGAATTTGGATTGGGCCTAAATGAACAGGATGAAAACAGATTTTGACTAAATCAAAGATTTATGTAAAAAATAAACACAAAATGGAGTCCTGCTTCATAAAAGGAAGGCCATGTTCTAAGTCTCTCCTGCACCGCCAGTATTGCCCCAGTGGAATTTGCCTGTGCACTTTTCTGGCTGTCCAACTGACCGTTTGCACAGGCTTTGAGTTGCAACTTCTAATATAAAAGAACACTAGAGTGATTCTATAGCATATGGGGAATGTAGCTTGGGGGACCATAATTATATTCAATTATTACTGGAATAGTTCTCTCAAAAATTTAAATTTATATTTTCAAAGTCAAGAGACTTCAATATATTTTTAAATCTTTCCAACCCCTAATATTTTAATTGTAGGTTATATAAAATGTTAAAATGTATATAAAATGGTTTAATTTAGCATTTTCTTGACTAAAGTTGCTATTTTAGTAAGAGTAGACCTAACTAAAATTAATTAATTTGACAAGAAAAAAAGTATAATAAATGAACAGGAAGTTTTGTAAAGAGACAAAGATTATGACTTAATCAAAGAATTATGTAAAAATAAACACAAAATAAGGTCAGGCTTCGTAAACGGAAGGCCATGTTCTAAACTCTCTCCTGCACTGCCAGGATTGCCCCAGTGCAATATGCTTGTGCACTTTTCTGGCTGTCCAACTGACCGTTTGCACAGGCTTTGAGTTGCAACATTTAATAAAACACCAGAGTGATTCTAGCATATGGGGAATGTAGCTTGGCAGGCACTGTAATTAATTAAGTTTTCTTTTTAATCTACGTAATTTTATGATGCTCTATCAGAGAACTTTGCTGAGAACGACACAGTTGGAAGAACTTTAGAGGAACTTATAAAAGAGTGATTGTAGAAAGCAAATTTGTCACAGGCCCTGTGGCCTACATTACAGAAGGTTCTTTGAAAAAAATTATATTCATGGCTCTTGATCTTCATTCTACCTTAGTCGGTTGTTCACTTAATCATATAGTAAATTAATGTCATTTTTCACCCCGGGAAGGTTCCGTTCTCAATTAAGATAAATTACTTCCATCATGAGTCAGTTCGCATGACTGTATCAATACCTGTCTCTCACCATATGTTTTGAAATGCACAGGGAATGGGTGCACTCTCCTGCACAGAGGGGGGCGAAATTGAGAATAGTAATGACAGTGGGGCAACAGTTTATTGTTGAGGAGGTTTGCTTTGGGTAGCCTAAAGATGTGTAAAAAATTACAATGTGTCTTTGTGGAACTCTCAAGGGATGTATGTAGTCTATCATACTCAGGGTGCAGATGCCTCGCAAGTTTGATTTAGGACATTTGTGACATCGGCAACTCAATTTATCAATTTATCAAAAGTAGTTTTGTTCATAAAGTCTGCAGATAATCAGCAGTGCACTTTAGCAAACTTTTAAGAAGAGTACTTATTGAAATAATATAATGCAGTAGACTTCAGTGACAACTGAATGCAATGATTTCTGACGCTTCACTGTATATTGTTTATAGTAAATGAAAATATGTTATAGTTTGAATATATATGAAATGCTGTTAGTTGAATATAAAGTGCCTTTTGACCCACCTACACTCTTAAAAGTAAAGGTGCTTAAAAGGTTCTTCAAAGCGATGCCATAGAAAAACAATTTTTGGTTCCACAACGAACCATTCAGTTAAAGGTTCTTTAAAGAACCACCCCTTTCTTCCTTTTGTGAAACAGAAAGGTTCTTCGGATGTACAAGCTTCTTTATGGAACCATTTAGACAAAAAGGTTCTTCTATGGAATCGTGAAGCACCTTTATTTTTAAAGTAGTGCTTAAGTACATCTTTATAAGCAATAAGTACTTTTAATGTGTTTGAAATAATATTATTATTATAATATATTAAATAATAGTTAGTTTTAGTGTGTTTCATAGTCATGAAATTGTTCTGTCTTTAATTGCAATTCAGTTGCCCCTTTTCATTATATTATACCCTCTTCAAGTAAGATTTGAATATTTGAAACAATTTAGCGCACTTATTTTTCAAAAGGGCCACAGAATTCTTTGTGCTGATTTTAGTGAAAACCTGGTTTTGAGAGTACTAGTCCGGCACTAATATTGAAATTCTTGCTGATATACCAATAAGCAGATAATTATTTTAATTTTTTTCATACTTGAAAAATAATGTAGCTCTAGTAGTTCTTATTATAAACGTGATGATGGATGAATTTTCCTTATGCTATAGCATTCTGTTTTAGTAAGAAATAAATTAAGTGTGTATAGAGCTGTATATAGTGTATAAAGGAGCTCTGGAATGTTGGTTAGTTAGACCTTGATAGAGAATAGAGCACATGTAATTTGAATAGTTTATTTACATTTACATTTAGTCATATTGCAGACGCTTTTATCCAAAGCGACTTACAATTGGGGAATACATAAAGCGATTCATCTTGAAGAGGCAAACAGACAGGAAGTGCCCATAACACCAAGTCTCAGGCATTGTTCAAATAAGTACAAGCTAGCAAGGGAAGGAGAGAAAGATAAAGAGAAAGATTTTTATTTTAATTGTTTTTGGATGAAGTCAAGTAGTGTCGAAAGAGATGAGTTTTCAGTTGTTGCTTGAAGATTTACAGGGATCCAGCATTCCGGAAATGGGTAGGAAGATCATTCCACCAGCCAGAAATGGTGAAAGAGAATGTTCTGGAGAGTGATTTTGAGCCTCTCTGTGATGGCACCACGAGGCGTCGCTCACTAGCAGATTTCAGACTTCTGGAGGAGATGTAGATTCATAATAGTGAGTGGAAGTAGGCGGTGCTGAGCCTGTGGTTGGTCTATATGCAAGCATCAGTGTCTTGAACTTGATGCAAGCTGCAACTGGTAGCCAGTGCAAGGAGATAAAGAGAGTTGTAACATAGGCTCGTTGAAGACCAGTCGTGCTGCTGCATTCTGAATCATTTGTAGAGGTTTGATTGTGTTTGTCCAGCCAGAAGAGCATTGCAGTAGTCCAGCCTAGAAATGACTTTCTATACTAGAAAGTATAATAGTTTATACTATTATACTAGGTATTATGCAAGAAAGTTTGTGAGTGCTTGTGTGTGTGTTGTGTGTGTGTGTGTGTGTGTGTGTGTGTGTGTGTGTGTGTGTGTGTGTGTGTGTGTGTGTGTGTGTGTGTGTGTGTGTGTGTGTGTGTGTGTGTGTGTGTGTGTGTGTGTGTGTGTGTGTGTTTGTGTGTGTGGTGTGTGTGTGTGTGTGTGTGTGTGTGCGTGTGTGTGTGTGTGTGTGTTTGTTTTTTATATAACGGTGGGACTTAGGTATGAATACAACACATAGGTATTACAAGGACTTGTGAAGGTGATTTATGAGGACATTTTCAGGTCCCCATTGGGAAACAAGCTTATAAATCATACAGAGTAAGTTTTTTTGCAAATCTAAAAATGCAACTGTCTCCTGTGAGGGCTAAGTTTAGGGGTAGGGTTGGTGTAGGGCAATAGCATATACAGTTTGTACAGTATAAAAACCATTACGCCTATGGAAAGTCCCATAAACCATAAAAGTGTGTGTGTGTGTGTGTGTGTGTGTGTACCCATGTGGTGTGTGTGTGTACGTGGTGTGTGTGTGTGTGTGTGTGTGTGTGTGTGTGTGTGTGTGTGTGTGTGTGTGTGTGTGTGTGTGTGTGTGTGTGTGTGTGTGTGTGTGTGTGTGTGTGTGTGTGTGTGTGTTTGTGAACTGTAGTTCAAAGTAAAATTAATTAGGTTGTTGTAAAAAAATGTTCAAGACATGAACTTTTCTTCATTGTTTATGCACAAATACAAAACGCTTTGCTATCATTACAAATGTGTGGCAACTTAAAACTGCCTTAAAGAGTACACTTAATTCGCCCTCATGTTATTTGAAATTACTTTCTTTCTCATGTGGATCACAGAAGAAGGTATATTGAAGAATGCATTGATTTTGTTGTATGGAATATTTAAGTTTTTAAAATGGAAAGTGCCCTTAAAGCAGTGGTTTTCAACCAGGGAGTTTGGGCCCAATAGGGGCCCTTGCCAAAATTCCAAAGGGGGCTCAAGATGACTTAAAATA
Organism: Ptychobarbus kaznakovi; assembly: GCA_027422405.1. Classification (NCBI taxonomy): domain Eukaryota; kingdom Metazoa; phylum Chordata; class Actinopteri; order Cypriniformes; family Cyprinidae; genus Ptychobarbus; species Ptychobarbus kaznakovi. Next base: position 13,218,722 of record CM049809.1, read on the forward strand.
ATTTAAAACTAGACAAAACCAGCATTAAAATAAACTAAAAGAACCAAAACTCAAGATATTTCTTATTTTTTATTAGTTATGTTTTTGTTACTTTTTCTTTTCATGTCCACGGTTCCTACTGTCTAGAAAAACATATACATACCTGTTTATAAATTGTATGACTAGACATGAATCAAATGAGACTAATTATAAAAGTGTGTTCCCTTTCAGTCGGTCACTCTGACTGAACACATTGGTGACCGACGAATTGGGATCTCGCTTCGAGAGATCAATCTACTTCGAGTGTAAACTAAACGAGCCAGTGCACATTGGCATGCGGTAACTGCATTCAGCTGATGCTCGTCACGACACGAGCATAAGTAGAAAGCAGATGCAGTACATATTCAGCTTTTTGCTTTGGAGCCGAGCAGTTATGTTGTTCTGCTCTGCCTATCGACAAGAGAGTGATTCTCCACGAGTCTATGAGCTCGGGGAAAGAGGCTTCTTCGTCTCGTATTGGTGTGACAGTGCTGCAGCAGTGGTCCTACTGTGCGCTTCAGCACTGTGAAAGAGCAAATTTCCTTGAAAGATCAAACGGGTGTGACGTTGTATCTTTGTAAAGATGGCATTCCACCCGTGTGTTTCTGGATGCGGTCGTTTCCTGGCGCCAGATGACAGTCATGATTGCTGCATCACGTGTTTGGGCACTGAGCACGCTGAGGCAGCCTTCGTGGATGAGTTATGCCGTCATTGTAGCGGCATGGCCATCACGGCTTTGCGGCTGAGACTCCAGTACATCAAAGTAGGAGTCCCCTTACCTATGGCCCGATCTAGTTTCTCTTCTTTTCCGCAGGAGAGGGCTAATTCGGTGAATAGACAGGGTAGCCTGAGGGTTACAGTGAGGGTAAACTGCCAAGTTAATCTCTGTGGGCCCCCCATTCCTCTAGGACGCCGCAGGCTGTGGAGCTTCCAGGTGAACGTGCCGGTTCCTCGTATGGGGGTCTAGCCGTTTCATTCGGGGCTCCTCCGGATGATCAGATGTTGATCGCGGCATCGGAGGGTGAACTGGAGTCTATGATTAAGCATAGATCTCTGGGAGATCTGAGGGTTACAGTAAGAGCCTCTCCGCCGGGCATGCCCCCACGGACCTCTTACTCCTCACGCAGCGAACATCCTGTCCGGTTCCCGGGTGATTTCGCTGGTCTGTCCCACGGGGCGCCCAGCATTTCATTTGGTGCGCCATCTGTAGATAGGATGTCGATCGCAGCATCGGGGGATGGGCTCACGTCCTCTGAGGATGAAGGTGCGGTGGGGCTGCCCCCTCGGGTGTTGTCGCCACCGCCGCACCGGACCCAGAGCTGACGGCCATGCTTGCCCGGGCAGCCGTGAGCATCGGGCTGGAGGTCAACAGACCGCCCAGTCCCGAGCCCTCGCGGCTGGACAATTGGTTTCTCGGAAAGCCGCGCCCTGCCCCGGTGCCTTTCTTCCCGGAGGTGCATGAGGAGCTGACGAAGTCGTGGATGGCCCCTTTCACGGCCAGAAGCCACTCGTCCGCCTCCTCCATCCTCACTACCCTCGACGGCGGAGTGGCCAGGGGGTACGCAGGCATTTCCCAGGTGGAGAGAGCGATCGCGGTGCACCTGTGCCCATGAAACGCCGCCACTTGGAGGAACCGTCCGCGTCTCCCGTCCAAGGCCTGTAAGCTGACAGCCGCTCTCGCGGCCAAAGCTTATAGCGCTGCGGGCCAGGCAGCCTCCGCCCTGCACGCCATGGCTATCCTGCAGGTTCACCAAGCCAAGGCGCTCAAACAGGTGCACGAGGGTAGTACCGACCCGGGGTTGATGCAGGAGCTGCGCACGGCGACTGACTTCGCTCTACGAGCGACGAAAGTCACAGCGCGGTCCCTCGGGAAGGCGATGTCCACCATGGTGGTCCAGGAGCGCCATCTCTAACTCAACCTGGTAGAGATGAAGAAAGTCGACAAGGCATGCTTTCTCGAGGCCCCCATCTCCCAAGCAGGGCTGTTTGGCGACACCGTCGAGGGCTTTGCCCAGCCTTCTCGGCAGTACAGCAGCAGACCAAGGCAATCCAGCACACCTGCCCTGGCGTGATGCACCATCCACCGCTGCCCCCGGGGCCAGGCCTCAGTCTGCCCGTCGCCGTGGGCGCCCTCCTGCGTCCTCCGCCCCAGGCCGAATCGATACCTAGCCCAGCGCGTCGAGCCTCTCGCAGGAAAGCGGCGCCCCCTGCGTCCCAGCCAGGCCCCAAGTCGCCCAAGAAGTCAACGAAGCGGCCCTGACGCGGGCAACCCGGAGATGTTGGAATTGGCTCTTTCTCAGGAGACGGCGAGAACAGCGCCGCTCCTTCCCTCGGTGGAGGGCCGGGAGGAGAATCTTCCGTTTCTGTTCCGCCACTGGTCCAAGGGCCACTGGTCCTTTCTCATGAAAGAGAAATTTCCTTTTCCTCTGGGTTCTCAGGTCCATGGGACGATAGTGTGCGACGCCCTGCTTCCTCACTCTCGCCCACGACCCATTTTGCCAGTAGCCAAGTGAGTACAGTTCGGGGACGACATTCCTCCCCATGCACCTCTGGCCAGTCCCGTTTGGGACCCAGGGAGTTCGGTGAGGATGCCTCAGAACGCACCGCCTTCTGTACCATCCACCCCTACTCCCTTTCGCTGCACCACCACAGGTATGTCGATTGTGCCGTTGGAGCCGCTTGCACAGCGTCTGGAGGTGTGGCTCACGCTGCCCAGCCTGTCTTGCTGGCTCACACGCACAATTCGACTCGGCTACGCGATTCAGTTCGCCAGGCGACCTCCCAAGTTCAACGGCGTTCTCGAGACGTCGGTGGCAGTCCGGAACGCCCCTGTCTTGCGCGAGGAGATTGCTGTCCTCCTGGCAAAGGATGCAATCGAGCCGGTCCCTCCAGCCGAGAGGAGGCAGGGGTTTTACAGCCCTTACTTCATCGTACCCAAGAAATGTGGTGGCCTTCGACCAATCCTGGATCTGCGAGTTTTGAACCGGGCTTTACACAAGCTCCCGTTCAAGATGCGGATGCGCAGGCGCATTATCAAATGCATCCAGCCCCAGGATTGGTTTGCAGCGATCGACCTGAAGGATGCTTACTTTCATGTTTCGATCCTTCTGTGACACAGACCGTTCCTACGGTTTGCGTTCGAAGGTCGGGCATGGCAGTACAGGGTCCTCCCCTTCGGGCTCTCCCTGTCTCCCCGTGTGTTCACGAAGGTCGTAGAAGGCGCCCTTACCCCGTTACGGGAGGTGGGCGTCAGGATCCTCAACTACCTCGACGATTGGCTTATCCTAGCCCAATCCAGAGAGCAGTTGGGCGATCACAGGGACTTGGTGCTCCGGCACCTCAGCCAGTTGGGGCTTCGGTGAGTATGACGGCACGCCTCACGGAGGAACGTGCCCAAGCAGTGCTGAACTGCCTGAGTTCCTTCAGAGGCAGGAATGTGGTACCACTGAAACAGTTTCAGAGGCTCCTGGGGCATATGGCATCCGCAGCTGCAGTCACGCCGCTCGGATTGCTTCATATGAGACCACTTCAGCACTGGCTACACTCCCGGGTCCCGAGGTGGGCATGGCGCCGCGGTACACTGCGAGTGGGTATCACCCAGCAGTGTCGCCGCTCCCTCAGCCCCTGGACGGACCTTGCCTTTCTACGGGCCGGGGTGCCCCTAGAACAAGTGTCCCGGCATACTGTTGTCACAACAGATGCCTCCAGCACGGGCTGGGGCGCTACATGCAACGGGCAGGCAGCCGCTTTGGCACATCAACTGCCTAGAGCTGTGGGCAGTGCATTTAGCCTTATGGCAGTTCCGGCCACTGCTGTTGGGCAAGCACGTGCTAGTCCGCACGGACAACACTGCGGCGGTCTCGTACATCAACCGGCTGGGAGGTATACGATCACACCGCATGTCACAGCTCGCCCGCCATCTCCTCCTCTGGAGTCACACGCAGTTCAAGTCACTGCGCGCTGTTCACATCCCGGGGAAGCTCAATTGTGCGGCCGACGCGCTCTCACGACAGCTCACATTCCCCGGAGAGTGGCGACTCCATCCCGAGATGATCCGGCTGATCTGGAGTCGATTCGGGGAAGCTCAGGTAGACCTGTTTGCTTCCCCCGAGTCCTCCCACTGCCAGCTGTACTTCTCTCTGACCGAGGGCCCCCTCGGCACAGACGCACTGGCACACAGCTGGCCTCGGGCCTTACGCAAGTATGCGTTTCCCCCAGTGAGCCTACTCGCACAGACACTGTGCAAGCTCAGGGAGGACGAGGAGCAGGTCCTGCTGGTTGCGCCCCATTGGCCCACCCGGACCTGGTTTCCCGAACTCATTTCCCTCGCGACAGCACCTCCCTGGCGCATTCCTCTGAGGAAGGACCTCCTCTCTCAGGGGCTCGGCACCATATGGCTCCTGGACGGGACGCGGCAGACTTGAGTGGTCTACCACCGGCAGTGGTAGAGACCATCATTCAGGCTAGAGCTCCTTCAACAAGGCAAACCTATGCACTGAAATGGAGTCTGTTCGCGACCTGGTGTTCTTCTCGCCGAGAAGACCCCCGAAGATGCACGATTGGAGTAGTGCTTTCTTTCCTGCAAGAAAGGTTGGAGCGTAGGCTGTCACCCTCCACCTTGAAAGTATATGTAGCCGCTATCACGGCTCACCACGATGCAGTGGACGGCCGGTCCCTGGTAAAGCATGATCTCATCGTGAGGTTCCTGAAGGGGGCCAGGAGGATGAATCCCTCCAGGTCACCTGTTGTGCCCTATTGGGACCTCTCTATCGTCCTGGCTGGACTTCAGAGGGGCCCCTTTGAGCCGCTGGACTCAGTCGAGCTGAAATTCCTGTCTCTTAAGACAGAGCTCCTGACCACGCTCTCTTCCATCAAACGTGTCGGGGACCTCCAGGCGTTTTCGGTAAGCGAAGAGTGCCTTGTGTTCGGGCCGGTCTACTCTCACGTTGTCTTGAGACCCCGACCTGGATACGTGCCCAAGGTTCCCACCACGCCCTTCCGCGATCAGGTGGTGAACCTGCAAGCACTGCCCTCGGAGGAGGCAGATCCAGCCTTAGCGTTGCTGTGTCCCGTAAGAGCATTGCGCATATACGTGGACCGCACCCGGAGCGTCAGAAGCTCTGAGCAGCTCTTTGTCTGCCACGGAGGGCAGCAGAAAGGGAAGGCTGTCTCCAAACAGAGGTTGCCCACTGGATAGTGGAGGCCGTCGCCTTGGCGTACCAGTCACAAGGTGAGCCGTGCCCCCTGGGGGTGAGGGCTCACTCCACTCGGAGTGTTGCCTCCTCCCATGCGTTGGTGCATGGCGCCTCTTTGGCAGACATCTACAGAGCTGCGGGCTGGTGACACCGAACACCTTCGCAAGATTCTACAGTCACCGCGTTGAGCCAGTTTCTTCCTGTGTGTTGGTAAGTAATGGGCGGGAAGAACTGGCCGGTGTCACGCTTGCTGCGCCATTCCCCTCACCCGGGATTCGAGCGCCTTTTTTTTTTTTTTTTTCAGTTCAGTTCCCCGGACGGTGAACCCTGGTGGAATCCTCCAAGCACCCCCGGCAGTCAGACTGGGCAGAGCAGTCTGACGCCACGCCCAGTACTGGTGTTAGCTCGCCGCGGGTCTCCGGTCAGCCCCTGGTACTGGGCTAGTGTCCGATTATGGCCTGATTCCCCCTTGGGGTTATCCTTATGGGTGGAGTAACACATTTCTCTGAAAGATGGGTCTTCTGTTTGGAGAGCTCCTCTGGCTCTACTGGGGTTAGGGACATAGGTAGGAATTAGAAGTAGTATGCCCAAACTGCCCAATTAGTTGGTAGTATAGTAAATCCACATGTATGTCCATGTGAGGTGAGGATGTGGCCTCTGAAGCGCCCTTCTCCGGAAGGCTCGATTCCCTTCAGGAAAGGCAAGGCTACAAATTAGGAATAGGAAAGTAAGTGAAGCCGTCTTTCACTGAAGGTGAAATCACTTCTGATTTCCGTGGGAAAGGAACAGCGGCTTGGCTATCTCCAGCAGCAGCAACTCAGTGGTCCCGGTGGTTACCAAGGTTAGCGAATTTGTGCTGGGGGCGTAGGAAGGTTGCAACCTCTTGCAAGGCATTTGTTTGTCACGCACTCGCTTGTCAAAATCTGCATGCCACAAGGTTGTGACGGGGTTCAGCTTGTGGCGCTTTCCATAGGACCCCATGTCGTCATGACATAACTTGTAGTGACCGACAGATAGGGAACATCTAGGTTACGTATGTAACCCCCGTTCCCTGATGGAGGGAACGGAGACGTTATGTCCCCATGCCACAATCTTGAACCATCGCTGGTTGCCAGGGACTCATCGGCTCCTCAGCGTAAAACCTAATCAGTGGATGCACCTGTCGCCTTTTTATACCCGTGTGCACGGGGAGTGGCTCAGGTATGCAAAATCCACTAGTCAATTTCATTGGCGTTTTCTCTTTAGTCAGAGATGATCCCAAGATGATTCCAAGTAAATCCCCTATGTCGTCACGACATAACGTCTCCGTTCCCTCCATCAGGGAACGGGGGTTACGTATGTAACCTAGAAGTTTGTCAGGGTTCTGTCACTTCGCTCTAGTTTTATTCATGGTTTTGTGACAGAGCCCTGCTCCATGTTCTGTCTCATTGTGTGAGCGTGCGGTATCGAGTTATTCGCGTCGTGTTTTTGTGGTGTTGCACGCAGTTCGTGTTTTTATCGGCTGCATGCATTCATGTTATGTCTTGTGCTGTGTGGCACGCAGCTTGTGTATTCATTGGCTGCGTGTTTTCATGTTGTCATGTCTTGTGTGAACACGTGGCTTATGAGTTTTCTCATTAGCTGCGTGTTCGTGTCCTGTTTTGCACATGGCTGGTGATTCGTTTGCTGGCCATGTGCTTGTATTTTTGTTTTGTGAGCACATGGCTTTTGTCTTAGTTTTTTGTGTGCCATGTGCTCTCATGTCAATTTGTCTTGAAACCAGCAATCTTGTTACCTGATCATTGATTTATTTGCCCCACCTGTTCCTCGTTACCCTCCTCAATTGGTCCCTTTAAAATCTCCTTGTGTTTGCAGTCCCGGGTTGGTTCGTTGTTGTATGCTGTGTATGCCTTGTGTCCTGTCCTGCCCTGCCCTGCCTTGCCTTGTCCAGCCAGTCTGTTTTTCCCCTACGGGGTAGTTTTTGTTTGTTTTGTTTATATTATTATTAATAATAAAACCTTTTCCCTCCTGCATTTGAGTCCTCACCCTCATCCATTCTCCGTACCTGACAGAGTTTCATACGGAACCGAGACGATTTCTAGACCTGGAAAAGTCATGTAACTGAATAAAACTAAAATGGTCATTCTGGCATGTTACGTCCTTATACTGTATATCTTTAATCCTTATACAGAGAATCATAAACAATTTAATACTTGGGACCTTTGAATAATTTTGTGGACAATGTTTTTGGACAATTCTTTGGTGATATATTATTTGGTGTAATTTATCACTATGATTTTAATTTAGTGCTATATAATGGAAAAATAATCTTTAAAATTAAAAAGGAGCTAATATTGTCTTATACAGCATGGTACTGATATATTGTGCATCCCTAGAGAGGTCTACACTCTTATTGATTGTTGAAAGCATAAAAAAATAGGCTAAAAATATGCCATAAACAAACATTCAAGATGCCTGTGGAGGATGTGTAAAAATGTATGAATGCTTGGAATCCTGCAGAAATTTGCGTAGGTCTCTGTGTGGGCCTAATCAGTTACATTTTTCATCATCTCCAACAGGCTCTCATTACAGCGCTGATACAGTAAAGTGATCCAACATGTAGACTTTGTCTTTTTACAACACAACCTCACAACCCACAACCTCATAGGTCATGTATTATTCTTCTATTCATTCTATTTCAGGTTTTTTGACAAATATGTCAAATGTGATGAATCCTGTGCATGACTGAAGCGTAGTTCCTTTGTGCTAATTAGAGAATGACATATTAATGGACAGCAATGCTAAGTATATTAAAATACCTAAATGTGCACTGAAGTGTACAACTCCTGCCAAGGTTTGCTGCTATGTTTTGGCTGATGAGGTGCAGTTGGTAGCCAGTGATCTTTTTTGAAGAACAGAGCCATGGCCTCATGCTTTGATACGGTTTCATATCTAGGTATTACAAGCTCTCTGGCGCTTAGATGGTTTGATAAGCACTTGCAAGATGTTCCCTTAGATCCTCTGACTTCACATAAACAAAAGTTCTTTAACTACCATGGGGGAGGAGGCCGATGTTGTGGGAAGATATACTACAGATGAATAAAGCGAGGGTGCTGCAAGGACGCGGTAAGCAGTGCCATTCAGATCTAGATGTAAACCTAACACGATTTTCCAATTGACCCAAGCCGAACGAATGCTGCAAGTCCCAGCGCTACTGAAGTGACTCAGACGTCTTTGAAATATGTCTCGCTTTAGCAGTCGTAGCTGCTGCTCTGTGACATCAAACTCTAGGAGAAAGTTGATTGCAGCATGTCAGCTCTTGCTAGAGAATTTTGATGGGATAAATATGTTTGCGCTGACATTTTGGGATAAAATACCAAATCTAATGTTTGTATGGTGTATCCCGCTGTGATTTGAAAAAACTTAACTGTGCTAGTGCAGGATGTTAGTCATCCGTGGATCTCTCACCCAATTGTTTTCTCAGAACTCGCACAATAAAAATGGGGATGAATTTATCTTACTATCTTGACTCCTGCTCAAAAGAATATGGCAGATTGGCCAAATAAGCCTGTGCTTTTGCTGCTTTTTGCCGAGTTGAATGCTTATGATCTTTTACTTCAAGTACAATAGGAAGAGCGGGATGCAGGAACTGACCTGCAGTTCCTCACTGTATTGGAGGTACTGTGAGTGTTCCTCTGGGATATAATTAAACTTCCTCTTCAAAGCTGACATGGCACAAACAATCCTGCACTGAGCTGAGCTGTTTGTAATCAACCATATAAGCGTGATCTGTGTTATTTAACTGTGTGGGTAAATTTCAGCACTAACCTCTGGTACAGTGACCAAGCCTTGCCCAAACACAAATATTAGTCAATGTTATGGCTGGGATTCCTAAAGTGTCCTTACAATGTCTTTGTTTTCCAATTGATGTGCTCCGGATTCCGGATTACATGACAAAAATTGTAGTCAGTAACGTAATCCGTTACATTACACATTTTAGGTAATATAATCAGATTACTTTTAGATTATTTTTGATTTAACTCATTTGTCACATTGATTTAAATAGCATTATCTTGTACCATAATTATGTAAAACATGCAAAGAGTAGGAAAACGTGTTCCATTCATTGTAATTTTCAACATGAAGTGCATTAAACATTAAATTACATCAAGGTTTCCCAAACTAGAGTTTGTAAAAAAACAATCTGAAATCAATTGCCCCATGAATGTTGTTTCTTATTCTAAAATAGCGTTTAAAAGGCTTAATTTTTTCAGGCTAGACCAGCCAATGCACAAGCAGAGTCATAACGTGCTTATAGTGCGCATGTGCATTGGCTGGTTTAGTCAGGTTTCTATGGGAAATTTGGCTCTTTCATTTAGAAGGTGGGACTATTTCTCCATATTGCGTGTTGCAGTTTCTTCCATTCAGAAGTATAGGAGAGAACCATCTTTGTATTTCTACGGTTATTTTAAAATAAAATACTAACTAAAAAAGATGAAATATTTGTATTTACCTGCTTGCCATGTGATCATTAATCAACATCAAAGAAACCGCGAACATGCAAATGTGACTTATTGAAATATTTATTTAAAAATTTCTGGGGTACTTAAAGCAAATATATTTGGTGAATAATGTTAAGATGACAAAGTTTTGGAATGCCGGCATTACATGTAACTAATAAATAATGTGAATATGTGCATATACATTTATATAATATATATATATATATATATATATATATATATATATAAATACGTTGTTGAAAAACCTAATTCAAATAAAAATTAATGGGTTCATCAGTAGTTGATGCAATATTAAAACCCTTCTTGAATGAATTTGTAAATCCAGTGGTCAAATGCTGTTGCCGCCTAATTAATGGCTGATCTTTGTGTCAATGTCCACAAAACTGGACTATATATACAAATATATAATCGGTAGGCTATTTTAGTAAGGACAATTTAAAAGATGAAAAAGAGAAATTAGGGAGAATCAATTAATTATTAATAATTTATTGCTATTGTGTGAATAATATGTAATCCATGAAAAAGTAACTGTAGTCTGATTACGAGTATTTAAAATGTAATTTACTCTAATTACAAATATAACATTTTTGGAATCTGATTACGTAATCCAGATTACATGTAATCAGTTACTACCCAGCTCTGGTGATGTACAGATAGATTATTTCTCAATATGAGCTTTTAATGACCCTACAAGATCAAAATATATTGGGAAAAAAGAAAACACTGACTTGGTTAAGGTATTTAACTGTATTGGTTAAGGTATTTAAAGCAAACGAATATGAGTTGTATTTTACTATGCAAAAAATTCATAGAAATACAAAACGCACATAGAAATTAAGTCTTAGTATACAAGAATATAATTAGTTATTAATATTTTGTTGGTTCTCTCTTGTTTTTGATAACGGTCATTTTCCAGGGTAATATTCAATAAGTTTTGCTAATATGTTCTGTGTAATTTCTTTGTATGACACAATTTGTCATGTTTGATTACATTGTTACAAATTAAACATTTGAGTGTGCAAATTAGTTTTATGCTGTAAGCATGACTATGCAATATGTTTACAAAATCCTTAATAATAAAAGGTAAAGATGTACATTTTCTTATGCCGGCATCACTTTTTACCACTGTGGTCACCCTAATTGGCAGACAATTGCAATGCATTATTGCGACTAATAAGGGTTACATATTTTATAAATGAAGAGAAAAATGTGAAATATAGTTGAATAATTTATTAAACTCAATGATTCATAATTGAATCCGTTTAAATTATCTTTGTATGTTTGCTCAGTCAGCACGCTAGAAATGTGTTTTGAAAATACAGCACATATTGTGCCAGCGTGCAATTTCCATGCAGTTATTCTAGAACATCCGGACATGCTAAGAATTTATCCTCATTTTATTCACGGGATGTCAGAAGTGTCCCATTCTCCTGGGGCAAACAAATCTTAGTCTGACATTGATTTATTGACTGAAACCGATGGAAACTTTCAGGCTCAGTCCAGAGCTCAGTATAAAGAGGGATTTTCTTGAATTGCTTTGACCAGTAATTGTGTTACAATCCAGTTTGGGCCAAGGACTGGTCACTGTACTAGAGATTAGAAGGTACGTTTACAGTGCAATTATTGTATTCATTACTCTTTGTGTTTTGAGACCTAGTCGATATATATTACAAAAAAAATGAAAATTATTCAAGTTATAATTTAGGCATTACCTATTAATGAATGAAGTGTTTTTTTTTATTATTATATTGGTGTAACACTTTAGTATAGGGACCAATTCTCACTATTAACTAGTTGCTTATAAGCATTATGAAAATATTGGCTGTTTATAAGTACTTATAAAGCACTTATTCTGCATGACCATATTCTGCATCCCTAATCCTACCCAATACCGAAACTGAACAACTACCTTACGAACTAGTAATACGCAGCAAATTAGGAGTTTATTGACACAAAAGTTGTAGTTAAAATGGTTAATTGTGAGAATTAGACCTTAAAATAAAGTGTGACCATTATTACCTTATAATTTTTTCTGAATTAATTATTCATTGAATTTTACTACCAAAATTAACAGTTTACCTTGGCTGTACATTTTGTCATAGACAAAATTGAAACAACTAGAGAATAAATAGAAAATAAAATGGCTCACAGCATATTTCTTTTGCATATTTTACAGCATATTTAGCATATTCCACAGCATATTCGTCACACCTTTAAAATCAGAAATTTTCTGAAAAGCACTGATCATTTTGCTGAAAAATTAAAAAATTAACTTTAATAAATAATTTCATAACTCTTTCGTGGAATGTGCTCGCTGTATCCTATGCAAATAAGGTTTCACAACCAAGTAAATGCGTTGCTATTGGTTACCATCTACACTGGATGATGGGATTTCAGGGCAGTTGTTTGGACAGAGCTCTTCCTGTGATCTGCTTTATCCCTGTCTCTATCTTCCTCTGGGTTTTCAGTTGAATAGCCCTGACTGTTATGGCCTTACATCATGTGTATCTCTGACTCCAATACAATCTGTATTTCATGCATTTCAGAGCCTTTAAAGCAATGAAAGATAGCATAACTGAGGTTTACATTGGGCCAGTGAATCCCCAGATTTTGGGTGATTTTCATGCTCTCTTAGGTGCTTCAGGATGTTTAGTGTGAAGGCTGATCGTTCCCTGTAAGTGTGAAGGTAGCTTTAAAATTTCACAAATGGTTATACTAACTCTTTTTTTACTTCAAGAAAATGTGTTTCACTTTTAGATCAGTTGTAAAATCAAAAGAGGATCAGCAGCCCACGAACAGACATAAATAAATAACATTTTATGCATGAATTATTTATATTAACGGGTAATATAAAGTAACATTAATATGAAAGAATACTGAAATAGAGCTCAAAAGGGAAACATCCATAATCCATAACAGAAGAGAACAGAAAACGTTAATATTTTTTAAAACCTCAATAGAAAATGGCTCATTATTTTGGGGGACATATCTTATTTGGCCAACAAACCCCACTGTCCTAGATATTTCAGCACAGATAACATCATCCATTGATTTCGGCCACATAAATCTTGCCTTCGGCCAATTACAGCCACAAAGATTTTATTTATAGCTTTGATCAGTAAATGAACACTGAACGCAAGAGGAAAAATGCACTTCCTCTTTACAGACTGTTTCACAACAAATTACTGAGTCAAATAACAAAATCATTAATTCTATTAAAATTCTCACCCATTAGTAAATTGCAAGCAATGCATTGTACATAACGGCACATTATTCGTCTTTGTTTCAATCAATGCATACAGTCATGTGAAAGAACAAATATTTATTCAAAGTGCAAAAATATCAACACTGCCAAATGGCTTGTGCTCACAGCTGGAATATTCTGTAGATTATTATTCAACCCTTCTCTAGCAGTTCTGTTCGTGAAAACCTATCAAAATAATTGCTGTTTTCACTAAATTAATTATTCAGGATGTCATGTTCTTTTACTGCGCTCTTCATTGTATGTTGAGTTTGAGAGACAGGGAACGGCCTCAGACATGAACAGTGGAAAAGGCGTTTAATTCATGGCTTTACGCTAGTGGAGCACTCTCAGGGCCGGCATGTAATGCTGATTGCATTTCCTGCACCTGTCAGGGAAGAGCTGTGCAGCGATGGCTTTAGATTAAAGCGGCTCTCTAGAGGAGGTGAGGAGAGGACTTCATTAAATCATTGACGCGCCTCCTCTCTCTACTGCATGGCATTAGATTCAGACATGCCAACCTTCCTCTCCAACTCTCCAAAGCACTAACCATCTGTTTCTTCTGCCCACTCTGCCTGCCTTTTTTACTGCCACCATTAGGACTTTATCTCCCTCATACGTAAACAGCTCAGTATTTAGAACCCAATCTGGTCACGTTAGGGTAATTAGTTACAAGATGAAACATAATATAATTGTAAACTCTTCATGTTTCAGTGGCAGAACATCAACAGAGGACAAAGCTGGCTGTTCTTTTGCCTGAATAAAAAATAAAATAGAATTTTACAGTGTACTCTTTGTTTTAGTCAAAGTGTTATTAGAAAATGTATACTATCATATAACACAAAAGAACACATGGTCTCATTCACCAACCGAATATATGCACAAATTTGTGTGAGAAATCTGTGCACAAATGTATTCACCAACAAATCATGAATCAGCAGTAACTTTCATTCTAAAGTTTATTGTAAAATAATGAAACCACACG
>CM049809.1:13237662-13421010 GCA_027422405.1 Ptychobarbus kaznakovi
AGAGGGCTTGACAAGAAGAGTAATCCAGAAACACGAGCAATAGTCCAGACAAGGTACAGACAGAGTCTGAGTGGCGAGACAAGGGTTAATCCAAGGTACACAGGCAGGAATCAGGAAACACAAAACAAGGCAATACGAAAAGACTAGACTAAACTAGAACAAGGCTCTGTAAGGCAGCTATCACTAGGAGAGTGATACACGCAGAACAATACAGGAGACTAAACACAAAACAAACACGGAAAGGCTTGGTAGGTCGCTAACACTAGGAGAGTGTTAAACGCTAGACAATACAGGCGATCTGAACAGGATCCGAGTGGGTGTTATATAGTGTGCGTAATAGTTCTTAGGTGAGCGTGTGATTGGTGACAGCTGTGTGATCAGTGTATTCAGCTGTGTATGTGCAATCAGTGCAATGGATGATGGGAAATGTAGTCTGGAGTGACATGTAACAGTCTGTGTGGTGTAAGAGTCAATATGAAGGTGACCTCTGATGGCGAGTGGACGGAAGACCATGAACCGGATTTGTGACAGCTGAAAGGTATATAAAGGTTTTAGAACAACACATGCTCCTCTCCAGGTGACATCTATTTCAGGGAAGGCCTTGTGTATTTCAGCAGGACAATGCAAAACCACATACTGCAGCTATTACAACAGCATGGCTTCGTAGGAGAAGAGTCCGGGTGCTGAATTGGTAGTTTTCATTTTATTCAAATTGAAAAAACGTCCCAACATTTTTGGAATTCAGGTTGTGAGTTAACTTTTTTTAAATACAGTAACTAGCATGTAGGTTTATTCTATGTTGTTTGTTGTTGTATTTGCTTGATCATTATTCATGCTTGTTATTGTTGAACTTACTGTAAGCTACATTTGACTAAATCTACCTAAATTTTTTATAAGCTTACAGCATCTGTCGTTATCTGTTTTTCTACAGAAATTCATAGAAGCCCTGTGGTGCAACCATGGCACAGTGATTACTGTTTTAAAGATTAGCTAGACTAGATTAGCCAGTGCGCATGCGCAGTCCTCAGAACGCTGACTGTTTCTATAGCAACCGGGACTTCTAACGGCAGCTGCAGTGACGCGCTGACTTTACAGATTAGCGTTTGGCTCTTTCATTCAGAAGGCGGAGGCTTCCCTACGGTTGAGCGGCCATATTGAGCGTTGCATTTTTCCCCATTCTAAACAATACGAGTGACACGTCTTGGGTATTCTATAGTCTTTGACTGTATTGAGGTAATACCATGGTACAATATACATAGTACCATAGTACAGTTCAAAAGTTTGGGGTCCGTAAGATAAAAAAAAAAAAATTGAAAAGTACAATTTCTCTGAATTATTTACATTTGATTTATCTGAATATGCTTATCTGATTGTCAATTATACAATTTGTTTAAATGATGGTAAAGCAAATGTAGTCACTTTACCAAAACTCTATTGTTTAAAACGTATTAATTTTGTGTTACAAAATTCAGATTTGTAATTAATAAAATTTTACTGAGTTATTATTATATACATTAAATGCTTCACATTTATTCTGAATTCATAATATGTTCAACTTTGAAATATTACACATTCAATTTAATCAAATTAATTAATGGAAATGTAATTGAATTTGAGTGTTCATGGTCCCATGCTATTTCATTCCATTTAGCACTCGGTTAAACAGGATTGCATGTGGTTAGTGAATAAGCCGTTGGTATTTGCACTGAAATCTTGTGCAGCTGGCTTAGTGAATTTGTCTTTGAGATATTTATCCAAAATTTGATTGGAAATTTAGGAGGAATTGCTTTCTTTCATTAATATCACATAATTCCTGCAGCCTATATTTTACTGCCTTCATAACAAAACTTTGTAATGCTTCACTCTTCATTCTGCAACACCAGCTGTTTGGTCTCCCTCTCAGGGACGTTCTTCACCTTCTCCTCTGCATGCCCGCATGCAACACTTAACATTCTGCTGCCTCTGCTGTCCCTGCATCCCTGACGCTCCCGTGCTGTTCAGAAGAATAAAGATTTCTGCAAGGTTATAAATTTGCCTAATGATTCATTAGTTATCATTGCAGTCATTACAGTATTTGGGACATCGGTTGCTTGCTATGGAAGCCCATTTGTGCCATGGAATAAATAAATAAAAAAGGTCATTGCAATATTTTATCTAGAAAATGTGGAGTTACAATTCTGACAGAGAAAGTCAGAATTGCAAGATATAAACCCAGAATTGTAAGAAACTAAGTCAAGTCAAGTCAAGTCACCTTTATTTATATAGCGCCTTTAACAATACAATTGTAACAAAGCACTGCACAGTATCAACATAGGCAAGTTGTGTCATAATGTAAAATGATAGGATTTAACACTCAATTTCAGCTGAATGCATTTCATTATTGAATTTAGTGATGGCATTGTCCAGCTCAGTTCAGTTTAAATAATATTTGTGCAATCAAGTCGATGATATTGCTGGAAATGAAGATTCCCAACTAAGCAAGCAGAGAGGCGACAGCGGCAAGGAACGAAAAACTCCATCGGTGACAGAATGGAGAAAAAACCTTGGGAGAAACCAGGCTTAGTCGGGGGGCCAGTTCCCTCCGGCCAGACAAATCAGTAGTTTGTTCCAACTGCAGCAAAGTCAGAGTGTAAGCAGTCCACTGGTTCCAGTGGTCTTTACCCGATGGATGTCTAGGTGACGAGTTCCTCACTGGAGATCTGTCTCTGGGGCTCATCTATGTGTCAGTATAATTGCTGATGGTTTGGCTTCCTCTGAGGTCTCCAAAGGGTTGTCATCATCTCTTCTCAAGTGTTCGGTCGTCTCAGTCGTTTAAGGGTTGGATCCAGACTGAAGCTTGTGTAATTCCTAGCTACCACGGGATGTTAATCCCGTGGCAGAAACATAGAAACAATAAGACAATTAGCGTAGCAGTTGTTCCATCCAGGAATAACCCTGGATGAAATTATCAGTATAACCCAGCTAAAGCATAATAAAGTGCATTTGTTCAGAAAGACTAGCAGTACAAGATTGTGAGGTGCATTATATGTATGCTTGGCTAAAGAGATGTGTCTTTAATCTAGATTTAAACAGAGAGAGTGTGTCTGAACCCGAACGTTATCAGGAAGGCTATTTCAGAGTTTAGGAGCCATTTATGAAAAAGTTCTACCTCCTTTAGTGGACTTTGCTATCCTAGGTACTACCAAGAGTCCAGAGTTTTGCGACCTAAGGGAGCGAGTTGGATTGTAGCGTGATAGAAGATTAGTTAGGTACGCAGGAGCTAAATCATTTAGGGCCTTATAGGCAAGTAATAATATTTTGTAACTAATACGGAACTTAATAGGTAGCCAGTGCAGAGACTGTAAAATTGGAGTAATATGATCATATTTTCTTGACCTGGTAAGGACTCTAGCCGCAGCATTTTGTACTATCTGTAGCTTGTTTATTGAAGATGCAGGACAACCACCTAGTAGTGCATTACAATAGTCCAGTCTAGAGGTCATGAATGCATGAACTAACTTTTCTGCATCAAAACACTTAACATGTTCCGTAGCTTGGAGATGTTTCTAAGATGGAAGAATGCTGTTTTTGTAACATTGGAAATATGATTTTCAAAAGATAGGTTGCTGTCTAATATAACACCCAGATTTTTAACTGTAGAGGAAGTAACATTACATCCGTCTAGTTGCAAATTGTAATCCAGGAGATTCTGTGTACTGTCTTTAGGTCCAATAAGTAATATCTCGGTCTTATCTGTATTTAATTGGAGAAAATTACTGGTCATCCAATCTTTTATATTTTTTACACACTCTGTTAGCTTAGATAGTTTAGAAGTTTCATCTGGTTTTGTTGAGATATATAGTTGAGTGTCATCAGCATAACAATGGAAACTAATCCGTATTTTCTAATAATATTACCAAGGGGCAACATATATAATGAAAATAATAAAGGACCTAGGACAGATCCTTGTGGTACTCCATACTTTACTGGTGATAATTGAGATGACTCCCGTTTAAATAAAAACAAAGTGGTAGCGATCGGACAGGTAGGATCTAAACCATCTTAAAGCCTGCCCTTGAATACCTGTATAGTTTTGTAATCGATCTATCAGTATGTCATGATCTATAGTGTCGAACGCAGCACTAAGATCAAGTAAAACTAGCAGCGAGATGCAGCCTTTGTCTGACGCAAGAAGCAAGTCATTTGTAATTTTAACAAGTGCAGTTTCTGTGCTATGGCGGGGCCTGAAACCTGACTGAAATTCTTCATAGATATCATTTTTTGCAGAAAGGAGCACAGTTGAGCAGACACTACTTTTTCTAATATTTTCGACATAAACGGAAGATTTGAAATGTGACTGTAATTTGCCAGTTCACAAGGATCTTATTTTGGTTTCTTAATAAGAGGCTTAATAACTGCCAGCTTAAATGGTTTTGGGACGTGACCTAAAGATAACGAGGAGTTAATAATATTGAGAAGCGGTTGTTCTGCAACAGGTAACAACTCTTTCAATAGTTTAGTTGGTACAGGATCTAATAAACATGTTGTTGGTTTAGATGCAGTGATAAGTTTATTTAGCTCATCCTGTCCTATAGTTGTAAAGCACTGCAGTTTTTCTTGGGTGCGATGAATGAAGCTGAAGTACTAGACGCTGTAGAATCTACGTTTGTTATTGTATTTCTGATATTATCTATTTTATCAGTAAAGAAATTCATAAGTCATTACTATTAAACTGTGAGGGAATATTTAGATCGGGTGACATCTGTTTATTTGTTAATCTAGCCACTGTGCTAAATAGAAACCTTGGATTGTTTGGTGATTATCTATGAGTTTGCGGATATACTCGGTTCTTGCAGTTTTTAGAGCCTGTCTATAGCTGGACATAATGTTTTTCCACGCAATTCTAAAGACTTCCAAGTTACTTTTTCTCCATTTGCGCTCAAGAATACGAGTTTCTTTCTTGAGAGAAATGGGGTTTATAATGTTGTACCATGGCGCAGCACGTTTTTCTCTAACCTTTTTTAATTTGATGGGTGCAACAGTTTCTAACGTATTGGAGAAGATAGTTCCCATGTTGCTAGTAATTGTGTCTAGTTCATCTGTATTTATGGGTTACACAGAGCAGTTGAGAATAAATCAGGCAGGTTATTTGTGAATCGGTCTTTAGTGGCTGGATTTAATAATTCTGCCTGGGCGATAACGCGGAGCCATATAGTTAATATCAGTAATATGCAGCATGCATGATACAAGGGAAATGGTCAGTAACATCATCACTTTGAGGTATGATATCTATATCAGTTAGATCAATTCCATGCGATATATTATTAAATCTAGCGTATGATTAAAACGATGCGTGGGCCCGGTGACATTTTGCTTGACACCAAAAGAGTTTATTAGGTCAGTAAACGCAAGTCCTAACGCATCATTTGTATTATCAACGTGAATGTTAAAAATCTCCAACAATTAGTGCTTTATAACAGTAACCATTAGGTCTGAGAGGAAATCTGCAAATTCTTTTAGAAAATCTGTATTTGGCCCTGGCGGTCTATACACAGTAGCCAGAGCAAGAGATAGGACAGATTTATTTTGCTTATCTGACAGTTTACATTGAGCATAAGTATTTCGAATGAGTCAAACCTGTATCCTGTTTTCTGAGTAACATTGAGAATATCACTATATATTGTTGCGACACCGCCGCCCACGACCAGTCTGACGAGGCTCGTGCTTATAACAGTAGCTTGGTGGAGTAGATTCTTTTAGACCAAAATATTCATTTGTTTTAAGCAGGTTTCAGTCCAGACAGAGTACATCAAAAACTATTATCTGTGATGATTCATTTACATAACTGCTTTCGGTGTGAGTGATCGGATATTTAGGAGCCCAAGTTTTTAAAAATTGTTTTTGTTCATTTATTTGCATTTTTGTGGTTTAATCACGATCAGATTTGTTCTAGATCCTGCATTAAATTTATATTTTGAACTCACTATTCGGGGAACAGACACAGTCTGTATAGATTGGACACTGCAAGTACCTTTATCATTTAAGTGGGTAGAACAAAAGTCATCATAGCTGTTACTGGAGAATTGGCTTACTTGTCAGATAGAGCGTAGCGTCCTGGTGATGTTGATTTAATTGGTGATGTTGACTAAGAAAGCCGACTTTATTTTTTTCAATTCTGTGTTCACATTTCACAATTCCAAGCCTTTTAATTTTGTTATTTTGTGGCAGAAACAGTCTTCCACAATAAAGGCACACTGGCATTGTGCTCTGTACGCCAGTCTGAGTGCAGGACCTCTCTCACTTCTTGCTTGCTTTCTTTAGGGCAGTGTGTCCCAACCCTGTTCCTGGAGGCAAACCAACACTACACATTTTCCAGCTTTTCCTAATCAAACATACCTGAATCAACTCATCAGCTCGTTAGTAGAGACTCCAGGACCAGAAATATATTGGTCAGATAGGGAGACATCCAAAATGTGCACTGTTGGTGTGCCTCCAGGAACAGGGTTTGGTGCTTTAGGGACCTTTCTGCTTACAACAACCTTTACTACTCAGCTAGAACTGTTATTTTCCCACCGATCAAAAGACTGCCATGTTGAAAATTGGTCATTGTAAGAAAAAGGCATCTCTATTAGTTGTGCTCAAAGGTTGGATACCTGACTGAAAACTAGTGTTATGCTTCAGGAAATCCACGGAAGCTTCACTTTGTGGAGCTCAGAGACCTTTATGGATTATTCACACCAAGCACAATTATTCATTGCAAATATGATTTTGAATATCTCTAGGCAGTGGATTCTTACAGTACAAAAAATGCTAGTTGTGAAAAAAAGATACAAATAGTAAAACCTGGTAACTGGTTAACGGAAAGTAACCTTATACCATATAGGGAGAAATATTATGAATGATTTAATGTTGCTTTATATGATTTTTTTTATTGCACTGTGTTTTTAGAAGTAAAAATATAAGTTACTGTATAGTTCTGAGTTTAAA
This sequence comes from Ptychobarbus kaznakovi, assembly GCA_027422405.1. NCBI lineage: Eukaryota > Metazoa > Chordata > Actinopteri > Cypriniformes > Cyprinidae > Ptychobarbus > Ptychobarbus kaznakovi. The sequence continues at coordinate 13,244,629 of CM049809.1, forward strand.
TCTATATAGAACTTTACCATAAATGTTTATATTTTACAGCATTTTACAGTAAATTGTTAGTAAAATTAATTACTTTAGTAAAAATATGAGATAAATTATAGTTCACATCAAGAGTAAATTAATGTTCAGAAGCTTCTGTATGATTCAACATATGTGATTAATAATTTTTTATTTAAAGTTTATTTTCTTTTAGTTCATTTAAAAAACATTTTTCTTTGTTACCAGCTATGTTTTAAATGTGTATTTGCATATTTACAACTGAACTGAAGTACACCATAAAAAAAGCAAACAAACAAAAGAAACAAATTCTGTTAAATTTACTGCGAAAAACATACAATTGTGGTTGCCAAAAATTCACTGTTAAAAAAAACAAAAACAGTAACAGTTTTTAAGATATTATGAGACGACATACTGGTGCCTGTATGTTATAGAACTCATAACCATATATTTCTTTAAATAATTATTATTTTAACATTTACTGATATTCATAATAATACAGGTGGTAAAATATAAAGCCACATAATGAATAAGAGTTAATTGTATAATGCAATGTTAAACTATTAAATTTTTCACAATACTGTACGGGTTAAACAGTTAACCAATTAACTTGTTTTTGTATTTTTTTGTGCTTGTTTACTTTTTTTAAGCATTTCTTTTTTTCTTCTTTTTTTGTATATTTCTGTCTGATTTAATCTATGATCACATTGACAGCCCTAAAAACAAACCACTGTATGTATCCCGCTGTCACTAGACATTAGTCTTGATCTTGCTTACTTGTGTCATATAGTTCTCTGAGACTGTTAAACTGTCGTCTTCGAGGAGGCGGGTTGTAATCATCATCTTGAGAGCCGGGTGGCAAACCAGCTGAATGGTGTTGTTGTAGAGTTGTGCATTTGCTTTTTGTTTAGACCAACAGATATCTGTTCCGCTCTTGCTGTGAATAGACCATTCGGCAGCGATTTGTTTCACTTTTTAGTCTTGCATTTGGTGTGAAAGTGCCTTTATGCATAAATCAGGATATTTTTCCTATTTAAGAGCCTGCACTACAGTGTAATTTGTTTATGCAGACATCTGCCCGCTTGTCACAGCTGATTATAGTCCTCAGCAGTTTGCTTTATTTAGATTCCTATATATATTTCACATTCCACTGGACATTTAATGACATTTCGGTTTCAAAGTGAAAACATATCTCTGGTAAACTAGACCTGTTTTTAAAAGCACCATTAACTAATTTCATCCTCTTTCCAGCTCTGTATCCTAGGCTTCTTTTTCATTCAACATTACCGGTCATAAACATTCAGTTTCCTTCAATCTTTATTTTGTGATAACTTGAGGCAACTGAATATTGAGTATTTTTCTATATGTCTAACGCTGTATTTATGTTCCTGTGGCTCAGTGGTAGAGCATTGCGTTAGCAGCGCAAAAGGTCATGGGCTCAATTCCCAGGGAACACACATACATACTGACAATAAAAGTATAACCTGAATGCAATGTAAGTCGCTTTGGATAAAAGCGTCTACTAAATGCATAAATGTAAATGTAAAATGTATTTCCATCCACATAAAAAATAGTTAATCAATCACTCACGGGAGAATTTCTCTAACAATGAAATGAATGTATATGAAACCGACCTGTCATTTAACATGTTTTAATAGCTCCCTGCTGTCTGTGATTAAATGTCTTTTATCGTGTGCTTTGCTGCTAGGAAACGAGTATACTCTGTGTTGTTAATAAAGTGATAGGCAGTTACAGCCGTCCTCTGCCCATAAAAGGTTTTGGCGATACTGTACGGGTTGCACGCGGGCTCGTTGAAATCATCCGCCAGCCCTCTCAAAGGCTTTTATGCACTGGGTTCAGAGCACAAAATTGCCGCCCCCCTTTTCCTGATTTTTCAACTTGCAATTAGCTGTAATTTGTCTGTTCTTTTTCTCTGCGGCTGTATCATGACTGACTGACGGCCACATCCTGATGTTTGTCTATTGTTTTACGCGAAAGGCCTGCAGCGTGATGAAACAAACATTTCACACTTTGTTCTGACACGGATGACATCTCCTTTGTCTGCTTTGTGTGCTGCAGTAGATTTTGATGGAATGGATTATTTTCATTTGTATGGCTGCCTGGTTGTGTTGATGTATCTGTTAGAGCGAAATCTGTCACATACTTCAGTATCAGGCTGCGGCAGATGGCTTCAGAAATAGAAAGCCAACAGCAAGGCAGCGCTGCCTTGTTTAGCACACAAATAGCAGCGTTCATCGTTCTCAGACAGTGCAGAACTGACTTAAATTGTCCTCCTTTGTCTCAATAAATTGTCTTGACAGGAATCTCCCCTTGTGAAAAAGAAGAGTGCTTAATTGTATTGAACGTGCACTTACTGTGTACTTCAAAGCTAAAGCATGTTTTTAGCAAACTACTTGCAGATATTCATTTTAATGAAATAAAGTGCCATTTAAATGTAATTAAACAGTACACTTTAATGACTGTTTCTTAACGCGCTTAAAGGGATAGTTCATAAAAATTCTGTCATCATTTACTCACACTCAAGTAGTTCCAAACCTGTATGAATGTCTTTGTTCTGCTGAACACAAAGGAAGATATTCTGAAGAATGTGGGAAACAGAGCAGTTCTGGGGCACCATTGACTTCCATAGTATTTTGTTTCCTACTATGGAAGTCAATGATGACCCCAAAACAGCCTGGTTACAAACTTTCTTCAAAATATCTTCCTTTGTGTTTGGCAGAACAAAGACATTCATACAGGTTTGGAACTACTTGAGTGTGAGTAAATAATGACAGGACTTTCATTCTTGGGTGAACTATCCCTTTAAGTGCACTTTGTAATGTCAGATTAAAGTTTTACTTTAAAATACATTTTTAATCAATATGTTTAAATAATATTTAGTCGTGTTAAAGTGGTACACTTATTTTGATATTAAAGCATATGTAAAGTACTTGATTATAATTGTTTTAAATGTACTATTTAAATACATGACAAACAAGTTTCAATAGAAATTACAGTAAAGTATATGTTAAATTACCATAAATGCTTGTCAGTACATTATAGGTAGCAGTACTTGTTAAAAGGGGCATGACGTGTGTTTTTTATTATTATAATTGTAAATATTTTCCTGACGTTCACTTCTAATGTTAATAAAGCTTTTAGCTCAAAAAAGTCACATATTCACCAAAAATATTATTTTCAACGCTCACTCTGGCCCTCTGTCTAATATGAACAGTTTTAGGGGCGTGTCCTTTACAGTTTTTCAGTAAAGTGGAGCCTGTTGGTTAACGCAATAGCATGTGGAAAAGTATGCATGTAAGTGTTTTGAAACAGCATTATCCATATAAAACCGTAATTTATAGACAAAGCATTATGCAAATGTTTGCAATGTAGCTGTTGTCAGATCTGATATAGTTGGCTGCTTCATCTTTCATCAAAAGTTTCTTTGCGAACTCTCCATTACACTGTACCTCATTTACTAAACAATATTTCGTCAAATGCTTGAAACAAACATATACTCTTCTGACATGATACAGGATGCCATTAAAAACAATCTACTTGTTCCTGACGTGTGTTGACCTTTTGAAAGCTGTTTAAACTCATCACATCAAAGCGATTGTTCTTTCAATCTTCCATTTGTCCTGTTGTCGGGAGTAGCTAAAGTGCATAGAGTACAGCAGAGATTGAGCTTCTTTGGCAAGGTGGTGTTGATGTCTGGTGTAGACAGTGTCAACTGTCAAGCGACCAGTGAGCGTGGCTAGTGGTGAGATGATGTAAAATTGTCAATGTCTTTTTGTACTGAGGAGGACATTTAAGCTAAAAAGCTTGCTGGATGTTTTAGTTGTTCAAAGACCCTTATAAAGGACTATGATTTATTGTGTCATGACCCCTTTAACCATATTTCAAAGATAATAGAATTATGACATATCAAATAAAGATGTACTCAAGTGGGTCAAGGAAGCACTCTAAAGTTCAACTAATTTCATTTAACATACATTTAAACTATAATACATTTTCATTTAATAAATAGCATGCAATTAAATGTAAAAAAATATTACATTCAGGTTATACTTAATTATTTATTTGAAAGTATATTATTTCCAACTACTGTCTTTGAAAGTATGCAAGATTCCACATGCCTCAAAAATAATCAAGTGACCCTTTTACTCACAAAAAAACATTCTCAGGGAACGTGAGATAGATCAAAAACCGCTCAGGACCACATTTTGGATGAAGTGAGACTTAATGAAGTCCTCGGGGCGCAGATGGCCGTGACAGTCAGGGACTGAGTTTTATGCCACGAGCCTTTTCCTCATGAGTCAAGGTCACATATCTCAGGGCAAATACACAGGTTAATGTATTGCTCTGTGGGGCTTTCACCGTTGGCTCGCTGAGTTTGGGAAGGAGAGATGGAAGGTCGAAAGGTTTTAGTGTGAAAAGAGGATTATTGAGCTGTTTTGTTTGCTGCATCCCAAGATGCTCTTTTCACTGACATGAAATCCATAATTAATTTACATGATTTTTTTAATGTGCCATTCATTGTGCACCCTAATATCTCTGTTGTTTTAATTGCACACGAGTTCAGAGACTCACAGTAAGAACTTTTGAGTTTTTTTCTGTCTGTTCTTGTCATGTAGTTGCAGTCAAGTGAAAAGGGCAAAGGAATAAACCGTGAGCACGACTTTTAATTTAAATTCCAGCTTATTCAAGAATTAGAGGGAGGCCTATTCCTTTTTTCTCTAACCCCTACTGAGCGACAGACCCACTTACATTTGACAGAGATCCTGGGATACCCTGTTTCCCTGACATCTTCTTCACAGAAGTTTTGTTTGTTTTATTTTGAGAACATTCTTTCATTTGTCAGCTATGCGATGACACGTTACCCTTTTCAGAGCTGTTTAATTCTCTCCCAAGGATTAGAGTTCTTTTCATCCGATGTCATTTTGTTGCACGGATCTCCCTAAATGCCAGATAACCTCTTTGATTGGACTGTGTCTGATAATGCCAGATTTAACACAATCAACCCATCATCTTCTATTGCTGTCATAATCACAGCATGTCATGCCCTTCTTAAACCTCTTACACCAGAAGGAGTGGGTGAGCAGAGCTTCTGAGTGTGGCAGAGATGCACAGCACTTGTTTTCTGCAGGTAGAATGGATGACTGCTGTCTTCCACCGTCTCTGAGGGTTGTGAGGGAAATATGAGTAATTGCGGTATGAAGAAGCCGACACGTGTTGGGCACGCTTCCCGAAAGAATGAGGTTCTATTGGCTCTGCTTGCAACCCTGCGGCTTATTACAAGTTCTTGCAATCTATAGATAGTTAAACCGCAAGTGGCTGTGTATATTAGGGTCAGTTACATGATTGCTCTATTATTTCATTCAAAAATACATTCAAAAATGTTTTGAATTTCTAAAATTAATTTTGATATTTTTTTTGAGGGGCACAAAATAAAAATATCAGGGTGATACAACCAGAGCCTGATCCTCCCTATACGCAGAATACATAAGCTGCGTAGGGCCCCCTTGCTCTCAAAGATGTTTTATTTTAGTTTCGTTTTTGAATTTGGTCAGCGGTTATGAAAATATGAATGATAGTTTCTTTTAATGCGTTGCGCTGTCATACTCTCTACGTAAAAAACAGCTAAATCATGTAACGTGAATTTCGTACAGTCTCTTGCTTTTACTAAAAAATAAAACGAGTTGAAAGCGAACCGAGTCATGGAAGAGATACTGTTTCTTGAGCACTTTCCGTGAGCGTGATTCGAGACGGAGTGAAACACGGACATCATCCATCCTTTCATCCCAACAGACCTCCCCCCCTCGCCGAGACATTTTTGTGCAGGGCCTCCAGAGGTCTAGGATCGGCACTGGATACAACTGTCTTGATATCGTGACCTGAAACTGTTAATACATTTTTTTTTTATTCATGGTATATATATGAGAACACCCTGCCTGAGCACATAAAATTAAACCAGCGTGATTTCTTGAAACCAGCATAAATACAAAGAGTTCAGCTTGTTTTAAGCTATTATTATTATTATTATAAAAAAAATAAAATACAAATGCATAAAGTATCTGAGTTAAACTTTTTGCGGACACAAAGTAAAAAATATCAGGGTTATACAACTCACCCTCAGGTCATGATTACATAAAAATGAAGAAAAAAAAAAGAATTACAATCCTATTAATGCCTGCTTTCTTATACTGATAATTATATTTTACATTATATTTTCAACAGCTTAAATAATTATTGACTCTTAATCAAGGTCATTAAGTCTTTCAAAATGTATAATATGACCAAAAAAGTAATGCTTTTAGTGAATGTAAAAAACAAACATATATACATGAACAAAATTTGTACCTTGAAAAATATATTCATTTTTAATTATTATTAAGATGTTTACATTCACATACTCAAGGTAAAAGTAAGAAAAACTATATTTTTTATTATTTTGAAAATGGTATAAAGTTTTTCAAAACCATATGAAACGAACATGAATACAAAAAAGTACTTTTCTAAAAAAACTTTTACAATTTAGATTAGATTTCTTTTCTTTATCATTGACACACCTACTTGCCATTGACCCAATATTATGGTTGTTTTCAATACCCATACTTACTTAGTGATCATCTTTATTGTGAAAGGGATATGTGGGAAGCGTTCAGGCAGTATAACTCACAACAAAGGTTGTAGTAACACTACTGCAAGCAGCTGTGGAGGTAGTCATATTTTTGAATGGTCATTTGAATTCCCTCTTCAAGGATCATTGACTCTTTCTTTCCAATGAATTATTAATTCTCTCGTGGACAAGGATGGATGTAATTTTACCACCTAATAGCGAGCAATAAAAATATAATTTGAAATTGAGCAGCCAATTGGCCCGTGATTAGTGCTTGTTCTTGGTAATTAATATGAAGGGGATCTGGAACAGTTAAACAACATATGTTTATTTATTTCCTGCTCATCTCTTTTGGATTGTTTCTACATTTTGGCATTTTTCCCATCTTGGATTTGTTTTGACAGCCTTCACAGTTCCTCTGTTACACGCTTTTGTGGCCGAGCAGCTTTCAGCTGTCCTCTTACTCATGTCTTAGTCATGCTGCTTTCCTCTCCCTCGGGGCATGTCCAGTTTTGGATGTGCCATGTGCCAGTTTTTTGGGGGGTCTGATTGAGGTGACCCGTGTCTAATGATCTGTGACACTTGCAGGTCAGACGATGGGTCTGAAACAGTATGAAGTCACAGTGGTTTTTGCCTGCAGAAAATGCAGTAAGAGATCCACTTTAGACACCTTTAGAGTTTATGATATTTGCTGACATTCGGAAAGGCAACCAGGTGAGAAGAGAATAAGCAGAGATGTGCAGATGATTTAACCTTTCAGCGCAGCGTGTGGAAGGACCCCGGCTAACATTCTCAGAGTGTTCTTGCAAGGTTCTCTTAAAGTTAGGGACTTCCGTTAACATGAATTGAATGTTCGTTCAAAGTTAACTCATAACCAATAATTTTTTAACATTAAAAAAACTACACATTTTCAATGTTCAGAGAAGATTCTAAAACAACATTTCCATTACCTAATGGGAACATTAACTAACATAATTTTAACATATTTTTGTTAGCTAGGACCTCTTTGTGCAAATAGGTTTTGAAATTCCACCATATTTGTGATACATTTGTGCATTTTTGTGGGAAACACATTAGACATAGTCATTGTCATTTCCCCCCTGTATTCATTTCTAGATTTGTTCATTTGGATGTTAGCAAGAGCAGAAAATCCCTCAATCACAGAAAGGCTTCTTTCTATATATTCATAAGGCTTAAGGAAATATGTACAAGTATTTAAAAACGTAATCACTGCAGCTGTATTCCTCATTCCCATTTGTATATTCACTGACATTTTATACACATCATTTCACATATTTTGGCAACCAGATACCGAACACACAAAGATAAAGCATAAGAAAACAATGAATTAGTACTATTCCACACAGTTTATCCAAAATGTTTAATAATAAAACAGACCAAATATTTCTGAATTGCTTTTTACAGAAAACATAGAGAAAGAGAGAAAGCTCAATATACAGTCGTGTACAAAAAGGATTTAGCCATTACCGTATTTGTTTTCCTCCGTTTTTCAACACCAACACAGCAGGCAGCTCAAGAGAACATCTTCTATTGTCGAACAGCATGAGATTGTGTGAATCATGATCCCCTTCGATTTGGCCTATATTCACAATACTTTGTACTTTACTTTATACAGTTACTTTGTCTCTGTTTCATGTAATCAACATTCAAAGCCTTGTTAATATCGAGGGGTGAGAACCAGGAGGGCATACGTGACATTTCACCAACTTTACAGGAGAGCCAAAACTCAAATTTGACCATAGTTTGATCTGACTTTGTGTACTGATTTCAGTTGTTTAGACAGTACGTTTGCAGTAGAAATAACTCATTGAGAGCTTTCATTTGATGTATATATATCTCCATTTCACCAAAAATGTTACTTACGCCAGCACTACAACATTACTTGCACACATTGCTAAAAACAAATTTCTTAATCCGTATTTTAGTCCTTTTTTAATAAAAATATGTAAACGTCTTTAAAACAAGATACATTTAAGGAATGTGTTAGGAAATATCAAAGTATTGTTTTTATTTTGTTACATAATTTGCATTTTACACTTGATTTGAGCATAATGGCCGAGGAAGGGTCAATAATAAGATTTATGTCCAAACAAGGAATTCATTTAATTCTATATTTATTCATGACAAACAGTGATGCGATTGTATTTTCTCAAGTGAATATTTAACCTTCTGATTCATGGGAACCATTACAGATGTGTAAGTTTCTTAGAATAAATAATTGGAATTATTAAATTCCATATTATTAGATATGGAACTACTATGTCCTTATTTTGAAATTATTTATAATATAATACAATTAAATATATGATAAATATTTATAAAATAAATAAATAAAACAAAGGTCAATATTAAATTAAACTTAAATGAAAATTGTACACAAAAATGAGAAATGTTGCATTGGCAACTGAGTGAAACAGAAGTTTAAGCTGAAGTATTAAAATGACTAAAACTGAAGAATATAAATCGAAGCTAATCAAAAATATCAAAAGAAATCTAATACAAAAACAAAACCAAACAACCCCTCCAAACTAAAACTAAAATCAAAATGAATCAAGCAAAACCAAAAATATAAAATTAAAAAGGTATTAACTAGTGCTGTCAAACGATTAATCGTGATTAATCGCATCCAAAATAAAAGGCTTTGTTTATATATGTATTGTATGTGTACTGTGTATATTTATATATATATATATATAAATACAAACACATACAGTATATATTTTGAAAATATTTAAATGTATATTATATTATATATTTTTCTTAAATATATACATGCATATGTTTGTATTTATATATATACATAATAAATATACACAGTACACACTGATATATTATGTAAACAAAAACTTTTATTTTGGATGTGATTAATCGCGATTAATAGTTTGACAGCACTAATATTAACACTGATTGTTTTTTATGTTTATTTGTAATTAAAAAATACTGGAAAACAAAACAAAAGTTTGTTTGTTCGTTTCTTTTGTTTGTCTAGTGATTGTAGTGCAAATCCATCTAACCGATTCAGAGCATCCTTCTTTTTCCTGCTCATTGTTCATCTAAAAGCGCTCTTCATTTCTCTTAAATCTGACAGGAGACATGTTTTCCTTCACCTTGTCTTCTGTGACACTGACTGCCGGAGGTGTGACGAAGACAAATAAGACCAGATTACTAAAAATACTTATTGCAGTCCCAAGGGACTGGACCCCTGTCATCCCCCACTCCCTGAGTGGCTATGCAACCCATGACGCTCTAATTAGACGCAAATCAAATAGGTGCGGAATTAGGAGCAGGGAGTAGAACTAAGGGACAATAGACTCTAAACTCCATTAGTGGTGTAATGGAAACCATTCATCATTCTTTTGTAACACGACCTCCACCGCCGACACATCTTTCCTCTATTTCCACTGTTCTGATCATAGAACTTGAATCAGTCAGCCTTCCATGGCTAAAAGCAATGGCTATCCCTAAATCTTTTATTCCCTTTGAAGACAAAAATAGTGCGAGAGAGACAGGTAAAAGAGGGATGGGTGTTATCAACAGACCCTATATTTTTCAGTTTCCTAATCAGCTTTTGGTTGTTTTTATGATGCACTGGCCCTCGTATTAAAGCATTTAAAAAGTTGCCTTTTTGCGAGTATTTCACAACATTTCATAAGAAACATGAAGAAGTATTCATATTAAAGGGACAGTTCGCCTTAAAAAAGGAAATGTCGCATGACTTGCTTTTTTCTGCAGAACACAAAAGGAGAAGTTTTGAAAGCTCTTTTTCCATGCAATTACAATAAATGAGTGCTGAAGCTTTCAAGCTTAAAAATGATGCAAAAGCACCATCATTAAATAGTTATGTGTTATATTCCAAGTGCTGTGAAGCCCTTGCATAGCATGTATGAAATGAACCAAAACTTATTCACTTAAAATCTTAACATCCGCCCTAACTCTCCTTGGTGCAATTATAAGAGTTCAGTTTTAGAGTGTCCAGTTTAACATCAAATAGTTTTTTTGAGTCAGATATTTTGAAGGAATCAGTTAATCCAGTTCATACACATTGTCTCTGTATGATTAGTTTGTACATCAATTGTATCAGTTTTTTTTAGCTTGATCATCACACCAAGCAGTTAACCAACAAAAGGAGATTATCAGTAAATAATGATTTAAATTTCAGTCTGTTCCTTACATAAAGCTTGTGGAATATAGTACATATATGTCATATGGACTACTTTTATGATACTTTTATGGAACTTTAGCCTCCTTTTGCGAATTTTGAATGCTTCAGTTTTATTAGCACATTCATTACTGGTCAATGTTTTTTAATGTGATTGCGCGGTCTTTTACAGAATAAGAAAGGAGATGACACTGCGAAAATTATAAATAACTTTCCAAACAATCTCTGGTCTGCAATTGGTTGGATTCAAAGAGATGGTCCCACCCAAAACATGCCATTGGATGAGTTGTAACAATATTGCTGTGTCATGCTGGTCAGGATGCTAAAACAAACCACAGTATTTAATTTTATTTTAATGTATTTGTGATATAAACCATAATTATTGTATTTTTATAGAAAATATTTTAACGTCTTTTTTTTGTTTTTACATTAACGATTATAAAGTCGCAGTGTAACGGAAGTAGCGGCAGATATATTCTTCGATTGGAACATTATTGAAAAAGGGCCCTATTTTAACGATCTAAGCGCATGGTCTAAAGCGCACAACGCAGGTACACTTAGGGCGTTTCTGAATCCACTTTTGCTGGTATAACGATGAGGGGAAACGGTCGGCGCTCCCGGTGCGTGGTCTAAAAGGGTTGTCCTTATTCTCTTAATGAGTAATGGGTGTGTTTTGGGCATAACGTGCAATAAACCAATCAGAGTTTCTTCTCCCATTCCCTTTAAGAGCGAGTTGCGCTCGTGCCAGGGCGGATTCGCCATTTAAACTGCGGCATTTTAAGGTGCACAGACTGAACTAATCTCCAGAGAGCAAACGGATCTGCTCATGCACGAGCAAATAAGTAGGCTAATTCTGATACACGCAATGACTATCCATTATGACATGTATGACAATTTTATAATTATGTAGCCTACAAATAATAATCTTTTGCACTGTAATCCTTTATTTTTTTATATTTGGCATGTTTGTGTGCTGCTGCGCGTCCCTGTGTGTAATAAGCTAAGTGAACGTGTGTTGTGGACCCGCCAGAGGTGCTTATCTACTAACGCGCTCTTTAAATAACAACAAAAAATATTGCGCTATTGACTTTAGACTAGGTTTGAGTTGGTCTATGGCGCAGTCTATTTTCAGTTCCTCAAAATAGCAACCGCCAACAATTTACCTGAACACACCTCTTTTTCAGACCAGCAAATGGGAGCAAATGCATTTGCTATTTAAACAACGTGGGAAAACTGACGACATGAGAACAACGTGAGAACTGCTTCACACTGAAACTAGCAAAAACACTTGCACTGCGCCTTGCGCCAGGTGTATGATAGGGCCCAAAAAATGTAAGGTGAGACTTTTATCCGTTGTTGATTGGATTGCCAATCTGAAAAGCTTGCGGTTGGTTGTAAGAAAAGGGTGGGGTTTAAGTGGGTGAAATGATTGGAGAACTTCAAAATGTAGAAAAAAAATGTGATTCGTTCCATAACATGCATTTATAAAATAGATGGTGTAGATTTTCATCTCATTAAGCCACAGTAAATTTCATAAATTGGTTTGATGTTGATATTTTCATTACACCTTTGATGTTTTGTAACCTTGTGTCCAGAAACTGAACACTGTTTGAGAAGCCGGATGGAGACATCAGATGCGGCGGAACAGCAGAAAGGTAAAGACCGCACGACTAATACATTTATCATGATCGGTTTACCCTCTTAATCTCACAATATGAGACGGTGAGCAGGGAAATGTCTCATCAATTACTTTGACAGACAACAGAGAACAAAATGTCAAACTAATGAACCCTGCCATCAAAGTGTAATCTCCACGAAAATTGATTAATTTAGTCTTTGTGGAGTAACCCTGCACGCCTTGAGCCCAGATAATCGCCCTGCCCCGTCCCAAGGCTGCTGGTAATAACGTAGACAGATGGATATCATGTGGGACACACCAGCAGGTATTCATCTCGCCGTGGAACGCAGAAGAGAAAGACAGGGAGCCACTGGCTGTATTGATGCTGACATCACCTCACCACCTCAAATCATTCTTCAGTCTTCCTCCTGGATTCTGGATTCCTCCCTGGATTCTGGATCCCCCCTCCCCTGCACCCTGGTTCCTGGCCATTAATAAACCGTCCGTCTCCCCGTCCCTGCTATTTGAAGCTGAGGAGCCCCTCACTTTCACATACACAGACCGCTCGCAGCATTGCATCTGTCTGCCGTGGCATGTGTGCCTGCGTTAACGCGCGTGTGCACCACTAAAAGGAAGAAAGAGAGAGAGAGAGAAAAAGGGTGAGCGAGCCAGCGAGGAGAGGGAGAGAGAACGGGAGAAGGGAAAAGCGAGCGATCGAGAGAAAAAGGGGGAAAGAGACGCCGAGTGCATGAGAGCTAGACAAAGCAATGAAATTCATCGTAGCCGTTTACCTCCTGTTCCTCCTCCCAGTTTTAAGCTTCAACAGCAGGTAAGAGCAGATTTACATCTTCGGCTTTATCCATTTTTTCCCATCAGTCTGTTTGTCGGGGACACAATAGCTGATTATATTTATATATGATGTGGGCTACTGTTAAAGCCTCTGTCTGTGCTTAAACATCTCTGAAGAGAGAAGGAGAGAGTGATTGAGACGGCACCGAGAGCGAGGTGAAAGATGCTTAACAGCTCAACTTTTTCCTGCTTCTGCTCTGGGCTTGGCTAGCCTGCAGACAAAACAGAGACGTCCGCTTTCTGGCACGCAGAGTGAGTGAAATGTGGCAGAGGTTTGTGGCTTATATGGGAAGGAGTAAGTTTTGTGGCAATCAGAGCCTTGGGATGCCCGTGCAATTGCAGAATGTGTGTGTGTGTGTGTGTGTGTGTGTGTGTGTGTGTGTGTGTGTGTGTGTGTGTGTGTGTGTGTGTGTGTGTGTGTGTGTGTGTGTGTGTGTGTGTGTGTGTGTGTGTGTGTGTGTGTTATGCAGCGACGGGAGGAATCTGAGATGAGGAATAAAGAGAGAAGAATGGCTAAGCCAGGAGGAGTCTTGCAGAGTCAGGGAGTTTTCAAGGATTGATCATTAATTTAACTACTGATAAAGCCATGGCTCTTCCTCTCTGAACCCAGAGCACGGGAAAGGTCAGTGAGCACTCAGCCAAGATTTCAGCATTGACTTTATCATCTATGGGATATTTTTAAGCTCTTTTTGGGTAAATTAAAAAGCTGGTTAAGAGCGAATTTGTAGCCCTATAGGCTTGTCCAGGGAGTGGCCCTAGAGCACACATGCTTGTAATACAAACACTGATACAGTTATTGTTAACATGCGCACAAACACACACATTTATATGCCACTAGTATGGAACAGTTATTGCAAATCCATCAGTAAAAAAAAAAACGATTTCATAAAAATAAATAAATGACAGTCCATGTTGCCAGATATTCAGCAGTGTGGTATGGCATTTTTGAGCCTATATAACCTTATATTTTGTTTACTGATATAATGTTAATACGTATACCGAGATACTTCAAGAACTAACATCTGCTTAGTACTTAAAATAATAAGACTTTTTTACTAATACATTTTTTTTGCAGTATTTTACAACTTATGTACTTTATGACTTTATGTCATAAAGTACATAACTTTATGACTTTTTGTACTTTATGACTTATAAATAATAATAAAATAGTATAAAGGTTTAAATATTTTTCTAAAGTACTTATCAAAACATTGAAAAAATATGAGTACTTTTTGTGTTATTTTATTATTATGATATATGACTTATTGAAAAGCATCTTACAATTAACAGTTAATATTTACAGCTTTTTCTCAGTTAAAACTGAGTGGCATTTAAAAAAAAATGTTTTAAAAGCGGCCTATAGCATATATCAATGTTTTTTAACAACACTTAACCATCATAGCCTATTTTCAAATCAAAGGCATGGCTTGAATAAAATATGTTAATTTCATCTTATAACATGAAGATAATTTAATCTCACTGGCTTTTTCTTAATGCAAGGCATTTTTCAAGGCCAGTCTCTGTGAGTCACATCTCCAGATTCTCATAAGACCAGTGTCAAACACACATTTGAACTACCGTTTCAAATTATACAATGAATCTTTCAATACAAACCTAGATGCTACTGCACTGAAACTGCCACTGGGTGATGATGCCTGTAATGTTTTACTGTACAGAGAAATCGTACAAAATCCCCTTTTAATACATGTTCCTTTTACATCTCCAGACTTGTGTTTACATTGTGTTCATGCATTCCATAGATGCTTTGATCTAAAGCGACTTTAATTGATTTCAATGTATACATTTTATCAGTTCATGCTTTTCCTGGGAATCAAACCCATGACCTTACTGCTCCTATTTTGAGTGATTCTACAGATAATTTGTTTTTAGTTCTTATTGACGAGGGAAAATAAATCAGTTTTTTTAAAACGTTAACTTTTTGGAAAGTTATTATTCTTTTTGTCTGTCACCAAAGATCAAGGTCATACTCCGAACCATTGAGATACAGTGCAGTGGAGCATAAAACCCACAACCAACATTGACTCAAGTGGTGTAAAAAACAGCACTTGGCCTAGTTTCTCTTGATTTCCTCCAGACTGAGCATCACTACAGCTCTGTGTTACAGTTGTCACAACAGTCATACCTTTTGTTGACTTTGGTGATGCTCTTCTACTATTCTTTGTTGTGATTTTTTTTTGTTTATATAATTTGAACAACATATTTTGTTCTGTTCGAAGCAAAATATTTGCACAATATTTACAGTAAGTAGTATAAGATGAAGATGAGGCCGCCACTCTTGCCAGTTTTAGCTTTCTAAAGATCATGCACTCTGAGAGAAATGGTCTATAAAATCGCACTGTGTCAATAATTGGAAGAGTTTTCTAGTGCATAAAACATAGTATGTTACAGTTCATCAGGGACAGCTGCGTGGAGCCCAAAATAAATCATACTTTCTCACTTCTTATTAGTATAGAAATTTTGTTTTTAAAATTTTAAGAGTGCAGCACTACTTGTTGATGTTCCCTTCAATTTTTAAATTACTTCCTTCAGATTCATCGGTTAAAAACATGGTCATAAAATATGTTTGCGTGGCTCTCATTTAGATATCTAGAATCCCAGCTCAGCAGTAAACCGCTCTCATGCCAAGAGCAAAAACGCTTACAATCTACACCAACATTTCATCAATTCTGCTTACTGGTCTGCAAAGCTCAACAGACAAGTGTATTGAACTACACATGTATAAATCAGCAAGCTGTACTATTCAGCATTTTATACAGAGAGATGAATACATTATGCTGCATAAGCATTTGATGTTTGGGGAAACCTACTCCAAACAGAACTGTACTGAACGATTTCATCAGAGCCTGTAAGTAGTGCAAAAACGGCTAGATGAGGTGAAATGTGGCTTATTTGGAGTAATTAAATTCTTCCACAGCCACATGTTCATGGCATGCCTGTGCGCTTGGTGATGAATCGGTCAGGCTATGGCTGATGAATGAATTGGGAACTTCATTTGAAAGGGCAACCGTGACCTTGCCACACACACATACAACATAGTAAATCTTGGACAGTAAAAGATAATTACCATTCCTGTACACATTTTCACCCCTCTAGGTTTACATGCTTTCATATAAGGACATACACTTCTCATGGAATTTCTTTGGAGTATTGTGTCAAATCTGAGTATTTTTTTTTCTTGTTAAGGAAGATTTTATATATTCTTAAACAGCTTTATGTATTAATTTCTTAATAAAAATGTTTCAAATTAAAGCTATGTTTCATTTTGAAAGTTTTATTTAATGTTGATTCTGTCTATATATAATCAATATTAAATAAAACAGCTATCTATATTAATGTCTTTATAAAAAAATCTAAATAAAATTAAAATGTTAATGTTAACAACAATTAAATAAATGACAAAATGCATCAAGGTTTCTAATATAAATAATACAAATAATAATGTCAAGTAAAACAACTGTCTACATTAATAAGAGAGGTTTCTTGTGCACAAAATAAGCATATTATACTTATTTTTGAAGAATTATGTGATTCTGAAGACTGGAGTAATAGCTGCTGAAAATTAATATTTGCCATCACAGGAATACATTAAAATGTATTACCAATAATTATCATATATTAATACATAGAAGAGTGAATTTAAACTCTAATAATATTTCATAATATTACTGCTTTAACTGTATTTTCAAATAAATGCATGAAACATTTTTGATTAGTTCACTTAAAGTTCCAGGTTCCAAAACCCCACTAACTTACATTTGTATAGGTAAATACATTTAGTTTATTGTGTTCCACACATAAGTATATTTGATGACAGAATTATAATTTTGTAAATGAACAATCCCTTTTACATATTCAAAAGAACACTTTGTTTGAATGATCATTTCCAGAATGTGTTTCCGTAAAAAGTTTTCACATCTGCTCAACTTGTTAAGTGTTAAACGTCTCTTTATCACATCCTCTATATTGTGGCTCTGGGTTTTGGTTCCCCGGCTAAAGTGGCTTAGTTCACTATTACAACTGTCAGTGCTTTTCAGTTCCGCTCGCATGCCTGCAGCGTCTCCCTCAGGATCGCAGTCTCTCTCTCTGATGACTCCAACTTTGATGTAGGGAACCGTGGCAGCCTCTTTTGCCAAAACTTTGCCTCCAATGAAGTGAGTGAAATGTCAAAAAAGAGCATTTGCAAAGGTTTAAATGTAAGACGAAAGGTGGGGAACACCCATTTTAAACCTAGATCAAGAATGGCGGATCGGTCATGTAATTGCTCATGTGCGTTCCCCCCCCCCCTGCAGAAGCCTGCGTCTTTTGTTTTTACCAGGCAAAGCCTCGGAGGCAGCGGTGTCATGTCGGAAAATGACTGGGAAGACAAACTCATTGCGGTGTGGATCGATGACATAGTGGCTGGTGGGAGGGGGTCATATGTCTCATAGCCGTGCTCTATGGGCCCAATCATTACCCATAAATCTTGTGTTTTAATGGCTCGAACATTCGCGCTGATATCCTTGCGCTCTGGCTACTCTGATGCGATAAAATATTCTGTTCTTGCTTTGTGTGAATAATGACCTTGAATGATGCTTTATGGTTACCATGGCAACCATGATTGTTCCCTTGATATAAATTGCTCTATTCAGCGAGCGTACTAGCAGAATTAGCTGGGAACACACTGAGGAGTGAGGGCCATGCTTTTTCTTTCTTTCTTTCTTTCTTTCTTTCTTTCTTTCTTTCTTTCTTTCTTTCTTTCTTTCTTTCTTTCTTTCTTTCTTTCTTTCTTTCTTTCTTTCTTTCTTTCTTTCTTGTTTTGTTTAGCAATACCAAGCCGTTCCTTTGGCAAACTAAGATACTATAGTTTCCAGTTCAGGTTAACCCAGTTGCGTGCGATTTGAAAGTTTTTCAAAAGGCTGTGGTTTGAGAAATGTTTCTTTTGCTCCTTTTTTTTCTTTCCCGTCTTGTGTTTTTCAGCAGCATCCTGGGGGTTAAACCTCAGAAAACGTTCTCAAAATATCCAGCCTGACGCAATGGCTTTAATCTGACAGGCTCTTGCTGTATGTGTCACTGATAGATTCTAAAGAATAAGGAACTGCTGTGGCTGTATCTCAAGCTTGCGTTGAGAGTGAAGAGGAGCACATGCCAGGCTGGAAACAGAACAGATTTGTTGGCAGATCCAGAGGTGCCCATGCGTAACCGCACCCAGGGTGCTTGGCATCGGGAGTAGTAAATGGAAAAGGTCCAACATTATTCTGTGCTCACCTGCGTGATGCATGGCAGACACCTTGCATACCTCTTTCTCTCCTTGGGTCGCATCTGTTATTTGCGCTGGGAGATTTCTATTAGAAATTGTGATTACTTTTAGCTTTATTCATGATTTGAGATTCCTTTAATTCATATTTCACCCAGCTGAAGGTGTCAGGGTTGTAGAAGGGGATAGAGAGCGAGGACTCAATTGCTGGAGGAAAAGGGCTTTATTAGCGCAAAATTAAAATAAACAAATAAAAACTAGCCCGTAGGGGGAAAAACAGGCTGGACAAGGCTGGACAGGACAAGAGGCGCACACACAACATATGATGACGAACTCGCACAGGACTGCAAACACAAGGAGATTATAAAGGGAGCAAATGAGGAGGGTAAGGAGACGACACAGCCACACAGGTGGGGCAAATTAACCAATAATCAGGAAACAAGATGGGTGGGGTCAAGACAATTGACATGAGAGCACATGGCACACAGAAACTATGACAAAAGCCATGTGCTCACACACAAAAAAAACACAAGCAACATGGCCAGCAAAACAGAATTACTAGCCATGTGCAAAACGGGACATGAACATGCAGCTAATAAGGAGACCCATAAGCCGCGTGTTCGCACAAAACATGACAAACATAAAAAGCACGCAGCCAGTGAAAAACACAAGCTGCGTGCCACACAGAACAAGATAAAGCAAGAGAAAGCAAAACGAAGACAACGAATGCACACGGACAGAGGAGCGCACGGCCTGAGCAAACTCGAGACCACACGCTCCCACAGCAAGACCAAACCTGGAGCGTGAGTGTCCGAACCCTGACACGAACCCAGAACTGAGCCTGAAACAAGACAAGAGTGCCGGGATCAGAACACCACGCCCCAACATGAAACAGAGCACATAGACAAGAGAGTGTGCTCGAGCCGCGCGCTCACCAGAAAACAAGACAAGAAGGGAGTGTCAGGGCTCTGTCACAAAACCATGAATAAACCAGACCGAAGTGACAGAACCCTGACAGAAGGAGCATGATTTATTGTATATTAAAGGAAAATTCAGAGTTCAGAACAAGTTAAGCTCGATGTTACAGTTCTTAACAAAACAATGAATTTCAACTTCTCTTCTTTTTTTTTTTAAATTACAGCTTACAGTGGAAGTGAATAAGGCCTTTTTTATAAGTGTTAAGTCCTTTAAAATACTAAGTATTCCAACAGTATAGCCACAAGACTTAAACAATATGTGTGTTAATATAATTTTAGTGTAGGAAACAAAAGATTACTAAATAACCTTCTGTGTAAAGTTATACCCAGTTTCCAGCTTTGCCGCCATGACAATGTAACGCTGTAGGGACTAAAACACTAAAACAGATGTAAAAATTATAATAAATGTGTTTTAACAGAAATAAAAAAATTTACAAAATTATACAGCTCACATTTCTGGTTTAAAATCTTCCGAAAATGGGCAAAATTCACTTCTATAAATGCCTCACTATAACCTCTCTATCTCGTGGAAGCTTGTTTCCGCCACAGGATAATAAAACAATGAGAAAAAAAAAATGTAATTGCAACTTTTTTTTCAGAAGTACAAGATACAAATTTGCAATTGCAAGAAATACATTTTGAATTGCAAGATATAAACTCTTGCAATCCATCCATCCATCCCCATCCATCCATCCATCCATCCATCCATCCATCATCTATTTTTAAAGAAAGTATACGAGTGAAAATATTTTTATTGTAAAAAAATATTTGGTATCAACATCACACTAAATGCTCTTGGCTGAACTTGACTTTAGAATATTGTATTTAGAATATTGAAATGTAGAATATTCCTTTAATGTGCAGAGCAGAAAATGACATTTAAAAGTGATTATTATTTTATCTTGACCTACATAGTATGCATTGCAGTAATAAAGAATGGAGCGTTTTAGCCCTTACTGTTTTCTGCGGTCAGACGTATTTTTCATGCAAGTGTTATGTTTGTGATGAGATAAGCCAATCAGAATGGAATATTCTCAAGAGATGTTCTGAATGCACAGACAATGTCACAAGTGTGAGGATGTGCATGCAGATAGGGCTAGATTGGAGGTTAGTGGGGAGAGGCTGTTGTCCTGTGCTCTTGCCTTGACAGAGAGTGAAAATTGAAATTCGCGAGGCATACTATAATCAGAACACCATGGCAACCAAGCAGGCTGTCAAATAGTCACAAAGTAAATTAACAATGAACAGGACCTTGCTTTGTCACAACAAATATAAAACTAATTAAGGCACCTGGTGATCTACAAGGACGATTACCACCCGGACCGTTTATGAAAACTGTCAACATCACAACTGCTTCCATCCTCTGTTTGGGCCGTCGGTGTCAGGGGTGTTTTCTCCAAGGCAGTGCCTCCTCGAATTTGGATGAGAAAATATTTGGCAGTACGTAAGCTGGGTCGCAAATCAAATATGCCAAACAAGCTAACAAACCACCTACTGGAAATCACTATTTTTGGCCCATCTAATCAAAATGACCTTAAAATGACTTTTGAAAACAATGTGATTGTGAGCTCCTTAAATTAAAGCTACATTTCCATGCCTGCGACTTTCATGATGAAAAGAAGGCTGGTGAACCGTTAGTATAATATATTAAAGATACATTATTGAAGCAATTAAAAAATGTCCTGAAACACATGCCACTTTGTGATTTAAGTATAAGCATAACATTTAGTCACACTTTACAATAAGGTCCCATTAGTTGACATTAGTTAATACATTAACTAACCATGAGCAATATTTTTGTTACAGCATTTAATAATCTTTTTTAATGTTATTTAATTAAAATACAGCTGTGTATTGTTTATGGTAGCTCCATTGACTAATGTGAACATAAATAACTTTTGAATTGAATAATGTATTAGTAAACTTTGAAATGAATATGAATTAAGAATAATAAATGCTTTAGAAGTATTCTTTATTGATAGTATGTTAGCTAATGTAGTTAAGTAATGTTAACAAATGGAACCTTATTGTAAAGTATTATCAAACATTGGCCTCTTACAGTATTGGCTGCAATGTTGATAGTCCTGAGTGTAATGTAAATGTGTTCCTTGTAAACATCTTGTGGAACAAAGACAAAAAAAGGACACAGAAACACTGTTTTATATTGTGATGAGACAGTCACACATAATGTAACTAGGATTTAAAATTCATGTCCTGTGCTAACTGGCTTCAGTTTTATGACATTCGTGCCAACTCGAAATTGAGAAAAAATAGCAGACAAAAAGAGCAGCTTTATGCATGTTTGTCTGTAATTTTATACTCTTTTGATAGGATAGTATGTGATCTCGATATGAGTTTTATTTATTATAGCCTTTTGTTCATTTACAATTTAATTTCGGAATGTCAACAATTTATGACTGTTATGATTATAAATGTGCAAAATGTTTAAAATAATTTCAACAGTAGATTCAATGTTTTTTTCTTTACAGTTGTGGTTCATTCTTTCTGATAAACTTAAATGCTCAAGTGAGCTAGTGATATTTTTTTAGGATGATATCATCTACATATATTGCGCTATGAAGGTTTGTTGGATTTGAAGTAAGCTTTTTGCTTTGAGTGAAAGGCTCCCAGGTTCAAATCGTGTGCGATATATAACACATTTTTGTAAGTAACAGTACAGTACAATACAGTATGTCAGTGAATGTATATCGACATAGGGACTTTGGAGCAGTGCTGGTCTGAGAGAACATAATCAAATGAAATACACACAGACACAGAAATACATTCAGACACACGCTAACAGCATGAAAACTCTGGCTTCTTTAGATATACCCCCGCAGGAGGCTAGTTTGCCTCTTTTTAGTAGAAAGGCTTTCATAAAGAGAAAAAATCAGCTGAAGAAAATATAGGTTTGCCTTCTCATTTTAGATGTCCATCATTGATCAGTATACATACGGTCACTCAGTGGTTTATTGTATAGACAGAGCAGCAGTCTTATCATTAATATATTATTAGAGCAGTTTTTTTAATCTTTAAATAATTGAATCTTTATTTTTTTATAGTACTTAAACTAAATGAAAATTTTGCTTTGGCAACTACAGATACGCAACCAGAATGAGAATTTTACCAAAACAGGTACCGCTACAAAATGCATTGGTGGCTTTTAACCGCTTGCTGCTTTAGCTACAGACTTCGACAAGCTATCAAAGCACATTTTTGCAAGTAGCAGTCAACTTTTGCCTTGCCAATGGGCTATTGACGGCTGAAGTTGGTTGAAAAACCTAAGAAAAACATTGTAGTTAAAATAATAAATAAAATAATAAGATGATAAGTTTAGGTTTTTTTGTTATATTTTATTTAATTTCAGTTTATTCAGTTTTATTTCAAGATAACAAAACAGATTTGTATGGTTTTAGTTTAGCTTTAGTTAACAATAATAACCCTGCAGAGCTTTTCAGTCAGCTTCGGAATATGATAATGACTTGTGTGCCACTATGAAGAGTCATGAATGAATATGCAAAACCTCTTGCCAGACTTAGCAGAATTATAGCAGGAATCATAAAGCCATGTCTTATGAACACTCTAATAGGATTTTAAGGGACATATAAATAAATAAGCTGCGGGAACTGTTTCGGAAAAGGAGGTAGAGCAGGAGACGCAAAGGATTTGTCAGACGAAGAGATTTGATGTATGCCTTACCCAGCTCTAGAAGTTTGGAGCCCTGCATCGGCTGGGCTTCCACTGATAGAGTGGGTGAGGGCGGTTGGCGATTGAGCGGTTTAAATAAAGGGACAGAGAGCTTCACGCACTGTGCTTTTGCTTAAAATGAATGCCCACAGGAAGTGAGTGGTGTGAAGTATTGCACTGGGTGCTCTGCGTTTATGTTGCGCAGACATTGACGCAGCATGTCTGGTACTTGTCGCCATTGGAGTAAATTGAACTGTCAAAAACGTAGAGTTTAAGACAGCTCACAAACCTCTAACTTGCCCTGAAAAGAATGTGGGAACCAAGAACCTGTTGTTCAGAAGCAGGTCCATTTGGGAACTGAAAAGTTGTTTGTTTGGTTTATGCATCTGCCAGTCCAGACGGAATACTCAGTCGACTCAATCAATCGCTATTGATTCTGTAGTCTAAAAAATAGTTCTAATAAATTGCAGAACATATGACTCCTATTTTTTTGTTACTCGGTTAAAAACAGCACAATTGATGTAGTCTGATTCCCAAACAAATGACTCTTATGAGATGCTTTGCAGTGAATCAAAAACGGTGGCTTACAAACAAATGACTTTTCAAGTTACATAACTGAGTGAAAGCTGTTAAAATGTTGTTTGTTTAGTATTGTTGTTTAATATATGAGGCCAGTAATTGGATAGCATTTATGCAGCCTCTAAAATGACCGAATTCTTAAGTCTGTTTACCATACGCACACCATTTGACAAGAATTGTTTAAAAATGCTATTGATATTATGCATCATTTAGAAGTTGCATTTCTTTTCCAAATATTTGTTCATTAAAAAGAACTGGAATCAGTAACGTTAAATAATTTGATTCGATCCCTGTTGAGAAACGCTTTCTAGTGCTACCAAACACCTCCAATTCCAATCAAAGCAGAGTGGAATGAGGTTTATTTGAAAACGTGATGCCTTGGTTAAATGAATATAGATTCCCCACCAAAAATGTTTCTCGCTGTAGGGCTGACATTTCTAATTGAGAGTAAAAACAAAAGCACCAAGGAATTGCTGGCTACTAGGGAAGATAAGGCAGAGATTTTGCACGCCAGGATGTAGATATTCTGGTGAATGGCATGATTGAAAATTTCCAAAAACTGTGTATTCATTGGATCTCATAAAAGGTACACAGCAAAGCTTGGCCTTGGTTCAGGCTGCTGCTTTTTTTCCGAAATAAGAGAGTTATTAAAGATGGAAGGAATGGTGCGGCAATCCATTCTTGCTGTCTCCTTTCTTATCCTCTCAGGGTCAAATCGTCTCACGTCCTTCCTTGTCATTTTCTTTTCATTCCATTTTTTTTCCTCCAGTAATATTTGGGTACTGAGATGATTAAAATTTTTAGATGAACTTAAAGTTCATGGACAGATAGAGGCAGCAACTATAGTCGAATAACCCTGAGACAAAATGCATTTCGTTTTTCCTGGGCCAGATGCATCTCAATCGTGCTACATTTATACCAGTTATGTTTCTCAGAAGTTTGCTTTTTTTAGGGATTTGAGGGAAATGCATTGCCAGAGGCAGAAATAAAGGTCACGATATAGGAATGCATCATTCTGCCTCTAAAGGTTTAAACTCATGGATTTTTCATGAAATATGCTGAATATTTAAGATCCTTAATTGCTAATGGATTAATAAAAAAAAACTATTAAATAAAAAATTAATGGACTTGTTACTGTATAATTTAGCATAAACCATGAGATATAATTGCTTTTGCCATCTATTTCAGAATGAAATGATTTATTTAACAATAATTTAACCATTAAAACAATATATCGATTTTCTAAAAGCCATTTACAATTACTACATTTTTTGTCATCATCTCAAAAGATCTTCGATTGAATATTCTGTTTTGCTCAAACACATGTAACATGAACAATCCACTCAAATGTATCTGTAGCATAAAAGATTATGATTCTAAGGTTTATTACATGAGCTGTGATCTAGAATTGTTGTTGCTGACTTATTGTTAAACATTGAGACAAACCACTGTAAATATGTGTATATGAGTGTGTGTATAATAGATAAATGGATATTTATATTCCCGTTTTCTTGATGTTTTAAACATATAGAGAAAACTTAAGAAAAACAGGAATTTAAATATCTACCACTATTATAAAACATTCACAGATATGAAATTGACAAAAAACTAATTTATAATTAGGCAAAATCATAGTAAGCCTTCATCCTGAATAATAATGAATAACATTATACAGGCTCTGTTGAGTTGCATAATTTTTTTTATAATTATAAGTAATTGTGCATATCACAGCCATATGCCAATTCAATCACACAAATTGTCAAGAAATGATTTTGTATTTTAAGTAGCTTCTATAGTTGGAAACAAAAAATCACTATTAGATTTATTACATGTGTGCTGTGCAAAATTCAGCAATTTTCTGTGGTGATAGTTAAACAGATAGAGCTTAAAATCAGTTTGAAACCATCCTGTGGTCTAAATTAATTCAATCTTTGAAGGGATTTTGTCAATATTTGTTGACGTATCAAGCAGTGTTGACCCATATAGAGTGAAAATCACATTTTATGAGACTCTGGAAACAGCAGAGATTGCACCCAACCACAGGCGAATACCTCAGAACATGCTGAACAGAAAAAAAATCCTTGACACATAAAAAAAGGAATTCCAATATTGTTGCCTGTTTTTTCCCAGAACTCGAGAATCAGTGTGTTGCGAATCCAAAGTTGCTATTTCTCAGAAAACATAAAACTTTTAGATAAAGCAATTTAGCATACTGTATTCCCTGCCTTGTTCTTTTTGATCCTAAGCTTTGATTATAAAGTCCTGATTATAAAGTCACATATCCCTGTAGGACTCCATCTTCTTTTTATTTTGAACTTTGTGCATGATGCAGAGGGAAAGGAAAGTAACCTTGACTCCCTCTCGAGAGAAAAATGGCTTCCTGTCAGTCAAACTTGAATCTCCCAGCAGCTTTGCAACCTGAGGTGTGTCAGGACAAGGCCGGAGGGGAAAGTGTGTGTGTGTGTGTGTGTGTGTGTGTGTGTGTGTGTGTGTGTGTGTGTGTGTGTGTGTGTGTGTGTGTGTGTGTGTGTGTGTGTGTGTGTGTGTGTGTGTGTGTGTGTGTGTGTGTGTGTGTGTGTGTGTGTGTGTGTGTGTGTGTGTGTTTATGTATGTGCATGCATTGCCGTTTGGGGATCGAGGGTGGATGAGAGTCCAAAAGTTTCCGGTCATTTGTGAATTTTATTCAGCCATCAATCTTGTCACCAAGGTTGATCAGAGTCCAGGGAGCGGATGGGGCTGTTTTTATCCCCTGTGACAACACTGCAAGGCAATGACATGAGCGGTTTGCAAGGATGCCTCATGGTTTGACTTGAAAAGGACAAAGTGGACATTCAGAATGACTGACTAACTGACTCTGAAAGGATTTTCTGAATTATTTAAGATGGAAATTCTTTAGCTCCCTTTCAAATGACGTCCTCTAGCATCTGCAAAGTTGTGTGCATTTGTTTGTAGCCCATCAAGTCAAAACGTTCGAAAGCATTAGCTGATTGAGAAGACAAACTGTGAAGTCAAAGATATATGGACTTCAATTTATTAGAGCTTTCCGTTGAGCACGCAGCACACCAATGTTTTCCACAGGCTCTCGGGGTAAATTACTCTGAAACAAATGATGTCTGTAAAATAAAAAAAAAACAATGTGCTTTTGAATCTAGCCTTCAGTAGAACTAATGCACGTTAATTCTCCGCTTGCATTAGTTCCAGCATTAAGCTGATCAAACGGAGAGCGAAATAATGAGAGATTTTCAAATCTTCAAACCCTGAGCTATATTCCGAAGAAGACAGCAGAAATTAGTTTGCCGTCTCTCAGGAACGGTCTCGTAGGGTGTGGTGTAATGGCTCGGCTCTGATGCCTCTATTTATGTTACCAATTTTTAGTGGAGCAGCATGAATAATTTAAGAGGGAAAAGATGGTAGAAGCAACAACAAACTATATATCCGGGTGTTTATGTCAAGCAGCCATCGCACCATGAAAGCCTCTTATAAATCACGATTGCATCTCTGTCTCCGCCTCCCCGTGCTTTGTCTTGTCTCTCTCTCTCTTAATAGCCTGTAATTGGTCCCCCATGGAACCAAAAAGAAAGAACAGAGATGCGTAACTCACTAGTGATTACTCAGATTAAAGTGTGCGAGGAAAGACTTGGTCAGGCTTGTACAAAAGAGAACTTCATGAATAAAACATGCTACAATCTATGGCTCTGATCATGAAAGAAGGATGGCCCAGGGCCGTTGGGAGGCTCTATTTGTGTTGAATGATAGAGGGGTCTGCCACCGGATGAGCCAAACCAGCGTCTTGACTTGAGAACAGAATCGCCTGGGTTTTGGTAAAAAAAAATTAAGTTTACAGATAACTTAGAGTGGGAACCATACAAAACTTAACAGTTCTGGTTTTGATTCTTCTTAGTAATTCTTTTTTTTCTTTAGAAATTGTAAGAAATATTTTAAAAAAAAAGACAATTGTAATCCAATAATTGGTCTTAACTTTAGATTTAAAAATAGTTAACTTCCAACAAACTCAAGTATTACTTAAAAAGCCCTCACAGTTAGATGTGAGCTTGATTCACTTTAGTTTGATTCAGTAAAAAGAACTGGTTCATTAGAGACATTAGTTCAGGAATATGACTTTTACTGTCTGAATCTGACTTTTTTTTACTGTTATAGCTCAGTCGAGTCATTCGTTTATTGTTGTATGCTTTTAATTTACTGAAAAGTACTCGCCCTTAGAGTAATTTGTTAAGGAACTTCAATGTGTGCATTGTATGTTTTTGATTCACTAAAATAAATAAATAAATAAATATTATTCATTTGTTCAGGAGACCAGTTGTTTTACTGTATGTTAGGTTCACTAAAAAGAACCAGCTCATTAGAGTCATTCTTTTAGGAATTGGAATTCACTTTTTTATTGCAAGTTTTTGATTTTCTAAAAAGTACTGGTTCATAAGAGTCCTTCATTTTGGAATATTGTTTGCATCGTAGAATCAGTGGTGGTGTTGTGGTGCTGCTGAATATGTATTGCATGCAACTCTGTCAGTGTAATTTAGTACAGTATTCCAGTACATGGGGAAGCTAACACTGTATTTTGGCTTGAAAATCCACTTTGTGTCTATTTAAAGCTTTCGCCTGCCACAATAATTTGGTTTTAATTTGAGTATGAGCAGTTTTTTGTAATTCATTTAAATACCATTTTTGACAGTCCTAGTAACAGTGCATGTGTTTAGATCACATAGAACCAGTTGGAAGATGTTGAGCAGAGCCTGGTACAGAGACCTTTCTCTTTTCATGATGGCTGCAAAGAAATGCGACAGAAAATTGATTTTGAAGTCATAAATTGTGTAACAGCCAGTGTAGCACCTTTACGTGGCTATCTTTTGTTCCTGAGCTTACGTTAACCCCCAATGCCTCAACATTTAAATCTGCCTCTTTTCTCTGCCTTATTTAATTTCCAAAATGTCATATTTGCTCCTTTTGCTCCCTCCTTACATAAATCTGAATCCCTTATCAGGATACCCGCTACACCCCGGACGACACGGGGATGGATCCCGTTATTTTTATCTAATCTCCTTCACCAAGCATATTCTGTGTCTGACTCCATCTCCTCTGTCAGGAAAGCTGCTTGCATTAGTGCTGTATCTAGCCGCTGCGGTGCAATGTTTTGCCCTGACACCTCTCTCTGATAAGCACCCTCCTCCCCACCCCCCTGCATGTGCGTCAGTGAAGAGGGAGTATTTTGCCACCGATGTCTCTCAAGCAAAAACTGATAAAATACCCAGCCAATAATGCCGCAGTGGTACATTATCTGTTGGGCCGATATTTCATTTCTCTGGGTTTGTTTTTTCTTTCTCAGGGTGGAACCGTAAGGTCTATTTCTGCCACACCAGGTTCTGTGCTGCAGAGTGATTTCCTTTGTTTATTCTCTGTCAATAAAATGCTGGTTCGAGCGACGGAATTGCATTGAGCAGAGCAGCAAATCTAAGCAGTTGTTTATGGAATTGCAAGCGTACACGCTGTGTGAGAGCAGCGCTCGGCTGGTGTTAAGTGTTAAGATATGAACTGAAATGTTAAATCAAATGCCTCATTTGGTTCGAATACTTTTCTGAGAAATGATGTTTTTGCTGTTCTGCTCAACAGGAGTTTTGCTGTGAAAAATGGCTTTTTGAAGGCGTGTTATTGGCAGTGCCCTGATGTGCCACCAACTCAGTTTTGTATTTTGTGTTGAATTTAAACAGTGAATTAATACATGGCTTGGTAATGGAAAAGCACTCAGTTGTGCCTGGCTTTGGCAATGGCTTTATCATTGGATTTGCCAGTGCCACAGCGTGTGTTTGTGTATTTGCCTCTGTCTAGCCATGTTAGTGCCAACATGTTTTTCATAGTGGTGTATATAGTGGTCCCAAAAAGTATTTGGACACTTGCTGTTCAAAATTTTTGCAGTCAGTAAGATTTTTATTGTTGTTGTTTTTATTCAGCAATGATGAATTAAATTCATAAAGTTACAATAAAGGTATTCATTTAATGTTACAATAGATTTGTATTCCTTTTTTACGTTTTTTCCTGAAAAATATGTAAGGTTTCCACAAAAAAATATTAAGTAGCACAGTTTTTTCAGCGCTGAAAATAATAAGATGATTTCTTGAACTCGAAATCAGCATATTAGAATGATTTCTGACACTGAAGACTGGAGTAATGGCTGCTGAAAATTCAGGAATAATATATATATATATATATATATATAATATTTAAATTGTAATCATATTTCACAATATTACTATATTTACTTTTTGATCAAATAAATAGACTTCCTTCAAAAACATAAATCGTGTCCACCCCAAACTTTTTAACAGTACTATAAGTCACACTTAAAACTTTGACTTTTATTGCAGTAGATGTAAAATCTCGCTACTTTGTTTGACATTTTACATCCAAGAAGTGTCCAAACATGTTTTTTTTTTTATTTGATTGATCATTTGAGCCCAAAAAAGTGAAATATTTTGCTTAAAAAGTAGGTTAAATATTTATACATTATAATCAGTATATAATTATATACTACTATGTAATTACTTATATTATTTCCCATATTTTAAACGACTTACTGACCTTGAGACACAGCCACGAGAGCCTGCATGGTTCCCGCAATCATTTATTGTTTTACGTTTTATCTTTCGCAGACAAACATCTTTCAATTATTAATACGTAGTGAAATATGTAAAAAAAAAAAGATTATGCCAGTCTGCTAAAGTCTTTTTTTATTATTTGTATCAAATGTCATCCTGATATTTTTGACTTTATGCTCTCTGAATAATATAAAAAAAGAAAATGAAATAAAAATATAGAAGAGGTGTTTTCTTGCCATTGTATGCCTGAATTATATTTGTAATGATGCGTTCTGTTAATAAATGTATAGATAAGGGATAAGTGGTCAAGTCACATCTTTGGTCAACGTTTGTTTATGCTATATATTTGTTTTTAATTGAATGTTTCTTGGTTTGATTTTATTATGTAAAGCAAAGAGATTTATTGTTAAATTTGACTGAAGTGTCCAACTACTTTCTGGGCCACTTTTTGTGCCCATATAGCTGTTTGTATGGGCTTTTGTGCCATTGTTTGACAGTGTGAGCCCTGGGGGTGGTGGGAAATGTTGGTTTCTGTGGTGAGGGTTGACATAGTGCTGGATGCTGGTCAGCAGGGCTTTTGGTGAAAGGCCGTAGTTATGCTGCTGAAGTCCACAGCTCCCATTTGCCCGGTCTGTCTGTCTGGGAGCTCTCCTGGCTGGGCCAGCGCCTGTGACGATGCTGACAGGATGACAGCAGGGGCGCACAGGGGTGAATGTCAATGTGGGCGAGAGCAGTTTCCGCATGAATCTGCAGCACATACAAACACACACACACACACACACACACACACACACGTATTGCACGTATTGAAATTTCTCAAAAGTGTGCGGCAACATCTGGTGATAGATAGTGAGAAGACACGTACATGCTCGCGTTTTAACACAGAATTCGACTTGGAATTTTATTTAAGAATTCATAAGGCTTTTTCACAAAATCAATAAGGTATTATGTGGTATTGAGTTGTTAGAGTTTGAGACAAATATATCCAGCATTTTAATAGATCTTGAAACAATACAGAACAATATATAAACACCCCTCGTGCACCTGAATGGCTGCAGGCAGGTGTGTTGGACTCGAGAAATAAGACAATAAAGTTCCTGAACGCAGATGTAACATCTCCAGTATTTATTGAAACAGCAGGGTTTCAGTTTTGCGACCTTAGGCATTTAAAAGCGGAGAATGATGAACCGACAACTTCAACATTAAATTAGTGAACTGTTTTGTCGGTGCAGATAGCCTTGTGGATAGTAAGCTGACATATCGTGCTGGTGAGCTTCGGGAGTCTTGAGTTTGAATCCCGGCTCAAGGACCTTTCCTAATCTCACCCCCATTCTCTCCCACTTCGCTTCCTGTCAGCTCTACACTGTCCTGTTGTAATAACAGGCAAAAACGCCAAAAATCAAACTTAAAAAAAAAATTGAGCTGTTCTTAACAATTAGGCTAGTTGGCTAATAACATCATTGAAATTGTGTTAAAAAATGCAGAATTCACATTCAGGGGAAATTATTTATAACAATCAATAACTTATACAACATTGAAGACAGACCTACTGTGAGTTAAGAAGTTGTTAATTGCTTTTGTTGAAGCTATTTTTTTTATTAAATAGTCATGTTCCACCAAATAATCACTCCACCAACAGTGGAATTCCTGGAGGAAAAACTACATTACCCATGATTCTGCAAAGAAAGATAATAGCAACAAGCAAAACAAACTTTTTAGCAACCATCTACTCCCATGAAGCATTGTAAATGACATAGTACTGTAGTCAGTGTCTCTTCGCTCTCAAACTTTGTATACAGCTACTTTTCGCAATAACAGAAAATATATTGTTTCTGTATAAATAATCAAAAGATCAATCAAAAAAATGAATTAATAGTTTTATATTTTTTCATTGTTTGCCTTTCACAATGATTCATGAGATTGAACATCTTTCAGCTTATTAAAGCAGAAAAGTAAAAAGTGTATGCCTTTTTGTGTTGCCTTTTTTCATTATTATTATTATTTTCTAAAGCAAAATTTCACCACCTAGTTGGTTGGTTTGGTTCGTGGTTCATAACTCTTTAACAAAAATACTTCCTGAATCAAGGTTGCTGAAAAGCTGTCTCTGTATCTGTCGCTACTGTGCTCCATTCTTTGCTTTTAAATACCCAATGAAGGTCACATGTCTGAAACCTGCGTGCTTTAATTCAAATCAGCTTATATTACTTTCAAGAAATATCAGTTCATTTTCTTGGGAGTTGAACCCATGACATTTGTGTTACAAGTGTTATGCTCTTCAGTTTGAGTTTCGGGTATATTACTGGTTCAATAATATTTTGGAGTTCTGTCGAACCACATCACACACACTGAAAAAGCAAGTTGTCTCATGGATACAAAGTACATCTATGACTTGCATTCGAATATGTAGCCTGAAAAGAAAATCTCCATGGGCTCATATGATACAGTAATGTGTGAAGATTTGCTTTGAGCTCTGCCAGGCTGAGCAGCTCTTATTATTATGAAATGACAAGAGGTTGTGGGGTATGGCTCAATCTGTTGCTGTGGCTAGTTAGGCTGTCAGAAGATTGCCTGCAGGTGCGAGAAGAGATGCCATGAATCAGGTGTGCGCTTCAACCTAGGCCTAGGGCTTCATAGATCCAGAGCTCCAAACAGACGGCAGCTGTCCAGTCAGTCAGGCGCGCTTGTGGGAAGACTGGTTTCACACTGGCTTCCAGGCACCGTACCATCACATCTGAAGATATAGAACAAATTCAAATGAGATTTTGAGATCAGCAAGTGAATATTTAATAACAGTTTTTATTTCTCAGTAGAAATAGAATCATTGATTGCATTGACTTGTTGATTCTTTCAGTCAGTCGCCAAATGGCATGCACAGGATTGTGGGATATTTGGGGGATATGTCTTATTTCAAAAGACAAAATGATTCCAGTAATAAAAATTGAATTTACAGTATGATATGGTATGTCATGGAATTTGGGACATTTTGGATGAATAAATTAAAAGAAGAGCTGTACAATTAATCAAGTAGCTTTGTTTGCCCAAGAAGAAAATGAACTGTTACATTTTCATAATTTTTTTAAAATATTCATTACATTGCTACTGTTTTGTGCCTTCATTTGATTACTACCTTGTTTTTAAAATAAACTCTATTAAATTATAAATTCAGAAAAATAAACAGATTTTAATTTTAAATCAATTCATTAAATTGATTACATATACCTTTTAATTATTAAAATCTAATTAAACTATTAAAGCTGAATCTAGAAATATTACAGTGGGGAAAAAATAATGTGTGAGAAAAATATGGATTTAATAGAGCCCAACAATATATTTTTGCTGCTGAAATTTTAATAAATTGTATTAAATTGTACACATTTAATTATTTAACTGGATTAACTAAAATACAAAATAAAATAAAATACAAATAATCCAGAAAGATGAAAAATGGATAAAAAATAAAATAAAACAGATTTCAAATAGTCCAAGATATCGTAGACAGCGATGGATCTGTGCTTCCTTCTAAAATCTTGACCAGATAGAGGCATCCCATCTGACAGGATGTAATGTGAGCATTAGATTCAAACCTGTCTTGATGCCTTCCTGTCTCTGTATGCGGTCTGATAAGGCAGTATTTTGAAGATTTTGGACATACTCCCAGAGTACAAACTGCTTCACTGAACGCGTCAGTGAACATAACCAACACACACACGCACGCACACACACACACACACACACACACACACACACACACACACACACACACACACACACACACACACACACACATACTGTACTCCAGAGTTTCTTTCCGTCTCTCTTTTTCTCATTTACAACACATGTTCATTCGTTCACTTACATTCCGTCTGTTGCCACATGGGTGAAATGATGTGTCACGCACCCATACACCTGCAGGCTGAACACATGCCCATAATCACACTTTCCTAGGCTGTGATGTTCACATTGAATTACCATTTGTGCCAGTCATGAGGCAGGGCATCCCCCGTGAGTTTAAAATCAGTTTTTCTCCCTCGCTCTCAAACATTTTTACACTGTAAAAAGCATTCTTAGATCTAGTAAATAATACAGAAGAATATTTTTGTGTTTACTTACTATTCAAACTGCCTACAACTTCATGTATCTCACGGAGTTTATCTATATATATATATATATATATATATAATAGCATATATGTTATTATATAACATTTTGTGTTGATTTAGCTATTATTGCCATTAAATTGTTTAGGCTTTTTGGTGATCAATTGCCTACTGAAATTTTTGGATCTTGCATCTCTGTAGTGCAAATGTTTATTTTACTAGCTGCATGTATACTGGTTACTCTGAAGCTGGACTTCCCAGTACGCACTGGGGCGTTAATTATTAATATTGTTGCGCTGTTTGACCGTTTGCCAGTTTTATTTACACTGTTGTTGTTGATTTTGTTGTTGCATTTCGTAACTTGTTGTCTTGCGAAGTCAGGATGTGTGTTCATACAATATTTGTTGTTAAAGACAACAACGTGCACATTTCTCCATGCACATGAGATGAAATATGTAAAAAAGTTTAGTGCTATGTTTAGTACTTTGCACTCTTTTAAGTTGTTATAACACTAGACCAGTGTTGGGGGTAACGTGTTACAAGTAACGCGAGTTACATAATATTATTACTTTTTTCAAGTAACTAGTAAAGTAACGCATTACTTTTTAATTTGACTTTTTTTTTTAAAAGTAACACCAGTTACTTTTTTCCCATTTATTGAATAACAGTGCGCTGTGTGAACATGATCTTACTGTAGTTCTAGACTAAATGTGAATGTGTATTAATTCATCCCACTCAATTAGATTCAGATTCTAGATACCAGATACCAAATCAGATTCTGTATTCATCAAAATTAATTAAAACAGTGAAATGCAAACTCAGAATATGATGCAAACCTGCAATAATTAAATATGTTAACACAAATGTATCTAATCCCATTTTATTAACCAATGTCTTTGCTGCTGACCTTTGATGATTCAGTTCAACCATACTAATAATTAAAAATGACTTTAGATAAACTAACAATTGTGCTTCATTGTTTTATTATTGCTGAAGAGTGTTGAACCTTCTTCTCCTGCGTTCTACTGTACAGACGTGAATTTACTCTTCCTTCAGCCTGAGGTTTATTCATTACACTTTTTGGTGTGAAAGGCTTTTACATTTGCTATAAATGGAACTTCTTGTATTAAAAACAAACAATCAAGCCCTGCTCATAATTAAAAAGTAACGCAAATGTAACGCAAAAGTAATGTAACACATTACTTTCCATAAAAAGTAACTAAGTAACATAATTAGTTACTTTTTTAGGGAGTAACGCAATATTGTAATTCATTACTTTTAAAAGTAACTTTCCCCAACACTGCTAGAGACTATTTCACTTAATCTAAATAGGTAATTGTTACAATGATGGCACATTTTAAGTCATGGCCACTTAATGTGCAGCAAAAACGTTAAAATAATTAGGCAGATGAATTCTGTTCAAGAAAAGCCATTTAAAATGTTGCCTTCATTGTTAACCCTCATTTACAGTCTAGCCCTCTTTAGATGCTGAGTGAGACATTTAAAAGCATTTTTGGCATACTAATATTATAATGTGAACTCTACATAATCTAGCTTGAGTATACATATTGGCAGATGTTTTGTTGTGGTCTGGCTTTTCCTAAAAAGCAAACCATCTGAAATTTGACTCTACATGTTCGCTCAATAAATCACAGTGTTGTGAGCTGAATGAAGAATACCACTGTGCTTTTCTTCTTAATAAAATTATGTTGATGCTCGGAGTGAACTGTTAAAATCTTGATTAACCATAATGGCAATGCAATTTACATGCACAACAGAAGAAGACCAGCTGTTCTTGTGGCTGTCTTGAGATTCTAATGGTTCTGAGCTTTGGGAAAAGCTCCTCTGAATTTGAATGTGATAAAAAGTAATCTGGTTTATTTTTGTCTGTGTTCCAAAAAGATTGTATTTGAAATCTGTAAGTCGGGTCTCTGTAGTCAGGTATTGTTTTTCTCTCTAACACTCTATGATGTAGTGTTGCCGACCGTACATGCCAACATATTTTCTTGTTATTCAGGAAAATAGTTAAATAAATAATTGCATGCTCAGAATTAAAAAGGAAATATTTAAAGAAACCAATATGCTTTTTGTAAGCCATATGCCATTTTATCGTTCTCTTCAAAACATTAAAATAGCCTTGTTGTCAAAGGGCAGTTCTGTGCCACAATGGAACTGCAATAATGTATTTCCTAAGATAATGGTGTCAATTGTCACAGAGCAATGCACGTTGGGAAATTGAGCACACCTGCACCTCATTGAATGCACACCTCACTGCACTCCAGTGTCCGATGTCTACTTTGTATGGAAATACGTATGTGGACTCTCTTTTCTTATGAGTTTAATAGATCCAGCTGTGTATTCCACGAGTTCCTGTAATGAGAAGTCCACATTGACTTATCGTCTGGACGTATTACCCACCTGTTTCTCTCCATTTACTGCATTCCAGTCAATAAACTCATTTTGTTATTCCTTGACGCTTTTTGTGAGTCTGCATCCGTAACAGAAGATCGGACCACTACCGAAGATGAGGTTGGAAATAGCCTCCATAAACGTGTGGCCCAGGGTTGAGGACAATCTTTCCGGAGGATGCACAATATTCCTCTTCCAAAATGGATGGTGTGTGGAGGATTACGTGGAGGAATTCATAGCGACCAGCCACCAAGCCTTCTGCGGCGAACTCATGCTATTGGATGGTTTCAGAGTCGGGCTGGATGAGGAAATCCAGATTTTGATGCCGTCAGGTGATCCCA
This sequence comes from Ptychobarbus kaznakovi, assembly GCA_027422405.1. NCBI lineage: Eukaryota > Metazoa > Chordata > Actinopteri > Cypriniformes > Cyprinidae > Ptychobarbus > Ptychobarbus kaznakovi. The sequence continues at coordinate 13,281,847 of CM049809.1, forward strand.
GCTGTGGTTTGGCACAATATGTGAACTTCGCCCTGTGGATAGCCAAATCCTCAAAGGGAGGACCCACCAGCCACAGATCCCAGTCCATCAGCCACTCCTCATTCAAACCCGTCATATTCAAGCCCTCTACCTTCCGTGATTCCCTCATGCACACCATTGTCCGAGGCCACCTCAGCTCAATCTGCATTCGAAGAATTGCCATGGAGAAACCAAGCCCGCCAAACGCGGCACACTCAAGCCTACCGGCTATCCCACAAGTATCCCTAGGGTTACTGGTTGAGTATGAGGGAATGTCGTGGAATCCCATTTCGTCTCCTCCAGTAACTGTTCTTCCTGTGCCTGCTCCTCGTCAGTGTCTTCCTGTGCCCGCTCATTGCCAGCGCACACCAGAGCCCGCTCCTTGCCAGCGCACTCCAGGGCCCGCTTTTTCCAGAGTCAGTGCCTCCAGAGCCCGCTCCTCGCCAAAGACACAAGAGCGCCCTATCCGCCAGAGCAGCTTGTTCCCTATATATCCCTGGTCTGGATAACCATAGTGGCCGTCGTGAAGACCTTGGATGAGGCCATTATGGCTCCTCTATCAAGAACTTCCCAAAAAAATATATGGCCATGGCCCCCCGAGTCTCCAGTCCCATCATGGCTCCCTGAGTCCCCGGATCCGCCATGGCCTCCCGAGTCTCCTGTCCCGCCTTGGCCTCCAGAGTCTCCAGTCCCGCCTTGGCCGCCGGAGCCCCCAGACCCGCCCTGGATGCTTTCCCAGTGTCCCTGCCCTGCAACATCCTCCAGGGCGCCCACCAACCCTCCCCGGTGTTATTGTTATGGCGCGGGACGTGCCTTCCGGGAGTTGGGGGTAATGTCACGGATCTGTCTGTCATTCCTCCATTCTCAATGCAGGCCCGCACCTGGCTCCACCTGAACCTTCATTGAGCACACCTGCACCTCATTAAGACCTAATCACCCCCCCTACTTAAACACACACCTCACTGCACTCCAGTGTCCGATCTTGTTTGTTTACGTTATATGGAGGCGTTTATATGTATGTGGACTCTCTTTTCTTACGAGCCACTTACCTTCTGAAGAATCACCTACCTCCTGTGTCCTCGTCTGTGTCCGGTCCAGTATACTCCGTCTTCTTCAGCGATCTCCAGTCAGCCCACCTCTAGATCCAGCAAGTGTGAGGTGTGTGTCTCATTTGTATTCCACGAGTTCCTGTAATGAGAAGATTTCACCATTAACACCCATTCTCCACATTGACTTATTATCTGGACGTATTACCCACCTGTTTCTCTCCATTTACTGCATTCCAGTCAATAAACTAATTTTGTTATTCCTTGACACTTTGTGTGAGTCTGCATCCATAACATCAATTATGTGATTATAATTACTTATTTATTTGGAAGGGATTGTAGATACATAATTATAATTTATTAAGAGATTTGGACAATTATATTTTTTTTTTATATTGGTTTTATATATATACACACTCACACACTGTACACACACACACACATACATATATATATATATATTCCAGAAATCTCCATTTATTCTTGTTATTGGGCCAATTTTATGTAAAAATCTATTGGAGAAAATTATACACCATATGTCTGCCATGTGGGGTTTTCAGCCGTATTTATTTATATTAATCTTGTGACTAAAAATTGTATTTTCAGTATCATAAAATAACCCTCCTAATCTTAAATGGCTCTCAGAAGAATGTTTAACAACATTTCAGAATGTTCAAACATTTAATTGGGATGTTCTAATAATAACCTTACAATTAATACTCATCTTTTGGGAACTAATTCCAGCCGTATCCTGAATCCTCTGCTGTTCTATAGCAGAATGCATTACTCTCTAAGGGCTTTGTTAAATTCTAATTAAAAAATTTGCGCAACCTGCAAAACCGGATAAACAAGAAGCAATAATTTGTCCAAGAGAGACAATCTCATCAGATTACAGACTATATCCATGTGCAACTAATCAATATTTATTCCTTATATGTCCTTGCAATATCTGAAATCCTCCAATACCCACATGAATTCTGATTTTGTTTGTCCTGCGTGAGGGTGGTAAATTCCAGGATATCATTCTGTATGGAGCCTGACTAAACTTTCATATGGACACTCATAAAAATGCAATAGGCTAGCAAAACCAAAGAAAATCCTTGGTTGGCTTTATGTGTATATTTGACCAAGAACTATTGAGACATTCATGAGACATTCTCTCATAAAGCACGGATATAAAAACCGTCAAAGTGCATACTGTGGATACTGTGGCTAGAGACACTTTGTTTATGGTCTTTCTCAAGCCGATTGTATGTTCTCTATTCTCTATTACTTGCGGCGAGGAAGACATACTCTGAACAAATGATTCTTACCATCACCTTACCAGACTTGCGTAAGAGATCTCTCAGTCTGTCACACGCTGTAAGGTTTTATAACACTTATTATAAAACTAATTTCATTATTATATGCTGCAATGAATAACCTTGTCACACATGCTAACAGATAATGGCAGGCCAACACCTGTTCATGTAGTTGAGTTCAGTAATCCATGCTGAAACAGTGTTGTGCATGTTGTGATTAAGGCAGTGTTCGAATTGAGGGGGGGCTGGGGGGACCCGGACCTCCCATAATGATTATGTAACACCCCAAAAAATATACTTGGGGGGGTCCCCTGGTTTTTCAATAAAACTATAATACTTGAAACATGAAACTTGTGAAAATTAAATGAAAGGATTCGATTGCTGTATTCAATTTAGACTAAAAATAGCTCGTGTTACATGGTATTTTGTTTTTAACGCATTTTTTACAGCGTTGCTCATTATAACCAATCCCACAAGATTCTGTTGAGCTTAGGAATACAGTGGATCCGAGGCATTCAGATTAGTCATTGCTGAATTTTGTTTAGGATGAAACTCGCAAATTCCCTCATTATAAGCAACAAAAGTGAGATAAGCGTACAAAAAGTAAGAGATTAATTTATCATACAGATTATAAGAGGAGTTATGAGTGCTTAAACACTAACTAGACTGATTGTGCTCATTTAAAGTGCATTCTTTCACGGCATGATTCAGACTAACAAAATGTATTTTTTAATGCTGACAAAATGTAAGATATGGGGGCAGAAAATGTTTATATTTATATAATTTCATATAGTTAATCAATATCACACGAAGAGTGACATTTTTTCCGCAAAAATCACAAATGTGATATTGATTTTAGCCTATACAACAGTTCAATAAACAAGAAGTAAATATTAATAGACTTAAATAATAAATAATAATAAGAATATTATTTACAGGAAAAACCCTACCCCCTTCTTCATCTTCATCTTCATGTAGGCTACCTGATCTGTATATTCTAATGCCAAAATGTATTCACGTTGTTTGCAAATGGCCAACGTTAATCGCTATGTAAAAAAACAAAAAATGTCCTCCCCGAGCTTCCCGATGCCCTGTATCTTGCTCTCTCATTGGCTGGAGGTCATCACTGATGTAGTTTTCAGTCAGAACTCATTCACACAGCAGGATTGTGAATCGCCGACAGCTCCAGATATTTAGCATGCCAAATATTTAACGGGTGTCGGCGACGATGACCTCAGATCGCGTCTTTGATCATTCACACAGCGCGATTGTCTCTCGCGTGAACGAGCACCGATTTGCCTCCGATGTCGGGCATTTGTCGGCGATTTATCAAAACCTGTCGGCGAGTGAAAAATCGGGCTAAAATCGTGCAGTGTGAACTCGGCATAACAGTTAGTTGCTGCCGCCTGCTGGGGGTTTTAATTTCACATCAAAAGTAACTTTTCATTTTTTTTTTTATAATTTTGAATATCAATATTCAACGTTTTAGGATTAAAATATCAAAAACATTATTTATGCATTTGTAATTGCAGGTTAAATGCATTTATGTCCTGCATTAAACAGTGAGTAAATAAATACATCTAAATCCCTCTTCAGATGCAGCTTCTCTGTTTCCTCTGCATTGCAAAGATTAATTTAGTTGATAATGATTTTATTTGTTTGGTAACAACCCCAAATGTCTTATTATTCTAATTCACTTTATTGATTAAATATAAGAATTAGACTGACCACACAGAATATGAAGAATATGCAATCAAAAACTTTAGGAGTCAGCTGTCCACGGCAGTCCTGCAGCACGACACACTCAGGAAAAGATTGTCTGATTATCGTTATCGATAAAATCTCAGAAAATATCGTGATATCATATTTTGTCTATATCGCACACCCCTTGTCAGACTTCGTTTCCCTGTGTCTTGTGTTTCTGTGCCCATATTTGGTTTTCCTGTCATCATTAGTTCATTAGTCCCCGTCTGTATTTGATTACTCCTCACCTGTTGCTGTTTTCCCTGATTACGTTCTATGTGTTTATAAGCCCTGAGTTTCCCCTGAGTCTTGTTCCGTTCACTCGTCTATGTACGTCTATGTAGTTGTGTATCCTGTGTTCCTCAATTAAAATACCCTTATTCCTCTTACCTCTCGTCTCCCGTGTCCTTCCCGCTACACGACCGTGACAGATGAACGGACCTAAGAAGATGGAATTCACCGCCGTCCGCAGCTCACCGAGCCCGGCGTTCGCGGGAAGTCTGCCGCTGTTCGCGGAGGAGCGCCGCTACCGCCCTGCAGCTCATCCTGGTCTGCCGTTCGCGGAGGACCTTAGCCGCCATCCGCGGCTCGCCTAGCCCGCCGTTCGCGGGAAATCAGCCGCCGTTCGCGGCCAGCTCAAGCCCTCCACCGTTCGACCCACGAGAGTCCACCGACCCACGAGAGTCAGAGCCGCCCGAGCGCCCACGAGAGTCAGCGCCACCCGAGCGCCCCCGAGAGTCAGTGCCTCCGCTGGTCCCGTCCAGCTCACCTTTGCCTCCGCTGGTCCCGTCCAGCTCACCTTTGCCTCCGCTGGTCCCGTTCAGCTCACCTTTGCCTCCGCTGGTCCCGTCCAGCTCACCTTGGCCTCCGCTGGTCCCGTCCAGCTCACCTTGGCCTCCGCTGGTCCTGTCCAGCTCGCCTTCTGCGCTTCCAGAGTGCCCCCCGGGCAGCAATCCCCCAATACATTTTTTTTTGGGGGGGCTACCCACCATGGCCCATGGCGGCCCCGGACTCGCCATGGCCCACGGCCTACCCACCATGGCCCAAGGAGTCCCCTGATCCGCCATGGCCGCCTGATCCGCCATGGCCGCCTGAGTCCCCTGATCCGCCATGGCCGCCCGTGTCCCCAGATCCACCATGGCCGCCCGAACTGCCGGCTCCGCCGTGGGTCCCGGAACGGGCACCGCCCTGGAGGTCACCTGTCCAGGTTCCAGGTCCCTTGAGGCCTCCAGAGCGCCCACCCCCCTCCCCTTTCGATGTTGTACGGCGCGGGTCGCGCCTGTTCGGAGGGGGTGGGGTAATGTCAGACTTCGTTTCCCTGTGTCTTGTGTTTCCGTGCCCATATTTGGTTTTCCTGTCATCATTAGTTCATTAGTCCCCGTCTGTGTTTGATTACTCCTCACCTGTTGCTGTTTTCCCTGATTACGTTCTATGTGTTTATAAGCCCTGAGTTTCCCCTGAGTCTTGATCCGTTCACTCGTCTATGTACGTCTATGTAGTTGTGTATCCTGTGTTCCTCAATTAAAATACCCTTATTCCTCTTACCTCTCGTCTCCCGTGTCCTTCCCGCAACACGACCGTGACACCCCTAGGCTAGATATTTAATTATTTTTTGCTTTGTGATTGTTTGGTACACATAATTCACTGATCATCATAAAATAAGCTTTTATCTTATAATTAGGGTTTCTCAACGAAAAAAAAGTCTGAATCATATTTATATAAGGTTTTATTTATTTTTTTTTTTTTTTTTGGGGGGGGGTCTGGTTTGGGGGACCCCCCAAGAGCTTTGACACAATTTGAACACTGGATTAAGGCAAAAGGGAGACAGGAAGAATACTTACAAATGCATGTGAACTTTTCACTGAAATTGTTATCCTGATTATTTGTAATAAAAAAAGAAAAGAAAAGAGTGAGAGAGAGAAATGCCAAATAAATACATTTTCATTAGGGCACAATATAATGTGGACATAATCTTAATGTAAACAAATAACCCTTAAAACATAAAAATAAAACATTACGGGGAAAGACTAGAACTTAACAAAAATACATTTGCATGACTCTAAAAAATATATATATTTTTGATAGGTGATATATTATACTATACACTGTATATTTATATTATAAAACTTGAAACCTATGCAACCCTCATTTAATATGAAAATGCCTTCATTTACAGTAAAGTTGTCAGACCTGCGTCCCTATGTCTTGTGTTTCCCTCCCTCTTGTGCCCATATTTGTTGTTTCCTGTTCCTGTCCCTGGTTAGGTTATCAGTATCCTTAATTCCAGGTGTGTGTTATTAACTATCATTGTTTAGTCCTTCTATTTAAGCCCTTTGTTTCTATGTCTCTAGCGTCTGCTGTTAAACATCATGTTGTATGTTTTACCCCTGTGATCCATGTCTCCTTTTGTGATCGTCGTTAAAAGGGAATATTGATTGTGCTCCTCGACTCCTCGCTCCTTCCTCCCTTGAGATCGTGACAAAAGTAAAGTAAAGGAAGTTAAAGTTAAGTAAATAAATAAATACATACATAAATTCATAAATTAATCATTTGGGGAAATGGGGAAGAAAGAAAAGCGAGAAGGAAAATAAAATATAAAGAATACATATTATAATTTTTTTTGTTTGCAAATATCATTTTTAACTTAAATATGCAGCCATTCAATCTTATTTGTATGGGCGATATTTTGAAAATGTAAAACTCTTTTTGTTTCATCACTTTCAGTTATCAATTACACAAATCTTGTAAATGACAGCGTATTATTTTTCAATAAAAAAAAAGAAAAAATTGGTAAAAAAAGTTTAAGTGATTTTTACTGTTGGTCATTAGACGATTTGTCAATTCTTATGTTTAACTACTTGCATACCTTGCACTCTTTCAGATGAATTCATGCATGATTTCTGTGAAAGAGTAAACTCTGCCTTCTTTGATTTGATTGGCAATCATTTTGAAGTTGATGATCGAAGCAGTCCAGCCTATAAATGTAACTTTTAATATACATTTGTAAATGTTACTTTTAATGTAACTTTTTATCATTTTAAGTTTACTCTCTCATATATTTCATAAAGATTAGTAGTTGCAGGTGAACGATTGGTGGTTGATCCAGAAGAGGCCTGGTTGCTTGGCCTTGGCAATCTTATCTTAACCTTGGACAATCAGACAAGCGCTACACCATTTAAACTGTCATTGAAAACAAGGACATTGTCACAGGGGGCTGTGTAGAAGCTAGATTCAGCTACTTGCGAGCCTTGTGGGGTTTGGACAAAGAAGGCCTTGCATATAAATGTGGTAAAAGACAGTCCTATGCCTTGGAATAAGAATCCTGTGATCTCATATCCAATGCAAATACTGACATTTCATAAGTTCAGTTCTTCAACAATGCCTTGAACTTACTCGTGTACTGTAGAGGGTGTCAGCAACTGAAGATGTAGAGAAAAATGAAAAGAGAAAGTTTGTGGGAGTTGAGTTGTAGTTAAAAATATATTAATATTCAACGTGTAGGAATAAAGCATATGAAACGGGCTCAGCACGGATGCTTAAGTGCCGCTTGTCAATCCACCAGCTCAGTCCCTCGTGTATGGCTTTTCTCTCTGTATACGGAGATGACAAAAAAAAAAACACGTATCTGACTGCATCCTCTTGAACATTTGAATGACAAGTGATGAAGAAGCTCAAACGATCAACATTTAAGACCGAGTCAACGGGATGGGAATAGTCTCTTGTTTGTAGAGAATAGTTGTCTCTTAATGTAACCTAAAACTTTTACTTCCCGACTTGGACTGTACTCGTTTTGATGTTTGACAGCATTTCCGTGAAGTGCTTCTTAGATTGGCCTTATTCAATTTCCGGGAAGGTCAGACTGGCATGAATAATCAACTGTGTCACAGGAAGGTCTCAGTTTATTTTTGCAAATATTGTTCTTTATCTAGTGAATGTCAGTAAAAATGTCTATTTTTGTTGTTGGCGCCTGCCAAAAGGTTTGGTGTTATGCCATAATTTTAAAATCTCATTATTGCACTTGAGTGGAGACAAGGGATGGCAAAAACGGCAATTAAAATGAGGGCAAAGTAGAGAAAATTGATGCTTTGAAAATGAAATGAGTCTCTTGGAAATGAGAGAACAAATTAAATGGTGTGCAAAGAATAGCTATTCTACAGCCAGCGTTACCCTGATGCTTTCTCCGCTATTGATAAAAATACAGTCGGTTTCTTCATCTACTCGCTGACCTCACGAAATTAGTTTCTTTTGAAGACTTCTGTCAAACAAAAGATAACAATCACATTTGGACATTTATTGTAATTTGATCACTTAAGAGACCTTCTGCTGATAAACTGTGCAATACTGTAGGCTGGAACTCATAAGTGGTGGAAAATAAACCCGTTCTCAATATTTTATGGTCTTGATTTATTAAATCCTGCTAGAGTTTCATACAGTACCTGGAGGCTTTAAATGCAGTAATCTATATGTTTTCATTAAGTTTAATGGAAGTAATAAAGTTTCTGAGTTTAGCGGAAGGTGTTTGTATTGAGAGGCTTTGATTTCATGAGTCTCTGGGCTTTGTGTAATGCAAATACGGTCCATAATGTTCCTCACAGACCCCAGTTTAGAGCATACAGTGCAGAGTCTGCTAACATAACGGTGTAAATCCTATTAACCTAATGGATAGGACCAATAATGCAGCATAACCTCCAACGCAACCTGATTAGCACAGATGTTGTATTTGCAGGGATTTGCCAAACTGGCTGTCTATGGTTGGCCCCTGCTAGGTGAAGCCTGTAAGCTTCTTTATTTCCACCCCAGAACTGTGCGGCTGTATCGTTTAGCATAGCAGGCGCTTTAAAGGTGAATGGAAATTACGAGTTTCTAAGTAACAATTTACAGAGTCGTTACAACCCTGCAGGACACAGACCATGATCAAAACAAAAGGTCTTTCTGGGTCCAAAGTAGATTTATGGAGGACTGTGTGTGTCTTTATGGCTGCACTGTGGCTTCTCTGTGTTCTAATTGGTCTATAACTTATGATGTTAATGTAAGAACACAAGGAAAGCAATGACTATGTCGCATCAATACATCAAGAGAATAATCCTGAGCTACAGAACGGACATGCCGCAGGCTGCTGTCCCTGGAGTTGCAAAATGTCAAGCATCCACTCCAATCCTGCTTAGCCATCTATCTGCATTCCCCAGATGCTCTTAGTACGTTGAGCTAACACTTGCTTATGTGATTGAACCCGTGTTGTCAGCACTGCACTGAATTCGTAACATAAATCAACATATATATCAACTTTTATGTGATCGAAGTGGGTCTGTTGTAATGTCTGTTTATCTCCGTCTAGCCTCTTACACTTTCCACAAGTATGGTACAAAAAAGGACCTAAAACTTTATTAAAAAAAGTTATTTTTTTTTATTTATTTTTTAATGAAACTCATATCCAGTGGTTGATTGTCAACCTCAGGAGGTCAAATTAAATTAATTGAATTTTGATTTGTACACTTTTGCTCAAGTAAGAAGTGTTTTGTTTTTGTTGTGTCATTTTTGTTTCATTTGTTCATGTTTTTTGTTTTGTTGAATTTTGTTTTGTGTTGTTTTGCTGTTTATAAAACAAAAACAACAAACAACTACAAACACAAAACAAATGTTTGTTGTTTGTTGTGTTTTGTTTTCTTGCATTGTTTGACAGACAGATAGATGGATGGATGGATAGATAGATGTGTTTCTAAGAGTAAGATTTCATCTTACAACAGCACTGAGTATTGGGTTTATTTACTTTCAATACCTTAAGGTAAATATTGCAAATGCAATGTGTGATATTACAATTTCAGATTGTTCAGATCCAGGGCCCAGAACAGATCCCTTGATTCAGTTATAAAGACAGTTCAATATATCCATGCAGACATGTCTTGAGGACAGTATAACAATATGTCCAGCTTCATTCAACCATGACCTATCATTCTTGACCAGACTCTGCAGCAGCATTCCAGTGAGATGTGTTCTGTATGACCGAACATTTTCTTCTGTCTGTGAATCACTTTTCTGTGGGCTGCATAGGAGACCTATAAAAATAGAGAAAGAAATACAGCTAAAACTCCATGTTGATATCTATCCCTTTGCTTCAAGGTCTGGCTAGCGAGCAAACAGGCGGACATATGTGTTCCTTGGCAGGGGTTCGGAAAGGTTGGCGCATGCCGGTTTCCGCTCCAGTAGGGGACTGTACTCAGGTGTTCCCTACAGAAAGAAGGACGCTACAGGAGAAATCATGCCACTCTCAGCCCATGGGAGCATAATCAGGAAGTACTGTGAGCTGCAATCAGCACTGATGTGCGCTGTCCACAGGAGTGCCTGCTTTCCCTGCAGCTTGCACATATGCCACTTTTAAGCCACAGTGTTTTTGCATTGTCTCTAAAATAGTTCTGTATTATTTTTGCAACAACCACTGATGTGGATGCAAAACTATAGTAATAAGGATGATGTATACTTTTAAAGATGTTGTTGTTGTTGAAGAAGAAATACATTATTTTATTCAGCAAGGACGCATCTTTAAGTTGATAAAAAGTAACAGTAAAGATGTCTACAATGTAACAGAACATTAATACTTTAAAAAAAAAAAAAAAAAATGTAAATCACAATTTCCACAAAAATATTATGCAGCACAACATTGATAATAATGAGATGTTTCTTGAGCACCAAATCAGCACACTGAATGATTTCTGAAGGATCATGGAACCCTGAATATTGGAGTAACGTCAAATTATTGAATGTTAGTCTACAGTATGTAATTATTTGCTCATTACCAATGTTGTCCTAAACTCTTCTTTTGAAGAGGAGAAATATGAAGCAATATGTTTTCATCCAAATAAATAAAAAGGATCTGTCAAGCTAAAAAATGACTAGTGTTGACCATGTGACTTTGGCTGCACATTCCAAGTCTTCTGAAGCCATACAATAGCTTTGTGTGATGAACAAGCTGAAATGTATCCATTATTGACTGAAAATCTTCACCAGACTGGACATCATGGTGTTTGATCATGAGATATGCGAGAATGTTTGATGTTATAGACATTCAGCCTGCACCTTAAGCCCCATATTTGAGAGCTGTTTTCAAGCTACAGCCATTATATGGCTTCAGAAGACCTGTAATATATTGTACAAGTCATATTGACTATTTCATGGTGCTTTTTTAAAAGAGCCGCTTCAAAACTTTCATGTTATGTTCAGTGGGGAAAAAAACAAATGCGTTTGAATCTGATGACCCTGAAACTAAATGACAGAATGAGAATGAAAGATGTATTTGAGGTGAACTATGCCTCTGGTCAAGATTAAATAAATTGTACTGCTTTAAAAAAAAAAACTTTTTGGTGCTGTTCTAATTAGAGTAATTTATTTGTTGTCCTTCAGTGGTTGACAAGGATCTCTGAATTAGTGAGTAACCGCCTGTCAATTCTGGGAACTTCTGGGAAGTCTGAACTCCTGCTGAGCCAATCGGAGTCAGTCCCTTCCATTTATTTAGCGAGAGCATTCCGGCCTCATATTTAATGCGACAGTGAGCTCCCACAGGCTTATTGATTAGATCGACCCTTAAGGTACCCAGAGTACATATTTATATTTCTGGGAGCTGCTGTCTCCGTCAATTTTATCAAGAAAGACTGGCAGATGTGACAGGCCATTCCTTTGGGTGATCATTTGACAGTCGCATCTCACCTATGACGTCCAATGAAGTCTGAATTGACTGTATAAGTCGACTGAAATATAATTTTTCAAGACCACGCAAATTTTGTACTTACAGTATGAATAAAAAATGTATCACACTCATGGTGATTTGTAACTACTTAGACTTTTTGACAATTTAGACTTTTTTGCCATTACAGACTTTTTTTTTGCTTAGGTTAGGTGTAGAGGTGAACCTTCATGCTTACATTTTATGATTTTTTTTTAATAAGACTCAAATCATAAAAAAATTATTATGAATTTTTTCATCACCAAAAATTTGACAACATATTATATTGTTAAATTTTCATGAGATTGTATTGTCAAAATCGGATTGTTGGTTGTGCTGGACCGAGATAGAACCAGCATTGCAGGACAGTTTTAATCAGCTTAACCTCCGACGGCACCCGCTCAAATCTCCCAGTGTGTTATATATGCTTCCATCCTAAAACCTGCCGATCTTTGTTTCCTCACGGCTAGCTGTCGACCTGCCAGTGGAAACTTGGCACAAAGTGTCCCTACTGATGGTTTGTGCTTTCATAAGCTTTTTTGTATCTCTTCATGATTGGTTTTATGGATGTGGAATAGAATGATTTATACAGATATATTATGCATCTGACAGGAGGCTCTCTAATCCCAAAATGATTGTATTCCTTTGTTTTTCATACAATCCATTAGCTTCCTCCAGTTTAAAAATTGGATTTAACATGCTATAGCCTTCAGCAAGGTCTTGGTGTTATCTCCTTATAAGAAAACCAATCTTTGCTGCCCCGTTCCAAACATTATCTGACTCTGTTGCATTACGTGAAACCATACAGGTGTTACAACCTGTACAAAAACCCAGTGTTATCTCCAAAAATGAACCATTCTCTGTTGTTTCCACTCTAATGTGATTTAAAAGACATTTCACTTGCTGAAACTATGATATTCTTTCTGTTTAAGTAAGAGAGACAAATCAAATGACTAAAAGGATTCTTTGCCTTACAGGTATTAGATTTAATTTCAGCCGCTTTCCCTCAGTAATATCTTTCACAGTTTTACCGCATTGAATTTAGTCTCGCTTTCTAATGATGGGGTTGCATAAGAGCGTACGGCTTCAGATCTTACTAATGTGTTGGTTGTTGCATTTGGGTCAGACTTGGAGGTCATGATTCAACTTGGATATTTAGCCACAGCAAGAAAAGTCCCGCCTACACAATCCGAGATGCTACGAGATGCTGTTCTGTACTCTCGCTTATGCCAGAACTACAGAACTGATAACTGCACGCTGACCCAGAAACGTGCAGGGTCAGAAACACAACTGCTGCAGTGTGTCGCAATCTCTGAGGGCCACGGGTCCAGAGCGATGAGAATTATTCGAGCCATTACAGCGTCAAATACGACCTCTGAGTTTAGAATAATCAGCAGTGATATTGCCTGCAAGCCTGTGTTGATAACATCCACCACCTCATCAATGATGACACACGCTTTGTCCTCACAACAAACGGATGAGAGCCAGAGTTCAATGCTAGTGGCAGAGAGAAAGGAGCATACAGGTTGATAACTAAATTTACATTGCCACATTGCCATGGGAACTCCTCCGCTCCTTCACTGACCTAGATAGGCGTATCTGGTCAAATACTTACCCACAGACCAAGGCAGCAACATGACATGATCCATAAAAATGTAAAACTATGCAAATGTTTAGGAATATTTTAGCCATTCTTTTGGTGGATTTACAGTACATTTGAGCTCATCAATGTCAATATGCGTTGCATACTGGCTTCTTTACAAAAAGCAACACCAAACAAATCATCGCTTGCTGTACTGTAGCATTGCTGTAGGATTATCACAACAGAAGCTATAGGGCTTTGCATTCCTCGCTTCCACATCCACAGCTTTGCAACATTAGTCACAGTTAGCTGCGGCAACAGCTGTTGCCTCCGAGCCTTTAGGTCCCTTCGATAGAACTAAATAAAACCCACTCAGACAGAGTCCATCTTTAAGACTCATCTTAGTTGTGATGGTCCTCCAGGCTCTGTCTCAAACCCATAAATGTCAGTCTGAAGAGGTGAGCTTGAGCCTGGAGGCGGTAACTGACACGGCTCTGGCGTCTGATTGGCTGTGGCGGAGCACAGCGAATGAAGCCCGTTAAATGACCTATTATTAACAGCATTCGGAAGTGCAATCCGAGGCCGAGCCGGAGTGCTGTCATAATTACGATTCTGGAGAGCCACTGGTGAAGTGAGAGAAATGATGATATCAATAGAATAAGGCTTGACTAAATTAAGAGGATGAGGATGCACTGCAGGTGAATTCTAGACAAGCTGGGTCGATGGTGGAGAGGACGTTTTCTCAATTGCATTAGTCTACAGCACTCTAGGTGGTGTATGTTTAATTCATCATTATTTTTCTTGCCGTCTTTTGCAGTCCAGATAATTTGTTTCAGTTTTAGAGCTAACCATAAAGTAAACTGATATTTTTGGATTAAAAATCAGCTTTAGACTGTCGGGACATGAACAGAATTAATGAACAGACTTAATATTACACATTAAGAATTTAAAGCCTGTGGCTTTGACGTACCAAGTCATAATGATAAGAAATTCACACTTAAGGCATAATAATATAATTTGACATACAAATTATGTGTATTTTTGTCATGATTTAACACATAATTATGACTCAGTATATACTTTTTTTGTCATGACATATATAATTATGATTTAGTCAGTGACTTCGACACAAGTCAGATTTGACATATCTGTACTAAGTCAATAATTATTAAATAAAATCATAATTATTAGATAAAAAGTCAAAATTATGATATACTAAGTTAGTAATTAGATAAAAGTTGTATGTGTTTTGCAGCTGAATTGAATTGGTGTTTTAGAACGAGTTAGTTGAGTGAATGATTCAATGACTCATTCATAAAGACTACTGTTCTAGTTTATTTAATTAATGACTCAGTATGTTGAAGAAATTGGTTAAATTAATAGAGCGATCACTTACTCATAAAGGTCACTTGTCGCCACCACTGAAAAATCCCCACCACTAATAAATCTACAGCCTATCTGGAAAACGCAAAACATTTCAACGAGCTGGCTAAATTGGGGTCATTTGGATTAACTGGCTGGGTAAATTTTCAGTGTTTTTAAGGTGTTCATTATAAGGGCCGTCTAAAGAGAAACAACCTTTCCAATGGTCCAGCAGTGGTCTGAATTGATAGTTTTTTTGTTATTTCGCCCAGCCAAAAAAAAAAAAAACAACAAAAAAAAACAGCACAGCTGCGCTATCATGGAAATCAGCAGGGATGCAATCCAAAAAATAATAAATGCCACTGATTTCACTGATGACTTATGGTGGCTGTGTGAGCTTCTGCATTGATGAGAGGTGATCTAAATGAGTCCGAGCATGTGCTGCTCTCCTCTAAATCACAATGGGCTGATGAGCTGAATAAGAATAGAATACAATAGCATGATTTGTTGAGGATCTAACATAGCATTATTTGCAATTAGCATTGAATCGGAGTGAAAATACCTCATTAGAATTGTATTTGTCCTTCTTATGCCCTCCATTTTGCCTTCTATTTTTTTCTTATTCCAAGTTGGTCCTTTTCTAGCTGGTCCTAGCTTGACTGCTGTTTAGATATTGACTTCCTGTCTGCCATGGACTTACCAATCTCGTGTTCTGCTGCGAACTGCCCAGCTTATATCACATTACACGCTGACAACAGAGATGTTAAGGCCAAACTGGCTGCATGCAGGTGCGAGCCAGATAATATAAGGTAAAACGAGGTCTTTAACCTCAATCCTTCAGAACATTGTGAAGATCTGTCAAAGCAAGCCTGAATCCTGCAAATGGTGTCAGGTTAAGTTCAAACTCAGTGATATTATGCCTCTGTAGTCCCCTGCTATCATTTGATTGTGTAGTCAGGTTTATTAACTCATTTTCATAAAACATTGTTTAAATAAAGAGGTGTTTGAGGGCACCTGCATAATAGATTGAACCAATATATTGTTAGCTGTCATACTCTATGCATTTTAAAGAGACTTTTATGCATTATTTTGAGTGTATTTTGTGGTTTAGTACTTCCTTGGAGGGCGATGCTGCAGGAACACGCAATAAATTAAACAAATTAACTTGTTAAATGAGTTCATTTCTCATTCTTAAAAAAACAATGGCAGGTTTAACTAATATGCAAGCTACTATTAATCATTAACATACTTCCAAACATGGGAATCACTTACAGCATATTTAAAAATTACTGAATGTACAATTAACCATCTTTCCTTTAAACTCAAATGATAATAAACTGTGTCCTGTTCCATGCAGCTTTTCTAACCCATTAAACATCTCACGAGGATGAGATTTAGTGTTAATTGGATTTTGAATCACCTTTATACAGTTAAAAAAGATAAAGTATCTTACTAAATCAAGATAGACAATTCACCCTAATTAAAACAGGCCACCCCAACGAGGCCTACCATAATAAATAACTCACAAGCAGATTTTTGCCAATAGAATTCATGATTAGTTACTACATAATTGATTTTGTCTTCCCTCTCAGAGGCATTAATTGGGTGTTTGTGTAAATCAGGCTAAAAAACATTTTCCTCAACTCTTTTGTTATGCATTATTTTGGTCTTACTATGTATTTCTTTATTAAAAAATAATCTTATGTGTTTCCAAACGATCAATGTATTATTTGTTAGGAGGAAAATGTATTCACTGGCTATGTTGGAATAGATTGCTAAGAAGCCCCTATATTTATTGATGCAATATATAGTATGTACATTATAATTAGATGTGAGTGCATAGATGATCTACAGCACTTGCCAAAATGAGCAGTATACAAGCATATTTACTGCATACCTAGTGCTATTTCCCACAATGCAATGCATTCAACTTGACCTTCAGTTTTCAGTGAGACAATTTTTTAACTTGCCAAAAGTTAATACATTTTAAATACATTTTTAGCCAAAATTGGATAAAATATGCAAAACAAATATGAAGTGAGACTTTTTTTAAACAAAATGTAAAAAATGTATAATGATGCCTACTGCTTTACTTACTATATTTTAGTAGGCCAGGTAGTATATAATACAGATTCTACTGCACAGCGTAAGCTCGTATCGTAACCGCAGAACTCTTTGAAAGCGAAATCAAGGGCAGAAATAAAAGAAATGGTCATTACTGGAGAGCTGTTATCCCATCAGCCTCTTTTCATTTGCCTTAGTTTTGCATCTCTCTTGCCCTCTATTCTTTACTGCTTCTTTTATCTGATTTCTTTCTCATTCTAATGTATTTATCCGGGCTTTCGGGTACTGTTGAGTATACTATACCTTATTTGGTACACGTCTTTCAATGCTCTCCCAGGATTGTGTCTTTCTAATTGGGACGCGGAGTTAATTATTCTCTTGCCCACTGTTGGCAGGGAAACTGCAGCTTGTCTGGATATGGTACAGCACCTGGCACTTATTCTTGAGAACTCATCAAAGGGGATAATCAAGAAAGGGTGTTAACTTCTCAGGCCATTTTCTATGAAAAAGAAAAGCAATTGTAGATTATGTATAGACTGTCATCAATAACCTAATATTTTTAATGATTATTATACCATTAATTATGCATGGCTCTTCTTCTATGGATAAGTGGCTTCAGCCATTAAGCTGAAAGCGAATGTTAACTAGATACAATTATGATGAAAATGGAACATAAAAAGATTTAGAGACTCCAACCAAATAGGAAAGGAACAGTTAGTTTTATTTTTTTTTACTTTGTAACTAAGCTGCTGGACATTTTCATCCAACAAATGAAATTCTGTTACATTAAGCTTTTGTAAACATTATCACTTAACATTATCACTCACTTAACCTTAGAAATGGCCTAGTAAAACTGGAAAGTCGTATAACTGGTGGCTCTTTATAGCTGTTAATTTAGAGCAAAGTTTCACAGCAGCTGTACTGGGACAGAGGAGACCACTGAGGATTTCTTTGTCTGATTTCCACACCATGACCAAATACTGAACAAATGTGTTTGTTTAGAGCCAAATCATTGAGCAAACTCCTTGTAATCACGATGGGTTTGAGTGTACGCATGCATCCATCGCTGTAGAGCTCATTTGAAGTTCTTTGACTGTGTAGTCTGCACGAGGATGAGGATGATGAGTTATAGCTATCATGTAGGCATCACAGAGTGATGTTTTGTTCTGAAGTATGTTGTTGTCAGGCTGTTTTAATTCAAGGAAAATGTGCGCTTAGTTTTTTATATTCCTTGTGGGGCAATTTTGGAGGTGATGGTCTTGTTTTTTAGCCTTTGCAATTGTAGCCGTTCACTTAATATGCTAATATTTCAGCAATATCACAAACAAGAGTGCTGTAATTACTTTTGGAAAAACAACACAATTGTGAGTGTGAAATTGCTTTTATACAACAGTTAAATAAATAAGACGTTAACACTGAGTTGCTTAACATTTTTAGACACAATACCGCTAGTTACTTTGAAAATAGTTCCAAACAACGCCAAAGCAGAATTAACTAGGGGTTACTTGATAATGAAGGGTTTACATACTGTCACATAAACCTTGAACTCATGGTTAAGCGAGCCAAACTTTTCTTACTCAAGGTTATCGGTTCTAAAAATGTGTCTGGTAGTAAGTTCAGTCAATCTTGTTGTGTATGTTCCAGTTTATGGTTGTGCAAGCACTTTTAATCTTATCTCTTAATGTTTTAAAAGGGGATTTGATATAGAATGAATCAGGGTTTTTGAAAGATCCACGTGAGTAAGTTGATCATTGACTCACTCAAAATGAGATTCAGTTGTTTGAAAGATTCCATGACTCACTCTTAAGGATGGTCATTTGTTTTGTTCCTAAATGAAAGATTCCTTGACTCACTTTCAATGACACTCTTTTATGTTCCTGAATGAATCAGTAGGTGTGTTTCCATTACAGATTTGTGCAAAACTTTGGCAATATTTTATAAATGTCGATAAAAATGTATTGCGAAATGACGGCGTTTCCATTAACAGATGTTATTCGACAAAAACATAATTTTTCCCTCTCGCGATAAGTCATGGCAATGGAATTTGATGGGATTTTGATGGATTTTGCCTATATTTAATCGAAGGAGGCGTGTGCATGTATCCAGTGGTGGAAAGAGTACTGAAAAAATATACTCAAGTAAAAGTACCATTACCTTCCAAATAATGTAGTGTGAGTAGAGTAAAAGTACTTGTCCAAAAAACTACTTGAGTAAGAGTAAAAGAGTAGCCTATTTAATAGTACTATTGAGTAGTGAGTACTGAGCTGTGGATTTTACCCCCTCATAATAAATGCTGAACACACGCAAACGCACGTCTCTTTGCTGAGCCGCGGCGGTCTCTTTGAATCAGCAGCATCCACAACTGAATGGAACAAAAAGTGTTGAACTTGAATATTGTTTATGCGCGAGTGCACTTGCTAAATGAAGGCGGATTGTATAAAATGGATTAAAAAAAAAGTTTATTAACGAGCTGCAGTTTTATTACATCCCGCACTGACACAGATGCAGTAGGCTACATTAACGCCACGGGTCATCAATAAGGTGCAGATTGGTCCTCAATTTGAGTACATTATTTCAAATCATTCTACAGTGTTTCCAACACACTTCAAATGCTCAAACTCATCAAAAGTCAACAAGCTCAACAAGCAACAACGACTTTTCCAAGTGACTGCTGCAGAACGCATGCGAGAGAGACGAGACAGCGCAGATCGCGCGTCTCATAAGTGAGTGGGAATTTACCGAACGTAGCAATTGCGTGAGTTAACACTACGCAAAACCCGCAACTTCACACCAAATTTCAGGGCCTTGTAGATAGGCAAGCATATATACAAATAATTTAGTAAGCAGAAATCCGAAATTTACCTTAACATATTAGAGGAAGATGCGACTGAATTGATGCTTGAAGAATGCACTTCCAGCAGCCATGATAAACTGCAGTTGGCGGTTAAAATTTTCTATGCACAATTTGATTTGACGAAAGTCACAAGACCGATTACTCTCTCTCTATCCAATCATAGTGATGGATAAAAATAGATTTAAAATAAGCATGTAACGACTACAAACGGGGGAAAATAGCAGAGTAAAAGTACCGATACATCACTTAAAATGTACTCAAGTAAAAGTACACAATTTTAAACTACTCAAAAAAGTACAATTACTGATAAAAACTACTTAATTACTGTAACGCGAGTATTTGTAATTCGTTACTTCACACCCCTGCATGTATCTTTACAAAAACATGTGTGGCTCATATAAACACAAGCGTAGACTAGAGTGGCTGAGATCAACTCCGGTGGCCGTATCAGATACACACTGCGCCGCAGATGTGTGCAGTGTAAATTGTCTAAGCATGAATGGCAGGCAAAGCCCCTTATACTTGATAGCGGCCACATATTAAATGTTTCTTGAAGGTTATAGTAGATTGAAGAATGATCATATGACATTTTAAATACACCATGTGACCTGTAAATGCGAAAAAAAAAAAGTTTCCATTGCAGTTTTGTGAATTATTCCTTTTTCGCATTGCCTGAAAAAACGTGTGCGAGCATAAAAAAGTTTTTTGCGATATATGGGCATTTTTACAAAGTTTACGCGTTTCCCTTAGGCGTATTTGCAATTTGCAATTTCAATTTGCTCAATTTGAAGGTTAATGGAAATGCGCCTAGTGGTTTGAATGAATCAGCCGGGTTTTTTTTATAAAATATTCCATCACTCACCCTTAAGAACATACAATTGTTTCGTTACTCAATCAATGTTTTTGAACAAATCAGTTGAATGAAAAATTTAGTTAATAGTCATTGACTGTGTCTGAAATTGCATGCCCTCTTGAATACTGTAGGTACTACTTCCGGAAGTAACTACATCACAACCATTAAAAAAGTGCAGAATATAGCTTGTATGTTTGTAGTATAAATGTAGTCTGGAGGTAATACATTCATCATGCTGTCACTGTCATGTGGCCACCACCATTAATGTCGCCTGTATTGTGTATGATGGAATCCATGACTCACTCATAAAGACAGCAATGTGTAACCACCTTCTGGCAGAATATTGTAACAAGTCCGAACTAGTGTTCAGATGGTTTTGCTTAACAGATGACCCTAAAACCAGCAAATCTGATTAGACTTGGATGCTAGCAGCTTGGTTTAGCTTGGCGCAAAAAGCTACAATACCCACCATACTTATGTACCGCTGACATATATATATATATATTAAGGCTGTCAATCGATTAAAATATTTAATCGTGATTAATCGCATGATTGTCACGAGTTAACTCGCTATTAATCGCACAGTTTTTTTGTTCTAAATGTACCTTAAATTAATACTTTTCAAGTTTTTAATACTCTAATCAACATGGGCATGGACAAATATGGATTCTTTATGCAAATACATGTTTATTTGATACCATATTATTGAAACCATAGTCAACATAGAGCATGAAGACTAGACATTTTTCAAAGGTAATATCAATGTTTTCAAAGGTTGGGACCAAAAAAGACAGTACCATTACTTTGCTTTCTTTGCACTGAGCAATTTACTTACACAAACCTGTTTACATTTTTGCAGGACAGGGCAGCTCAAGACCTCACGCTCGCGCGGCAGTACCGGCGTTTCTCGGAGACTAAATAAGGTTTGGGCGCTTTTTTTAGGGGAAAAAAAGTCGCTAAAGGGGTCTGCAATGTTGCTAAGATGGCAACACTGTGCATCTCCATTTCTACGGGTTTAGCCACGGTTCAAACAGAAAGTACGTGCAGCATTAATCGCGCGTTAATAAAATTAGTGCCGTTAATATCCATCCTTCAGTGGCCATTTAATCACAGGCTATTGTCAATGAGAAAAATTGTCTAAGGAGAAAGAAAAATGGAGTAATGTATAATATGTCATAGTTTTTGGAGTGACAGTGGATATGATTATCATGCAGTCTGATCATTACCTGCGCTCCTGGAGGATGACAAATGCAAACTCTTTGAAACAAAGAGGATGTCGATCAAACAAAGCATAGCTTTGGCAAGATGAATTTTTTGCAGAACAAGTTTCTCTCTCCAGGAAATCATTAATATAAAGGATGACACTAGAATCCTGAGGGACTCCTCATAGTCCTTTTCTTTATAACTTGTCAAGGACCAACTCATATGAATGTTTGAATACATTGGCGCATTACCCGTGAAGGATATCTCACGCATAATTTTTATAGATAGCAGATAGTATTACTAATGTAGACTATATCGCCTTTCCCATAAAAAAAATACAATCTTATCTATTTTAAAATGCGAAAAAAAACTTTAAATATAAATTACATTATCCATTGTTTAATAGGACCGGGCACATTTATACAGCCAGTTTGGGTTGACACTGTGGTGAGAATTCTTGTAATGACTTTGTGTAGCCTGTACATGAAATGAGTCACTCTGATAATGGGAGACAATTTAAACGTGCTCCAAATTCTTAGTTGGAATGAGATCATTTGAAGTTTAATGAGCATTGCTCTTTAGAGAACCAGTGCTTTCTGTATGCAATGATTGGCTGCTGGAGTTTGGGAACACTCAGAATATACACAAGAGGCCTGTTTGTTTAAAATGGTTACTTTTAGCTTACATAAGGAAAAATACAACCTTTAAAAGGCTTAGGCCAGTGGTTCCTTATACCTATACCTAGTGTTTTTTTATAGGGCCAGTTTTATAGGGCTCCCTGTTGTAGGTTATATAGTGTCTGGCAAAACTCAAAGAGTTAGATCCTGCTGCTTGGGTGCATACACTTCCCTTCACTGACAAATCAATTTATGACATCAAAAGAAAGGGTCCTGAACAGAACATGCTAAAGGTCCCGAGAAGTCTCTGTAGAAATGGTTCCCATTAAATCAATATCTGTGTTTTACTTTCCTGCTGATGTTTGTGGGGAGAGCCGTGACAAATCTGCTATTTTTTTTTACAGAAACTACAAGTGCCGATATTTATTACAATTGTTTAAATAATAATTAATAATATATATTTTTAATTATTTAATTACAGATATTTCAAGAACTGAATGTTCGTCAGTGTTCACACTCTAATAAAACAAAAACATATTTTTTTTTTATGTTTTCATTTTTAGCTTTGGAAGTGTACTAAGCCTTCTAGTGATTTCCAGCTCCCGCTGGTTCTTTTCTTTAATATGTCCAGGTTTCTAGACCATTCATCCCAGGACCACCTCATGGGCACATCCGACAAGACTGCTGAAACTGTGTTGAAACTGCATTCAGAAAGAATAGGACATCAGCGTGAAGAAAATATCCCCAGATCGATAGTGACATAGCTTCCCCCGAGGCTATTCATGCTCAATACAACAGAGCAACATACGCACGAAGAGCCTGACATTTACATCAGACACACAGCAAACAGGACCGGCTCCCAGAGGACCAAGGTGGGCTGATGCTCGTCGGCGTACAAGACAGCCTGTGCGATACAACCCAAAGCAAGGGGTGCATTTCTGCAAGAGATCTCAGAACACAAACACTCCCTTTATTGATGCACCTGTTAGAAATTGCGTAATAAACGGGTAGATATCTAAATAAACTTTTGAAGTAAGAGAAAAGGGGAATCTTAATTGCCAAAGTGAGTTTATATTTAGTTTATATTTAGTCTATCTAAAGGCATCCAATTATTTGGTTTGAAGCTTTCCAAATTTTCTTACAAATTTACAGGCTTTACAAGTTTAATTGGACTTACGAGAGGATATAAAACCAAGCGAGGTGTACATGCCTGCAAAAGTAAAGATGAAACCTAAACCTCCTTTCTGAAATGTTTAGAGAAGAAATATTCTGGTTTGATCAGAAACATTTGGCTCTATCTAGTTGGCTCGGCAGGTGATAGAAGAGACATTCTGCTCTTTCATGACCTACATGACAGCTAAGGACTCACTGATGGATTTAAATAACCAGGGAAGTTGCATGGTGAGGGAAGCTCAAACGACGTGCTGTTCATGGAACATTAGTTACACGCTTCACATAGCCATATCCCACAGAGGCCTAACTTTAATGGGATGTTGGCAGAGTGCAAATTAAAGTAAATTCATTTGAATGATATAACGTGTCAAATTGTGGACACTGGCGAAAACACATCAATGCAGTCGAGCAAACTGGCACACTTAAGCCCTAGAAAATAGGTTTAACGAGTCAGACCTTGAACAAATTCCGTGATTTATACAGAATAAACAAGGCTGAAAATCTGGACTTGATATCTGTCTTCCTAGAACGCAATTTTAGAGTTTAGGCAGTGTACTTATATACTTGCTGCAAAGCAATTCCTTGGACAAAACAACGAGTAAACTGTGAAAATAACTGATTTTTTTTGCAGTTTGTGTCCTGTAACATGAGAAGTGAAAAAGATTGCAGGTTTTGAAATAAATGAGATCCTTTAAAGAAATAAAATACTTAAAAAGGAAAACTGTTAAAATATATCATGTATCATTATTTTTAGTGTTCCTAGCAAATCATCTGAGGAACAACCGTGTTCTGCTCAGGTGCCTTTTTTCCCGGAAGTGCATGAGGAGCTGACGACGTCGTGGATGGCCCCTTTCACAGCCAGAAGCCGCTCGTCTGTCTCCTCTGTCCTCACTACCCAGGTGGTCGTGGTGCACCTGTGCCTACGAAACGCCACCACTTGGAGGAATCGTCCGCATCTCCCGTCCAAAGCCTGTAAGCTGACGGCCGCTCTCGCGGCCAAAGCTTATAGTGCTGCGGGCCAGGCAGCCTTTTCCCTGCATGCCATGGCTATCTTGCAGGTTCACCAAGCCAAGGCGTTCAAACCGATGCACGAGGGTAGTACCGACCCGGGGTTGATGCAGGAGCTGCACGCGGCGACTGACTTCGCTCTACGAGCGACGAAAGTCACAGCGCGGTCCCTCGGGAAGGCAATGTCCATCATGGTGGTACAGGAGTGCCATCTCTGGCTCAACCTGGCAGAGATGAAGGACGTCGACATGGCATGCTTTCTCGACACCCCCATCTCCCAGGCGGGGCTATTCGGCGACACCATCGAGGGCTTTACCCAGCAGTTCTTGGCGGTACAGCAGCAGACAGAGGCGATCCAGCACATCCTGCCCCGGCGTGATGCACCGGCCACCGCTGCCGCCGGGAACAGGCCTCCATCTCTCCATCACCGTGGGCGCCCTCCTGCGTCCTCCAGAGCTGCTCCGCCCTATGCCAAATCAACACCTAGGCTGGCGCATCGAGCCTCTCTCAGGAGAGCGGCGCCCCCCGCGTCCCAGCCAGGCTCCAAGTCGTCCAGGACGTTGACGAAGCGCCCTGACACGGGCAACACGGAGATGATGGAGTTTGCTCTTTCTCACGAGACGGCGAGAACAGCGCCGCTCCTTCCCCCGGAGGAGGGCCGGGAGGAGAATCCTGTGTTTCTTTTTTGTGTACCCACTTTTTCAAAGAAAGAGCAATTTTCTCAGGTTCACGGGACGACAGTGTGCGACGAGTTGCTTCCTCACTCTCACTCACGACCCATCTTGCCAGCAGCGCCGGGAGGCACAGTACCTCCCCATGCACCTCTAGCCCAGGGAGTTCTAACCCAGGGAGTTCTGCAAGGATGTCTCAGAACGCGCTGCCTTCTGTACCATCCAGCCCTACTCCCCTTTGCTGCACCACCACAGGTACGTCAATTGTGCCGTTGGAGCCACTTGTACGGCGTCTGGAGGCGTGGCTCACACTGCCCAGCCCGTCTCGCTGGCTCATGCGCACAATTCGACTCGGCTACGTGATTCAGTTCACCAGGCGACCTCCCAAGTTCAATGGCGTTCTCGAGACTTCGGTGGCAGTCCGGAATGCCCCTGTCTTGTGCGAGGAGATTGCTGTCTTCCTGGCAAAGGATGCAATCGAGCCAGTCCCTCCAGCCGAGATGAGGCAGGGGTTTTACAGCCCTTACTTCATAATACCCAAGAAAAGCGGTGGTCTTCGACCAATCCTGACTCTGCGAGTCATGAACCGGGCTTTGCACAAGCTCCCGTTCAAGATGCTGACGCACAGGCGCATAATCAAATGCATCCAGGCCCAGGATTGGTTTGCAGCAATCGACCTGAAGGACGCTTACTTTCATGTTTCGATTCTTCCGCGACACAGACCGTTCCTATGGTTTGCGTTCGAGGGTCAGGCATGACAGTACAGGGTTCTCCCCTTCTGCCTCTCTCTGTCTCTCCGTGTTTTTACGAAGGTCGTAGAGGGTGCCCGTACCCCGCTACGGGAAGTGGGCGTCAGGGTCCTCAACTACCTCAACGATTAGCTCATCCTGGCCCAATCCCGAGAGCAGTTGTGCGATCACAGGAACTACCTGTGGTGGTGCAGCAAAGGGGAGTAGGGCTGGATGGTACAGAAGGCAACGCGTTCTGAGACATCCTTGCTGAACTCCCTGGGTCCTCTGAAACAGTTTCAGAGGCTCCTGGGGCATATGGTATCCGCAGCTGCAGTCACGCCGCTCAGGTTGCTTCATGAGACCACTTCAGCATTGGCTACCGCCGCGGTACACTTTGAGTAAGCATCACTAAGGAATGTCGCCGCTCCTTCAGCCCCTGGACGGTCCTTGCCTTTCTACGGGCCAGGGTGCCCCTAGAACAAGTGTCCCGGCATATTGTTGTCACAACAGATGCCTCCAGCATGGGCTGGGGCGCTACATGCAACGGGCAGGCAGCCTCTGGGCTCTGGACAGGGCCCCGACTGCTTTGGCACATCAACTGCCTAGAGCTTTTGGCAGTGCATCTAGCCTTACGGCAGTTCCGGCCACTGCTGTTAGGCAAGCATGTGTTAGTTCGCACGGACAACACTGCGGCTGTCTCGTACATCAACCAGCTGGGAGGAATACGATCACGCCGCATGTCACAGCTCGCCCGCCATCTCCTCCTCTGTAGTCACACGCAGCTCAAATTACTGTGCGCTGTCCACATCCCGGGGAAGCTCAATCGTGCAGCCGATGGACTCTCACGACAGCTCACATTCCCCGGAGAATGGCAACTCCAACTCGAGACGATCCGGCTGATCTGTAGTCGATTTGGGGAAGCTCAGGTGGACCTGTTTGCTTCCCACAAGTCCTCCCACAGCCAGCTGTACGACCGAGGGTCCCCTCGGCACGGACGCACTGGCACACAGCTGGCCTCAGACTTTAAGCAAGTATGCATTTCCCCCAGTGAGCCTACTCGCACAGACTCTGTGCAAGCTCGTACTGGCCCACCCGGACCTGGTTTCCCGAACTAATTTCCCTTGCGACAGCCCCTCCCTGGCGCATTCATCGGAGGAAGGACCTCCTTTCACAGAGGCTTGGCACCATATGGCACCCACGTCCAGATCTGTGGAACCTTCATGCGTGGCTCCTGGATGGGACGCGGCAGACTTGAGTGATCTACCACAGGTACCAATAGAGTCTGTTCGCGAACTGGTGTTCTTCTCCCCAAGAATACCCCCGAAGATGCACGATTGGAGTAGTGCTTTCTTTCCTGCAAGAAAGGTTGGAGAGTAGGCTGTCACCCTCCACCTTGAAAGTGTATGTGTGGACGGCCGGTCCCTGGGAAAGCTTAATCTCATCGTGAGGTTCCTGAGGGGTGCCAAAAGGATGAATCCCTCTAGGTCACCCCTGATGCCCTCCTGGGACCTCTCTATCATCCTGGCTGGACTTCAGAGGGGTCCCTTTTAACCACTGGACTCAGTCGAGCTGAAATTCCTGTTGGCTTAGACAGCACTCCTGACCACACTCACTTCCATCAAAAGGGTCGGGGACCTCCAAGCATTTTCGGTAAGCGAAGAGTGCCTTCTGTTCGGGCCGGCCTACTCTCACGTTGTCTTGAGACCCCGGCCTGGATATGTGCCCAAGGGTCCCACCACGCCCTTCCGTGATCAGGTGGTGAACCTGCAAGTACTGCCCTCGGAGGAAGCAGATCCAGGCTTAGCGTTGCTATGTCCCGTAAGAGCATTGCGCATATACGTGGACTGCACCTGGAGCTTCAGAAGCTCTGAACAGTTCTTTGTCTGCCATGGAGGTCAGCAGAAAGGGATGGCTGTCTCCAAGCAGAGGTTGGCCCACTGGATAGTGGATGCCATCGCCTTGGCATACCAATCTCAAGGTGAGCCGTGCCCCCTGGGAGTGAGGGCTCACTCCACTCGGAGTGTTGCCTCCTCCTATGCGTTGGCGCACGGCACCTCTCTGGCGGACATCTGCAGAACTGCGGGCTGGGCGACATGGAACACCTTCGCAAGATTCTACAGTCTCTGTGTTGAGCCAGTTTTTTCCCGTGTGTTGGGTGACAGGTAATGGACAGGAAGAGCTGTCCGGTGTCACGCTTGCTGCGCCATTCCCCCTCATCCGGGGATGTGAGCGCCTTTTTCCTCCTCCAGTTCAGTTCCCCGGACGGTGAACCCTGGTGGAGTTCCTACAGCACCCCCGGCAGTCAAACTGGGTGGAGTAGTCTGACGCCAGGCCCAGTATTGGTGTTAGCTCACCGGGTCTCCGGTCAGCCCCTGTACTGGGCTAGGTGTCCATATGGCCTGATTCCCCTTCGGGTAATCTCATATGTGTGTTCTTCCACGGTAAAGTTTCCCTCACGGTAAACCTGTGTCTTCCCTTTGACAGAGCTCTCTGTCAGGCTCTGCTGGCAGCTCTCCTCCCTACACCTACGTAGGATCTGCCCCAGAGTCCAGTCGTATGTAGTACTGCCCCAGGCCTGGGTCAGTCCATATCAGCGTTTCTGTTAGGCAGGTTGTGGCCTCTGTGGCGCCCTTCTCCGGAAGGCTCGCTTCTCTGCCATTACTGCCAAACTGTAACAACAAATAGGAAAGACTTGAAGTTATCTTTCACTGAAGGTCGACATCCCTTTCGATTTCTGTAGGGAAAGGAACAGCGGCTTGGCTATCTCCAGCAGCGATGTACTCGGTGGTCCCTGCGGGCACCAAGGTTAGTGAATTTGTGCTGGGGTGATGGGAAGGTTGCAACCTCTTGCATGGCATTTGTCTGTCACGCGCTCGCTTATCAGCATCTGCATGCCACAAGGTTGTGACGGGGTTCAGCTTGTGGCGCTTTCCATAGGACCCCTATGGACATAACTCGTAGTGACCGACAGATAGGGAACGTCTTGGTTACGTACGTAACCCTCGTTCCCTGATGGAGGGAACGGAGACATTATGTCCCCATGCCACAATCGTGAACCATCGCTGGTTGCCAGGAACTCGTTCTCGGCTCCTCAGCGTAAAACCCTAATGAGTGGATGCACCGGTCGCCCTTTTATACCCGTATGCACGGGGAGTGGCTCAGGTATGCAAAATCCACTATCCAATTTCATTGGCATTTTCTCTTAAAGTCAGAGATGATGGGGCTTCCAAGTAAATCCCCTATGTCGTCACGACATAACGTCTTTGTTCCCCTCCATCAAGGAACGAGGGTTACGTACGTAACCGAGACGTTACCTGTGCTAAAAGCTGAAGTTTTGCTGTAGTGAGAAGTTTCCATTCTGTATGAGTAAACAGTTTTCTCGATTGCTAAAACAGTAAAACTAAACTAAAACTTCAGCTTTTAAAAACACACCCATTACCCTAAACGATAAACACTATTTCCCTGCTTTGACACATGAGTCAGAATTGGTGAACTGTTACTGCAAAACTCTACACACAGATCCCTACATTTCTCAGTGCTTATACCATGTGGTCGTTTAGAAAGCACTAGCATTCAATATTGTTCACTCAAGTCAGCAAAGTTTGAGCTGAATTAGCACACAATTGCCCAAGTGGAAACACTAGGAGTCAAAATGAATCACACACCAATCAGAACCTTCGATAAAGATAAAAGGGCCAACGTCAGCTTACAGTTTTTTTCAGTGGCTTTGGTGCATTTCTCAGATCAGAAATGAAATTCTCAAAATTACTTGTTCAACCTCAAGTCATGTCACCTTTATTTATATAGCGCTTTTAACAATACATATTGTGTCAAAGCAACTTTCCAATTTCAAAATAGGAAAATAGTTTCAATAATGTAAAATGACAAGATTAAACACTCAATTTTCAGTTAAAGGCATTTCATTATTGAAGTCAATGATGTCATCGTCCAGCTCAGTTCAGTTTAAATAGTATCTGTGCAATCAAGTAGACGATATCGCTGGAAATTACAGTAAGTGTCCCCAACTAAGCAAGCCAGAGGCATCAGCGGCAAGGAACCAAAATTCCATCTGTGAAAGAATGGAGAAAAACCTTGGGATAAAAAACTCTACATCATCTAGTCACTTTTGCACAACATAAAAAGTTTCTCATTCAGGTGAATATTGATTTTCACTAATGAAGAGAAGGTAGATCAATGATAAACCAGTTCTCTGAAATAGCTCAAAGGTGCATCTCATGAACCTTCAATTGGAAAGCATATATAGACAGGAGACAACACAAGAGTTACACATTCTGACAATGGATGAACATCCAGAAAATGATCAGGGTCAACAGCCAAGAAGAAGAAGAGGGGTAAGGGTTCAGAGGCAAAACAGAGGAAGAGGCCAAGGACATAGGTGCATATAAGATTAAATAAGGGCCACTATTTTGGACCATGTTGTCAATCTTGGCCATACAATGGCTGAGGCAGGATGAAGGGTGCAGCCAATCAATATCCCACGTACAGTAATGTGTACATTTTTTACTTTTGAAATTGATACACTGTATGGCGTACATAAGAAGTGTAGCCTTCTGCATTTCAATAGAGTAACTGTCATCCAAACTGTTGCCATAGTTTACATCAGGTAATACTAATAGTGTGCACTGTTATATAGACAACATGACTAAGCATGACAAAATGACTTTTTATTCTGGTGGCACTGATATGTTAATTAACATACATACTTTTGAGAGATGAACTAAGGATTTTGAGTAAGTTACAGGCTTTTGCAGGTAATCCATTGTTTGGTGCGGTATTGTACTGCAATCTGCAGTACATTAAATTAAGGAATAAAACACTTGGGGAGTACCACAAGCAACACCTATTACCTGTTTTTGTAGTACTGTTTTGAATTTATCTCATCAGTGTGTAAGACTGTGTTGTAGTGTGTGTGTTTTTGAGGGTTTATTTGTTATGTCTGAGAGCAAAGTTATTTTTTTTACATTTTAAATGGGATAATTTCTATTTTAGCTATATCATTTGATATATGATATTTTAGCCATACCAGATTCCATAAATGGGGGAATAAAATTATACAAATGTTTGCTCCTGTCATGTTACTTTGTGATTTAAAAGTACAATTCCTTACTTTCCTTAAGTTTTTTTGGGGTCCTTTGTCTCAGTCAGTTTTGTAATGCTACAAGTGAACCCAACAGAACACAGTTCCTTCTTTTCCTGCCTGTTTGTAATTGACATATAATTGTGTTGAGAGGAAAGTTAGCTGCCTTCCTCTTGGGGAAACTGGGATTGACATTCCTATTCCACAGGGTTTAAACGGTGGCTTTCAGCGAAGTGTACCCTGTCAAGTAATTCAAGTGTTTTAGAGCCTGTGGATCTTGCAGATGCCCCCCCCCCCCCCACACACACACACTGTTAAAGATTACAACAGGGATTCCACTCATTATTTTCCTATCAAACTCCAAACCGGAACAATTGCTGGGCTACAGCCACTGGCCACAGAAGTCCATCACAATGGCAAGGTTAATGGCAAATCACTTTGAGGGATTGATCGCGGCGTGGATGATGGGCCATCTGAGATGGTAGAGCACTGAGGGGGACAGATATTACTGATGAGGGCAAACACAACTGTGAGGTGAGGTGATAAATGTTCAGCTGGGCCCTCATGCAAAACCTATTGAGTAGATGGACTCTGACGGTCGGTTTGACCAGTATTTCCGAGATACTGGGCTTTTAATTTACTTTTTTTTTTAAAGATTATCTCAGTAATATTGCTGCTTTTTATAAGCATGAAAAAGTCACATAGAGGTACATGTCAAACACACCATTCTAATTCATCTCAGGTCATCCTGTCACTGTGGAAACGTCCACCGAGGGCCAATAATTAATCAGTATTAACTCATAGTGTCAGTCTTTACTTCTGAAAACAGGTCAGAAGAAATCTTATCTAACTAAATATAAACCCGCAAATATTTATTGGAATTCATTAGCGTTTATGGGAAAAATTTAGGAAGGAATTTAAATAGGCATACTCTCAGTTTGTTGATGCAAGAGCATGAAGCAAGAAAATCCTCCATATTCATGCATGAACAAATCATCACATTTGAAAAACATCTTAGAAAAAGCTGCTAACGCTACAGTTTTAAAATATCGCCTCAATTACTTTTGAGTGCGCCGAGCAAGTCTTCTGAATTATAATGAAATAGACATGCAATGCCGGAATGATAAGTTGCCTCACAGCCAATGAAAGTCTGTCTAGTTTGTTTCTAATCATTTAGGCCATTACTTTACAAATTAGATTAATTGGACAATATTCCATACAGTATATACAGGTGCATCTCAATAAATTAGAATGTCATGGAAAAGTTAATTTATTTCAGTAATTCAACTAAAATTGTGAAACTCGTGTATTAAATAAATTCAATGCACACAGACTGAAGTAGTTTAAATCTTTGATTCTTTTAATTGTGATGATTTTGGCTCACATTTAACAAAAACCCACCAATTCACTATCTCAACAAATTAGAATACTTCATAAGACCAATAAAATTTTTTTTAGTGAATTGTTGGCCTTCTGGAAAGTATGTTAATTTACTGTATATGTACTCAATACTTGGTAGGGGCTCCTTTTGCTTTAATTACTGCCTCAATTCGGCGTGGCATGGAGGTGATCAGTTTGTGACACTGCTGAGGTGGTATGGAAGCCCAGGTTTCTTTGACAGTGGCCTTCAGCTCATCTGCATTTTTTTTGGTCTCTTGTTTCTCATTTTCCTCTTGACAATACTCCATAGATTCTCTATGGGGTTCAGGTCTGGTGAGTTTGCTGGCCAGTCAAGCACACCAACACCATGGTCATTTAACCAACTTTTGGTGCTTTTGGCAGTGTGGGTAGGTGCCCACACCTGTGAGTTCCACAAATCTGAATGCATTATTTGTAAATTGACTTCAACTGACTTCAGTTATATCATTTTGTTTCCACTAGATGCCTGTATAACCCTATGTAACAATCCCTAGTAGCTAAGACATTGCACATAATTTACACATAAATCACACATAAATTAATTTTATTACATTTGGATATGTATACAGGTTTAGATACTATCAATGGCTACTTTTTGTCTTTCAATGCAGCTACTTAATCCTGTGTTACTCATTAAAGTGTGAACTTCCTCTTTAAATAACGCTCTGCCCTCTATGTGTATGACGCTGCTCCCGTTAAGTGCTGTGTTAGAAGTGAATGAATTGATTCAGCATTTCGAAACCTCCGTGATCTCGTGAATTAGCTAATTTTACTATACCAATATTTTTTAATTGGCTATTAAAGTTTATATGGGAATATTAAATGACACGCTGATCCTTTAACAATGCATTGGCGCAAAATCGCACACCTTTTGGACAAATCTAGCAACATGATTTATCAACTGCCACAAATACTGCCTAAACAAAATACTGATTTTGTGCACTTTATTTACTGTACCAATATTTTACATTGACCTTTGAACTTAGTTTTATTGCATGGCAAAAAAAAGCGTTACCTTGCCAAAGCACTGACAGAGACCTTGGCACCTTGGCATTGATGAGCGCTCCAAATACAAGCATGCAATAATCAGGCAGCAACTGACAGCGCTCTAATCCAATGGCATGCAGGCATCGTTAGATTGACAGTACTCTAGCCCAATGATGTTGGGGATCCAGTGGGGGCGGCAGTCATATTTCATGGTGACCGTGCCACTCTTTATCACAACCCTGCTAAAATGTAGTGCCAGTACGTGCGCTCATTGGTGCCCCTTCAGCTGGTGGCGCCCTGGGCGACCGCCTAGCTCGCCTATGCCTAGAAACGGTACTGCAGTGCCCTCAAAAGTATTGGAACAGTAAAGACACAATTGCTATGTTGGCTGTGGAGTCAAGACATTTACAAACATGATTAAAAGATGAATATGAGATAAAACTACAGAATTTCACATTTTATTATTGGGTGATTCAATGCATAGATGTTTTACCAGCTAAGAAGTTCAGCACTTTTAGAGTTTCATCCCCCTATCTGATGTGAGCATAAGTATTGGAACAGTTGCCTCACAGGTATTTCTAAGTGATCAGCTGTGTCCTGTTGCATTAATTATTCAGGTATTAAAAGCAGGGAATGTGTCGTATCAGTTATATCCATTACTTCTGTATTCTGAATCTTGTATTCGATGATGACACACACAAACGAGGATGAAGATGAGGGAGCTGACTTTGAAAGAAAAGTAAGCAATTTGGATGCTAAAAGAAAAGAGGAAGTCAATTAGAGCTATAGCATAAACCTCTGACCAGCACCAAAAATAGAAAGCCAAGATTAGAGTTTGCAAAAATGCACAAAGGTGAGCCAGAAGAGTTTTGAAACTGTGTTTATGGACCGATGAGACAAAGATGAACCTTTATCTAAGTGATGGTAAAGCAAAAGTGTGGAGAAAAAAGGGAACTGCAAATAATGCTAAGCATACAGCCTCATCTGTAAAGCATGGTGGAGGTGTTGTCATGGCATGGGCATGCATGGCTGTCTTTGGAACAGGCCCTCTCAACTTTACAGATGACTTAATGTATGATGACAGTAGCAGAATGAATTTGGAAGGGTATAAAACCATCTTGCCTACCAATATTCAAGAAAATGCCACCAGATTTATTGGGAAATGCTTCATATTGCATCAGAACAATGACCCAAAACACCCTGCCAGTTCAGTCAAGGAATTTATAAGGACAAAGAAATGGAAAGTCTTAGATTGCCCAAGTCAATCTCCAGATTTAAATCCGATTGAACATGAATTTCACCAGCTGAAGAGGAGAGTAAAGGCAGAAACTCCCCAAAACAAGCAACAATTGGAATTGGCTGCATTAAAGGCTGGGAAAAGTATTTCAAAGGATGAGACCAAGAGTCTGGGGATGTCTAGGGGTCATAGACTCACTGCTGTGATTGTGCGCAAGGGATCTGCAACTAAATAATAGCTTTTAATCTTTTATATCCGCCTTATGTTCAACTGTCCCAATACTTATGCTCACATCAATGAGTGGGATGAACTCTAAAAGTGCTGTTATTTTTATTTGGTAAAAAATGTATGTGTTGAAACGGCTATTTTTTTTGTCTCATATTCATCTTTTAATCATATTTGCAAATGTCTTGACTCCACAGCCAACAGAGCAATTTTGTCTTTACTGTTCCAATACTTATGGAGGGCACTGTATATATATATATTAGTTAAAGATTTTAAGGATGTTTTTCTCTACACAACCAAAATTTACCATGTTGGAGTGCATTTAATGGAGTGTATATGGGATTCCCTTCCCTTAACTTTAGTCAAATATAGATGTACCATGTGTGCCACAGGATCTCAGATCCATTATTAGCTTAGAAATATTGTATAAGGTATTATTTATTAAAACCACAAGACTTCAAGTGCAATTTTTGCAATATGTCTCGTCTCCAGAAAGAAAAGTGGGCTAGCTGTGTTGTGGAGGGACATAAACAAAGCAGCCAGGAAGGGGTGATTCAATGTCACCGGAGATTTCTGCGCCTGATGTCTGTCCTCTGTGCAGAGCTGCAGACAGAGTCAGCTTAAAATAGATGTTTCAAAACATGAAGTGCATCGTCAATGTGGGTTTAGTCACCAGGATGTGGCCCTCATGCCGTGCTGTGTTTTGCATAATGAGCTTAGCTGAGGGCCGGTGGTGTTGGGGGTCTGAATGCAGAGCCGTCCTGATGCCCAGATAAGGTCCGGACCCCTGTCATTCAGCGTCCTGAGAACTCACAGTATTTAGGCGATGTTTATTCATGCTGCAGGACCCTCTTCACAGGGGGAGCCATGACAGGTGTGACCAGTAGATCCTAATGGGATGTGAAGCAGTGTTTGCTCCCAAGGGCAAAATGTTACACCACAATACAGTTCACACTATGGTTTGCTGGTTGTTTGTAGGAATCAACCAACTGTATGCTCTGTCCTGTGTAGTCCTTTTCAGTTTTGATATGTAATATTGTAAATTTATTGTTGAGAATACCGATTTGAATGCACTTTTTCTGCATGAGCACAATGGAAATATGTCAGAGCTCATGCATTGACCATAAGGTACAGTAGCTGTAACATATTCTAATAGCTTGCTCTATATAACCTTATGTATATGATGACAAGGGCTAGTTGTCACACAGAGTAGGTGTCACAAGGGCTTTATCTCATTGTGTCCAAAAATACAATTACAATATGTTTAAATTTAGCTAAATGCAGGTTCTTTTGTGACAACTTCCCCTATACAGTGTGGCAGCATGCCCTGCTATTAAATTAACTGTGTCTGTCTAATTGAAGAAAATGGCAACCAGTTTTTTTAGCCAAGACTTTAAGGTATATGCCTATAGAGGAATTCACTTTCATAAATAAGCTCACCTTGAGGAATACTGCCAGGATAAACTGGCAAAATGTTTTATTGTTTACTAAACTATTAAAATAATTTCTGGTGATTGAAATAAATCTTAAAATAAAATACAAATAATATATATATATATATATTTAAAATTAAGTCAGATTAAAAAATATGTAAAATCTCAAAAGTGCATAGCAAAATTGCTAGAACTTTAACTAAAATGAAAATATAAAAATAAAAGCTTCTAAAATAACACTATTTTGATATTATCCTTTTGTATCTTACAAAGAGGAAATCAACAATACTTTTCTCTGTACTGTTTAGACCGTTACATTAAAGAGTGAATTATTTTGGTTAATTTGAGTTGTTTTATGTGTGTGAGTCCAGTTAATGTTTTCAGCTCTTTGTTTAGTCCTTTCTGTCATTTGCATATTCACATCATTCTTAATTTGCCCTCTTCTAAATTACATCTTTAATCTTAATCTAAATCACTGGTGATTTGTTATTTTGTGGCCTGAAGGTTGTTTCATAAGCTTCAGGCATTTGTATGTCACAGCAGGGATTTTTTTATTAAAACTAATAGATTTGGTGTTTTAAAAACAGTGATAATCTGAAAAAACAGTGAGAGTTTCCAGGAACTCCAGAATCCCGTGATGTTAATCACGGTTTGAAAATCAGTTCAAATGCATTTTTTGTAAATGTTGAAATAGTTTTGCATTTGTTAACACTATCGGGTAGGTTTAGGGTTGGGTTTGGTGTAGGGTTAACACTATCGGGTACATATTAACATTAACGATAGACCCTGGATATTCATTAATTCTGAACCGCCGCTATATGTACCTGCAGCAACGTAATAAAAACAAAGCAATATGTACCTATATCTACGTAATAAATATGTGTCAGGGTTCACGTATTTAACCTGTGTTTCAGCGCCACTCAGTGGACATTTCTCTTTGAAACTGCAGCGAAACGTGCAGTGAGGTACGTAAAACGGTGTCACACAGAATGTGCACAGAGGTACCAGTCCAGGTTGTAAATATCTCTAGTAAACAATTCAAACCATGCAAGGTGCAATTTTGTGCAATTATGCGGATATGGAAATAGTATAACTTTTTGTGTTTTTATGATATAAACAAAAATAGATAATATTATAAATAATAACAATAACAGCCTTGTAAAGATGAAACATTTAAATCTAAAATGTTTTAAATACAATTGTACCACTGTCAACATGTGGCTGACACTATTATTTCAGATGTTACAGAAAATACATATGAATGTATATTCACTCTTGGACATTAATTAGTGGAAAGTAGTTTTAAGTTTGCACTTCAGTTTGCAGAAACTATGATCCTATCCAAGACAGACTGGCAACAAAACAGTAACTCTACACATTTTTATATATACAGTATGTGTTTGTGTACAATTTATGCTTGTATACATTGAGTCTGAGATTTCCACCTAGTGAGATGCTTGACCTTCACACTATCATTGTGTGTCAGTGTGCTCCACACTGAAGAACCCAACTGAATATAATGCATAGAGACAAATGCATCACTCTAGCACCTACGCTAGCATGACTTTATACCACTCCCTGTCCAATGCAATGAGAGGAGCTAGTTTTAACTCACCACCGAAGCAGCCTCCCCATCTCTGGAGCTGTTTAAAGCTAGCGGCCTCTAGCTGAAGAGTTAGACTTTGTCTTAAAGCCAAGTCCCTTAACCCCTCATGCTGAGCTGCTGAGTTCGGTGGATTGTGTTGCATCTGAAGTATTAGAACCACAAGTAAATCTAATTACACTGCACTTAAAGGGATAATTCACTCAATAATGAAAATTCTGTCATTATTTACTCACCCTCATGTTGTTCCAAACTGGTTTGGCTTTCTTTCATTTGTGAAGCACAAAATGTGAATGTCTACAAAGGATTTTTTACAGTGAAATAGAATGAAGACTGTGGCTTAACAAAACAGCACCATAAAGTTATCATGAAATTGGTCCATATGGCAATATTCTAGGTCTTTTAATGTCATATGAAGATTTTGTGATAAACAGATTGCTAAACCATCGTGACTGGATCATTAAATCAATAAGTTGTCAATCAATAAACATTTCAGTTTGATTCATGGATGAATGAGTAAGGCTATTTAGAAATATTAATTATATTTTTAATATTAATTTTTTATTAAAATCATTGAATTAAAAAGTGGCAAAGAATAAAATAAAATATTGTGATACAGGTTTGAAACATTAATTTAATTTATGTCTCCTTTCTTTCTTTCTTTCTTTCTTTCTTTCTTTCTTTCTTTCTTTCTTTCTTTCTTTCTTTCTTTCTTTCTTTCTTTCTTTCTTTCTTTCTTTCTTTCTTTCTTTCTTTCTTTCAGCTATATATTTACTGCTTGCTTGCAGAAATGCTCTGTGGGATGTTCTCCTACTGGTCTTAAGGGGATTGTGAAATGTCTAATTATTGTCCTTAAGCACAACATCTCTGTTCATGGTAAACAAATTCTTCGAAAGTAAGCACCCTCGAGGCAAATAAGAAAAGCTCTCCACCCTGAAAATAATAACGCTTTTATCTCCTCCACACTTGAAATGCAGGATTAAAGCAGGCCACAGGCTTGGCTTAAAAGAGAATATCTGATAACATCAAAACACATGGTCATTTTTTTATTATTATTTGATGTAAGCAGTCCTTGTGAATATGCTGAGCATGTGATTTTGTGAAAGCTCAAAGCGTATCGATTGTTGCTTGTAAATGTGAAGCACCACTGTGTTCACACACTGAAATCGAGCACTATGAATGTGATCTCCTGCCAGGTTTTGATTGGTTTCAGCCAGACATTTGAACAGGTTACTTTACACACACACACACACACACACACACACACACACACACACACACACACACACACACACACACACACACACACACACACACACACACACACCACACACACACACACACACACACACACACACACACACACACACACACACACACACACACACACACACACACACACCCCTGGTGTGTATCAATATGACAGCCTGAGTGTGAATTAACCCAAAAGGTTGGTATGCTGTCAAACCCTAATAATCAGCTATCAGGTGATAGTGAATGCTTATCGGTGGCACCCAGGTATTGCCAGTTTAACACAAAGACCATTTTTAAATCGTGTGGACAGATAATTGAGGCTACATTCAGACATACTCGTTGACTGGGCTAAGTAGAGCATCGTTTAAAACGCCTCTCAAAAGTTTTGGAGTTCAGAAGTGATCAAAATGACTTTAGAGTTTGATCAGTTTCTGAACAAATCATGCAACAAAAGCGGCGGCGCTTTGAATCCCGTTTCCAAAGAGTCTCTTAATAGGACTCACCCCATCAGCATCAGGGCAACACACTCACATATACCGAATGACAAAAGTAATTCTGCCTACAGAAGAGTATTGCCTATCTGCCACACTTCCAAATGTCAAGCCTTTACCTGTGGTTGACACCCAATTTGACCACATAGCTTTTTCATAGATGCCAGTGGATAACCTGAAGAGATATTCTCATTTCTACATGTGAAAGAACCCTGACACCTGCTTTGTGTGGCTCTAAGTGGTCACTGATTGTTCCCTTGACATCTTGTCCCTACAACTTTAATGGGATGTCTAGCACGTACAAGATTAGTGAAACCATTACCCCTTCCTCCAACATTCCCCCGGTCTTGACACTAGCTTTAGTGGCGATGCCTCCACAAATATCAGCCTTTAAAAGACTGAGGATCACTTAGAGTCACTCCTGCCAATGGCAGGACTGTCAGGTATTTCGGCTGGAACGCTGGGACATGACTGTAGAGTAAGAGGGAGAGAGGGAACAAAAAACATCAGGTCACAATCGTTCTCTAGATCAGTTGTTCTTATTTTAACTGATCCTTAAAGATTATCATGGATCTATTTCCCGTTACTGCGTTTAAATGGCATAAATGGCATACAGAAATAAACTGGTAAACAATTTAATGTCACGATAAGCATATGGATATGGAAGCATATCACATGTTATTTAAATAAGACAGTTTGCTAGCTAACTAGATAACAAATAATACAAGAAAACAACATCCACCCTTGTAATTGTAGACATAACCCCTTTTTTATTAAATGTTTGCAATTGGGATGTTGTTAAAGACAGTTCTGGGCAAGGTTTGGTAAAGATGCTGAAAAACATTTAAAAATAATTTTGTTAGTTTTTGTTAATTTAAAAATAAGTTTGGAGTCAGTAAGATTTGTTAATGTTTTTAAAGTCTTTTATGCTCACCAATGCATTTT
Source organism: Ptychobarbus kaznakovi (assembly GCA_027422405.1). Taxonomy (NCBI): domain Eukaryota; kingdom Metazoa; phylum Chordata; class Actinopteri; order Cypriniformes; family Cyprinidae; genus Ptychobarbus; species Ptychobarbus kaznakovi. The sequence goes on from CM049809.1 coordinate 13,322,479, forward strand.
GTGATGAAGAAAGATCAGTTAAAATATTTTGAAATATTTTTACAATTTAAAACATCTGGTTTCTATTTTAATCTATTTTAAAATACTAAATATGTTATTCTTGTCATGGCAAAGCTGAAATTTCAGCAGTCATCAGTGTCACATTATCCTTCAAAATTCATTCTAATATGCTTATTTGGTGCTTAAAAAACATTTCTTCTTAATATCAAAGTTTAAAACACTTGTGCTGGTTAATATTTTTAAGATTCTTTGATTAGACAGTTCAAAATAGCAGTGTTTATTTGAAATAAAAATATTTTACTTCCAAAAACCCGAGACGACAAATAATTAGGGATAATTATAAACACAATTGGGGGTTCGTCCGGGATAATAACCCAAGCGAGAATCATACCCATAGGTTATAAATGTCATGTTTCATCAAATAATGCATCCTTATCTTCTTAAACCAAAAACTTAAACCATTTGGTTTCTGCTTTTCATCAATTGACATTCTGTCTTTAAGACAAAAAATTAAAGGCAAATTTCACTTTACTCCAGTGATTTAGTCCAGTTACATTAGAAGTAGTAACTATTTTCCTTAATTAATTTATTAAGATTAACTATTGCTGACTGATGCAAGAGTATGAGAGTATAAAAACGTTTGCTTACAAAAAATGTATATAGATGCATATTTGTATCTATCTGTCCCTTTTACATAAATGGGTAGAGACACTGATGCAGATGGATCAGTCGAGGTTGAGAAAGGACTGTTAAACAGTGACATCATTGGTCGGGATCAACACTTGGAATCATTTCATTTCGCAAACATTGGCAAACACAGCAGTTGGCAGCCTCTAGCATGGAGGGCCGCAGCCCATGCAGCCAGAGCTCCACTAAGACGGATGAGGGGTCAGGATTGCGGGGAGACATTTGGCGGTCTGTATACCGGAGACGACTGCCATTTGACTGGAACAGGACTTGTGAGGTTTCTCTCCTCTTGGCATGCATACATTGTGAAGCTGGCATGACAATTCAAAATGCAGGCGACGAGGGTTAATAATTTCTCCTCACAATGGAACCAGGTGCAAGCCTGCGGCGATATGCGAACGCTTTGAGTTGGCTATACAGAGGATAAATAGTCAGCACTGGCACTTAGGTACATAAACACATAGGTGCTAAACAGGGATGTTGAATTCCCTGTTTGCGCTCTGAATTAAAGCCTTGTGAGAAAGCATAGCACCAGAGTGTAATTCCCTACGGGCGGTGAAGATTGGCACGCTTATTTGGTTCGGCTCCTTCTGCCTGCTACAGAACAATAAACAAACAAATTATTACAAAATCCCATTCCCACAAGTTCAAATAATTGCTCATATTATCTAATACGTAATCAAGACGCATTATTCCCAACCAGCAAGGCCTTAGATCTTATTATGACATTTAACATAATTTTTAACCATCTGCACGAGAGGTTTGATAAAGGAAATGACACATAAAACCTTTCCCAGATCCCAGACCCCAGTGCTTTGTGTATAGTGCTTACCTTGGGCAGCAGCTCGGTAATGAGGCGCCAAGCGACACGATGAGACACAAAACACTTCATTATGGACTGTGGTGAATCATTTTTACTGCTTGCGTTCACGTGGGCTTGCAGTCTGAGAACACCTTATCATTTTCATTTAATCCAAATTGATGTAAAAGGATTGAATGCTACTTGATACTCTGCATCTTTGAAATACAATTACGGACCCCACGGAATAATAATAGTCTAGTCTGGGTAACATCGTAACTTAGGGTTATGAACTGATTTTAATATTGTTCTTTCAGTCGCAAGAGTTGCAAGAAAAGCAAAAAAAAAAATAAAATAATAATTTGGGCTTGTTTTGTAACTGAATATCTTATACTTGAGTTTCCCCTCAAGCTTGAAAAAAATAAATTCTGTTCACACTACTGTTCAAATGTTTGTGGTTAGTAAGAACAGTAACACTTTAGTACATGGACCAATTCTCACTATTAACTAGTTGTTTATTTAGCATGCATATTACTAGCATACTGACTGTTTATTGGTACTTATTAAGCACATATTCTTCATGACCATATTCAACATCCCTAATCCCAAAACCTAAATTTAACAACTACCTTCCTAACTATTAATAAACAGAAATTAGGAGTTTATTGAGGCAAAAGTCATATAGTTAATAATTAGTTAATAGTGAGAACTGGACCTTAAAATAAAGTGTGACTTTTAATGTACCTGAAAGGAGTTTGTTACGCCTAAGAAACATTTTTATTATTATCAATGTTGAAAACGTGCTGCTTAATATTTTTGTGGAATTAGCCATGATACATTTTTTTCAGGATTATTTGATGAATATAAAGTTAAAAAAGAAAAGATAGAAAGACATATAAATAATTTGTAATCTTATCTTTACTTTTAGTTTTTTTTACTTTTTATGCTTTTTGAATTAATGTATTTAAAATAATAAATAAATAACTGACCCCAAACTTATGAATGGTGCTATAATGTCTCTCTAAATTGTATGGGCATGAGCATCTTTTTTTGTTTTTTGATCTCTTGTTACTTTCTCTGTAAAATCCTTGAAGAGCGGATTCAGTTATGCACAGGTTCGTTTGTCGCCTCACTCGCCTGATAGTTAAACGCTTTTTCCTCTTCTTTAATAAAACAAAATGGCAAAAAAGAAAATCAAATTAAATTTCCTTGATGGATCATTGAACCAGGGTAGCGCTCCTAAACGCTTCGCTGGAGAAAGTGTGTACATGTGTGTCCCGGGCTTTTGAAAATTGCCTTTGGAGCACAGAGGCCCTGAACCATCCCACAGCGACACTTTACCCTTCCTCACACTAAACCCAAAAGGTCATTCTTTTGTCTTTGCAGGCTCTGTCAGATTGCTGTCTTTTCTCATATGTGATAACGCTGAGACACTGTGAGCCAGTCAATACAGGTATCTGTGGGTAATGGAAAGAGATTGATTTTTAATGTTTCACTGCCCTTTGGAATGAAACCAAGACTCTTCTCACCATATCGGTAATCCATGCAACATAATTAAAATGCGTACCCAGTGAATTTGCCGGGGATAGTTACTCTTGCCCAAGAAGAATTTTAGTCAGTTTAGTATTGTGGTTGGCGATACCTCAAGAGTTAGAAAATCTGAGATATTATATAAAGATAAGAGCAAGTTCATTTAAATTAAATCCAAATGCAGATTTACGAAGAAGTCAAATAGCGCAAGGTGTGATTTGTGTACCTCCTGGGACTTTTTCCTCCATAATGTTAGTGGAGCAATCTGTCATTTCTGGTCAGTATGGCATATTGAGCTGTGATTTGTAGGATGAAATTGCAGCATTGCATGCTGAACTGCTCTTGGCTCAGCGTGGGGCTGGACAATTTCCAAGCATCACTCATTCTTTTTTTTTGCTGATTGATCACTGTTACAAACACCTTTGAGTTGTGAACCTAGTATTCCAGGGCCCTTTTCTTTCCTTTACCTCCCTATAAAATGGCTTGTTTCAAAGCATCAGATTATTTAAAGCTTGTATTTACACCCACATCATGTTTAGAGCTAATTGTGATCCTGAAAAGAAGATTATATAGAATCTGTTAATACATACGAAACACAAAAATTCAGGTCTGTGAAAAAACTAAACATTGTTACTAACCAAGATTACTGGTAGCATAAAGCTACACTGACTAAAGCTAATTGTTTACATAATTAATGTGAATTTTTAATTACTTTACACTAGTCTTTGCATTAACCTTTTTCACACCAAGAACGATAGCTATAACAATAAATATTTTGATTATTGTTGTAATTCTATGAGAATAGGAAAGTCCAAACCAGCTACAGCAATAACAACACTGAGGAATTATAACCTTGGCATCTCTTTCCTAACTATTTTCCCAGCTGATGAATAAAAACAGCTATTCAGCATTAACCTGATACAAAAAAATTATAATAATATTGGTCACCTTATTTTAAGGTCCAATACACTATTAACAAACCATGACTTTTGCCAAAATAAACTCCTAATTCACTGCTTATTAATAGCTTGTAAGGTAGATGTTAAGTTTAAGTATTGGGTTGGATTAGGGATGTAGAATATGGTCATGCAGAATATATGCTTTATAAGTACTAATAAACAGCCAATATGTTAATGATAGGCATGCTAATAAGTAACTAGTTAATAGTGAGAATTGGTCCCTATACTAAAGTGCTAATATAAACAGTGTATTAAACAAATCAGTGAGTCACTGAATCATTTACTCAACCAATTTGTTCATCATTAAGAAAAAAAAACAAGTGACTGGATCTGACTGAATTCCCATACATTAAGAGTTGATCGGATCAGCTCACTTCAGAATTTACACACAGCAATAGCAGGTACTGTTCTTTGCACCTTTATTTCAAATTTTTAATACTATGAATTTGACCTTATGAAGTTCTACTCCTTTCAGTTACTGTTTTAGCCTACTAATATATTAAAGATAAAGGCCTATTTGGTTGCAGGGACCATCATTTTGAGTGAGCCATTGAATTATTCACTCAGTTGACTTGGTAGAGCAAAAATGGCAAAACAGGCAATGTTGTGTAAGTTACCTAATGTTAACTTATTGTCTACTGAACTGTCATCTACATTCAGAGATACAGCACTAATGTGACCTTGCTTAATTGTATACAAACTGACAATTGAAACCCACTGTTGTTGTGTACAACAATGAAGGGCTTTATTTGATTCTGTCTGTTTGTTCAATTACATATTTTTAATTACATCCTTTCCTAACTAGTTGAGGTGCACTGTGCTATCAGACTCTCTATATGTCCACCCTAATTCTGTGAGGCAAACAAAAATAACAGCATTAGACAATGTAAAATATAGTCTTAGAGTGCTTGTCAAGGACATAATTTATTGCATTAGGACACACTAGCTTAGTGTCTCACTGCATGTATTCTGCAAAATATTTAGCAATGTGCAGAGAGGTACACAATGTATTCCGGGTATTAAATTGGCCTAAAAAAATAAGTTGTCCTGTGACAACTCTACCAGTCTGGCTGTAATACTGGGGGCTCTAGACACCTCCAGCCGGGCATTATTAAACAACTTAACATCCCACCAGACAAAAGAGCAGCTGTAAAGAATTATATCACATGTCTAGAGTTGGAAACTGAGTCATAACATATATATGGCAAACAACACCTGTACCTTCCAGAAATACCTCAATTAATTTGCTATTTTAAACTGGATTTAATAGGACAAGCAGGCTATTGCTGGTACCTATCTAGTCACGTCTGCATGCCTGAATGAAATGCTCAATAATGCATTATGGATTATATTTCAATTTCAAGATTACGCCTGGGAAAAATTATTAATGAGATATCAGGCAATTATGAGTCAACTCCGAAGCTCAAACTCAAGCCAATTTCACAGAAGCAAAGCACACTGACGGTGATCTGAATACAGAAGCAGAGACAAAAAGGTACTGGAAAAAAAGTGCACTGGCCGCAGGTTGTTTCCAGATGTTAGCAGGCTCATTATGCAATAGAATTATAGATGAGCATTTCATTGCAACTACACACGGAACGAGAAACAACACGAAAATATGAATCGAAAATTTCACGCCCCCTTTAAAATCAGTCTCATAGAAAAAGATCATATGTGCGCAGTATTCTGTAAAAAAAATAAAATAATAGTGCCCTAATTTTAGCTTTACCCGCATAAATGGTTTCAGGCAATCTTGTATTTCAAAGCTTTCTGGAATTTCTAAGCCTACGGCATAAAACTCATTTCAAATATACTGTAGTTCTTGTGCTTTACCTGTGAATTGCTTTTTGTTGGGTTACGCATTGCACACCATTTTCCTGATCAATAAACTGTATTGTGTTTGTGCAAAGCATGGAAAAGGCATTTCAGCCCTGTTTATGTTTATTTCCTTACAGTTTGTACAAACTGTTGCATATTTATTTGCATTCTGCTACCATGGAAAGGTTTTATGCAGATGAATAGGCTAAAAAGTGTGGAATTTAGATGGTCAGTTGCACTGCAATTTTTATTTCCATCATTCTTGTACAGTACCTTTACAGTTTTAGTCTCTGTTCACAGTGACTGTATCATTGGTAAGGCTCCACATTATCCAGCTGTCAATTCCTTGCTGTCACATTTCTCTGTCTCAAAAAATGACAGCGCATGATGACTTGATATAAAACAAAATAGTATGCATACAAAAGCACACAGCACTGCAGCTCGTTTAAAGAAGTAATGTTGATTTCCCCAACTATTTTTCTTTTAGTGCTTTCCTTTTTATATCTCTTTTCTCCTCCTTTTTGTTCTCATTCATTTTTAATGCAAAATTGACATAACCAAGAATCTCAAAGCAAGCAGAAAATATATAGAGGACATGAAATCCCACACAGCCTAACAGGCTGTTTAGTGGCAGATGTTTGGTCATAATGCAACTATTCAACTAAAGTATTTAAATATGCAGTCCAGAAGTTATAAATACAATTGAGAATGAATAAGTAAAAACTTATGTCTATCTATCTATCTATCTATCTATCTATCTATCTATCTATCTATCTATCTATCTATCTATCTATCTATCTATCTATCTATCTATCTATCTATCTATCTATCTATCTATCTATCTATCTATCTATCTATCTATCTATCTATCCGTCTATCCATCTGTCTGTCTCTCTCTCTCTCTCTGCCCATCCGTCCGTCCATCTATACGTCCATCCATCTGTGTGTCTGTAAATACAGTCCATACAGTTCCTCAAATATTCAGGGTGCTACACTTTCTTTATTGGATTATGTCATTCTGAAAGCCCATAAAATTGCACTGTAAAGCCATTAGCTTTACAGGAAACGTTCAGTCCGACAGTGGGTAATGGAAGATGAGGAGCGATGGGTCCTGCCTTGTTGGCTAAAGCCCAGTCACACTCCATCTGATCTTTACCTCGGCAGCGAAGGCCTACATCCATACTGAGCTGTTGCAGCGGCTCGTGCACCGGACTTGTGAAACTCAGCACTTTCCACTTTAATAAGCAGGTCTCAGCACTTCTTCATTACGGAGGAAGATCAGTTTCATATAATTCAAAGTCAAGCACAGAGACGTACTGGGTGGGTAGGGAGGTTCTGTCTAATGAGGCTGCTTGCGCATGTGGTTGTTTCCCTGCCTGTCGTGCGCTGTTATTCAAAGCTCCCTTCATCCCGAACAATCACTTTTTCAGACAGCATCACCATTCATGTGTGCAGATTGTTTCTGGCAGATCCTTACAGCTAACCACCTTTTCTTCAAGAAGGATTGTGGTTTATCGTCAGCCTTCACATGGTGTGGCTCTAATCAGAATTATGCGATCGCTGGCATCGAGGAGCCGTAGAGTGCAGCATGTGATTATAAGCTTGTTTGTCTGACAGGCTGATTCTCATTAGAACACTTTCCGTGGTCTCTCTCGTATGAGAGCCTGCCAAAACAGCTGTGTCAAAAGAGGTCACAGCATAATTATCAACCTGTGACAGTAATGACCAATTTATTCCTCATATGCGGAGAACAGACTCTGGTTATATGTACCGTTGTGGTGATGATGCTGTTTGAATCTTCAGCCAAAGGAGGTTGATCATATCTGGAGAAAGTCATCTGGTAGCATTCCTGGTCATTTAATGGCTGCTGCTCGACTGACGCAGGAAGCACGTGATTTTAAAAACTGTCCTCTTTCTTTATAGAATCATCTGAACTCTATGTGTTATATACTATGCTAAAGTGAATCGACTGTACTGATTTAAAAGTTCTGGCCAATACTGATAAGCAGAGAACTATTTTCATGTTGTTGCTGAAAACTGATAAATGAACAATACTGGAATTATTGACTAATACTGAAATATTTTAGTTTACCATAAATGCTTGTCAGTACATTTGGAAGTTCACTTTAAAATTACATATAAAGATGTACTGAAGTCCTGCTCTACTGAGACAAAGAAATCACTCTGTAGTTCAGCTAATTGCATTTCAATATACATTTAAGTGATAATACTGTTTATTTAATTGCCGTTATAACGTGTCTGAAAACACCACAATCAGTTTCTGTAACAAGAACTCTTTTTAAAATTATGTGAAGTCTACTTCTTTTATGTTGGTATCACAACATTATGAAAAGTATAAAACATCACTTTATAAAGATTACATACAACAGTGTTATTCAAAATTAGTTTTTTAAAGATTAAATGATAATGTAAAAACAGGATTAATAAGCATATTAACTAATACCAATATATATATATATATATATAATGTACTGATTTGTGCATTCCTATTAGCAAAGTATATGTTGCTTGTAAAAAAAAAGTTTTATCAGAACATACAGCTTAGTTTAATGAAGAGTCAATGAAGAGAAATATGCTTCTTGCTGCCAGATATTGTAGTACAGATATTGTACAACATTTACCAGCAGGGCTAACTGGGTCACATTAACCAGCCGTACCCTGTCCCCTTGTTTAAGCCAGACTCCTTTATTGACCTCTTATAGGTCTGCCCTAGATGAGCCCAACTGCACTGAATAATAATCAAGTCTAGTAGCGAGAGCATGATTTTTTTCCATCTCTATCTGTCTCTTCCAGCCCACACCCTTGATCAGTTTCACAGACATCACACTGTGGGAGTTTTCTAGGCATGATGCTCTCCAGCATGATTTATTTATTTTGCAGGTGTTGCTTTCTCATCATGGAGATGCGTATGACTGTGCTTTAGTTTCCCTGACACAAAGCTTAAAGGTTTAGCTGTGAGCAGCACAGGATGCATTGGCAAAGAGCCCTTTGTTGAAAGCATTTGACTGTACTCTACATAACTTATTTATGATTTGTATTTGGGATGATGACAAAAGAAAATCACAGCACATTATATTTATTTATTTATCTTTTTTTGTCTATGCACAGTTATGTCTGTCTTTTTGGCTTAGCAAAGTGTCAATATTCCGACAGCGAAGTACGGTATAAATATGTATATGTGTGTATTTATGGAGGTGAGGCTGGATGTTTTTTAGCTTAGCAGATATTATCACAGAATATTTACAATGGGATAATAGTTTGGATTACAGGTTTGACTGGTTAGCATGACCCCGATAGACCCTGTTGATAAATATTGTCTCATATTTAATTTAATTTATTACTGTTCTTATTTTTTTAGGAAATTAATACTTTTATTCAGCATGGATACATTTATATATTACAAAGGATTGCTATTCCATATAAATTATCTTCTTTTTAACTTTCTATTCATCAAATAATCCTTAAAAAACACATTTTGAAATATGTTCAAATAGAAAACAATTATTTAAAATTTCAATAATATTCTAAAATATTACTATTTTACTGTATTTTTTATATATAAAAAAACCTTGGTACACATAAGAGATATTTTTCAAGATCATTAAAATACGCTTCACTTTTAAACTTTTTTTAAGCTTTTAAAATGTGAAATATGTTTATATTTTTCTCGGTCTGCTTCCTCTAACTTCATGAAATCCTGAAATAGAGCATGATGTGACTTTGAGTCCAGGTCACCAGTTTTTTTCTGGATTTTGATGATGAACTATTGGATGTTTTCCTTGAGTTCATCATCCACTCACAATAGCTTCAGATCCTTCAGGCTGCTGTAACCTGCCGTGCAGAATGAATTTGCCAGGCATGCCATAGATTTAAAGAAGTCATCTTCCTATTTCTTTTCTCTTCCTGTAGCTATGAGGGTCTGGAAAAGAAGCTGAAGGAGGTTTTCACAGAGAGGACAGGAATTTTACGACAACTCTCCAAAACATCAAAGGAGCTGGACAGCATAAAGGGGAACCTGCAGGTAAGACCCTTCCCTTCCTCCATTGGGCTGGCAATGTGATGGTGGGAAAGTTAAAGTGATTTATGTTCTTTTGAATGTTTAAATAGTCCAAAGTGCATATTTGTTACATACATTTAATGCTTGCATGTTTGTGGGTACTCCAAGGTTTTGCACTAGCTGTAATGCTATTTATGGTGTTTCTGTCACTCAGATCTTAGTCTGCTCTTAACAGGTTTTGCTTTGCTCTTTTATGTTTTGTTGACATTTTTACTTTATGGTATTTTCTTTAGAAGTATACTTCAAAGAAAGATTGAATAGGGCAGAAGTTTATTTTATGCGTTTTTATAATTATTTTGCTATTTTTTTCTCGCAATATTTGTGTTTATATCTTTGCAAACACCTAAAACAAAAAGAACATGTTTTTTTATTGAATTCATATATCAATTCAGTAACACACATACAGTATCTTGTTTCTAGTAAGTAAAATGTAACACTTTACAATAAGTTCAAATTTTCTTACATTAATTAATGCACTAGGTATCAGTGAACAACATTTTTTTTCCCTGCATTTATTATTCCAAATTAGTATTAAAGTATAAACATATTATTGTTCATTATTATTTCAATGTGTAATAAACAAAATGAACAGTAAAATAAAACTATAGGTGTACTGCTGAATTTATTGCTGGAATTCACAAAACATTAATAAACCTAAAATAGGTTTAGGTTCTTTATTGTTTGTTTGTTTTGTCTATATTTGAGTAAAAAAAATGGTTAGTCTAATGTGTTTGTATGACTTTGTAGTTTTTTTTGTCTCAAATAATTGATCTCAGCCTGAATTTTGAAGGGATAGTTCACCTAAAAATGAAAAGTATGTCATCATTCAATCGCCCTCATGTAATTCCAAACATGTATGACTTACTTTCTTCTGTGGATTATATAAGAAGATATTTCTTGTGTCTCAATGTTTTTATTCATACAATGGAAGGTGACTGTTTGGTTATCGACATTCTTCAAAACCTATCCTTTTGTGTTCCGCAGAAGAAAGAAAGTCACATGTAATTGGTAAATGATAACAGAGTTAAACATTTTAGGTGAATTGTCCCTTTAAGCATGAACCTCACTGAATCAGTTGCTCTGAAACATCCACATCCTACATATAAGGCCTGTTTCATATACTTTGCAATGTGTGTTACTCAAGTAGATGGGTAAACTTGCTGGCTGAACTAACAGTTGCAAATAAAAGCACCCTATTACATGTGATTGCGTGAGCTCCAAAATCCTTATGAGTACAATAATCTGTTGGATTTTGTACTGTGAATATAAGAAACCACTAAACCAATACACAAAACACATAATGGTAGTTACAATACAGTAGAATACAACCAATAATTAGCCAAGCAACTATTAAAAACAAAACTACATTAGTAAACCTGGCAAGTGGACCTGCATAGCGGTGCTGGCACATATGGAAACAGATTAGCCACGAAGAGAATGCATTATTCCAGGCATCTGAGCCAGTCAATCAAATACTTAATTTCCTTGTCCAATGGCAGTCAACCAAGCACTGGTGTCTGAGAAAAACCATACGCTCCAAATGCATTCAATCTAATTCATAGAGCGATTTATTGTTCTGCCGAAGTGCTTATGTGCCGTTTAATGGATAAGGACAATAACGGCATAAATAAAACTGACAGAATTATTATTTTTTTAAATACATCTATCACTGAAATGGGTCATCGTGATTTTGATGCAGTTGTGTTTCTGGATGATCTGTTCATTGAAATTCAATTGGTCACTTTGTGAATTCTCTCCTACAATTCCTCCATGAGAATGCATAGCAATGGCCAAATAAGTTTAATGGTTCTGTTAGGATGTTATGTGTCGGCTCTAGTTGGATATGCAAGAGTTGCAGAACCTCAGGGGCCCGACTGCTGGACCGCAGCCGGAGACACCCTGGCCCTACGCCGAGCTGCTAGATCCCTTGAGTTCAAGTCTGAAATCTCCAGTGGATTTTTTTTGTAAAAGCATGATCCAACTATGACCTTTTTAGCATGATCAATTATGTATATGTGACCGATTAACCTTTTCGTTGAGCAGATTTACTGTCCATACAGTTTATTTTTATAATGAGATCTCCCCAGAGTGCTGCTCATCATCATTAAACTTCGCCTGATGGAGCCTGTAGTATTGGCAGGGGTTTGTGGGTTTGTGCCGGCACATTCCTGCCAGCTTGGCCTGAATAGACACTGCAATGCCAATCTCACATACAACTCAACAGCTGCACAGATGGTCTTCCCCTGACAAAGCTTTGCTGCTGTTATTCACTGGAAACACAGAAGAGTCTGAGCGGGAAAGTGACAAAGCAACAGTAATGGCCAATACGTGTCACATCTGAAAGTGTCCTGAAGTCAAGTGATGTGCTGTTGTTTTAAGTGCTGCTACATATCTGAAATTCTGTAGTGTAATTATGTGGGATAATATCTGCTAAACCTGGGGTTAAAGATGCTGTATGTAATTTCTTGACAGTACTAAAGCATAAACATTGCAGAAATTAGGAAACATACTAAGTTCACATACAACCCGAATTCCAGAAATGTTGGGACATTTTTTTTTTTGAATAAAATTAAAACTAAAAGACTTTCAAATCACATGAGCCAATATTTTATTCACAATAGAACATGGAGAACATAATTTTTTAAACAGAAATTATACACTTTTATCCACTAAATGGGCTCGTTTCAAATTTGATACCTGATACAGGTCTCAAAAAAGTTGGCACGGGGGCAACAAAGGGCTGAAACAGCACGCATTTTTGAAAAGATTCAGCTGGAAGAACATCTAGCAACTAATTAAGTTCATTGACATCAGGTCTTTAACATGATTAGCTATAAAAGGGATGTCTTAGAGAGGCAGAGTCTCTCCGAAGTAAAGATGGGCAGAGGCTCTCCAATCTGTGAAAGAGTGCTTAAAAATATTGTGGAATACTTTAAAAACAACATTCCTCAACGTCAAATTACAAAGGCTTTGCAAATCTCATCATCTGTGCATAACAGAGCATACATCATCAAAAGATTCAGAGAAACCGGAGAAATCTCTGTGCATATGGGACAAGGCAGAAGACCTTTGTTGGATGCTTGTTGGATCATTTAAAATGGACTGTTTCAAAGTGGAAATGTTTTCTATGGTCAGACGAGTCCAAATTTGACATTCCTGTTGGAAATCACGGACGCCGTGTCCTCCGGGCTAAAGAGGAGGGAGACCTTCCAGCATGTCATCAGCGTTCAGTTCAAAAGCCAGCATCTCTGATGGTATGGGGGTGCATAAGGGCATACGGTATGGGCAGCTTGCATGTTTTGGAAGGCACTATGAATGCTGAAAGGTATATAAATGTTTCAGACGATGTCTATTTCAGGGAAGGCCTTGTGTATTTCAGCAGAACAATGCAAAACCACATACTGCAGCTATTACAACTGCATGGCTTCGTAGTACAAGAGTCCAGGTGCTGAATTGGCCTGCCTGCAGTCCAGATCTTTCACCTATAGAGAACATTTGGTGCATCATTAAAACGAAAAATACGTCAAAGACCACCACAAACTCTTCAGCTGCTGGAAACCTATATCAGGCAAGAATGGGACCAAATTCCAACACCGAAACTCGTAACCTCGATGCCCAGACGTCTTCAAACTGTTTTGAAAAGAAGAGGAGACGCTAGACCTGTAGAATGCATCACATTTAAAATGAGCTAATTTTGAGCATAAATTTGTAAAATTTCTCATTTTAAACATTTGTTATGTTATCTATGTTCTATTGTGAATAAAATATTGGCTCGTGTGATTTGAAATTATTTTAGTTTTAATTTTATTCAAATTTTAAAAACTTCCCAACATTTCAGGAATTCGGGTTGTACTTGTTTCTCTGAAAAACAATGCAACATGTAAAACGGTAACATGAAAGGAATATTCTAAATGCAACTCATGAAAACACCATATTCCTAATATTTTCTTATTTAGAATAAGGTAAATAATAAAATTACTGATGTCCATGTAAATATAGTCAGTGTAAGGCTCGCTCCCTACCAATACAACACTATCTCAGGACCAATTTGTACGTATTTTACAATGTGACTAATTCATATGAATTTGTGTGACCTCACTCATACAATATGTGTGCGGGTAGGTTTAGGGGCGGGGTTAAGGACCTTGCACACCGAGTCCGAAATGTTCGTATGCATTTTTTTTTCATATTTGTCATCCTTTGCTATCAAAATGCTTGCTACGGATGCGAAAATGCAAAAAATCGAACCGGATCCGAACTTTTTTCATTACGGACGAAAGTTTCGGAGGCAGTGTGTAAACGTGATTGACACAATGTGAGGTCGTATTTATTTTTTAATGGGCAAACATTTCTGAAAAATGTTTTGAACTCAGTGTGTAATGACCTTTAGGGTGGTCTTTCATACAAATTCCTACAAATTAGCCACCCCAGAAAACATGTATGAATTACTGTGAGATTGGGTTGATCATTATCAGTTGCACTCGTTCCTGTTGCGCAAAGGTGTCCAATACTGCCCCTGGAGGGCCACTGTCCTTTAGAGTTTAGCTCCAACCCCAATTGAAAGCCGCGTATATCAGCGGATCCCTAATATATCTGCACATAGACGGATCCGCTGACAGACTCTTGCTTTCAAACGCTCCCATGTGCTTCTGTGTGAGCACTCGGTGAAGAGCGTGAAGCGATGATCATGTTAGCCAATCACAGTAATATCTGTTGAGTGCGTGAATACAATGGCCAATCATCGGTGTTTAAGAATCCGCTCAACAGCGCTCAGATGTTAGCGGGAATTGGACATTTTTTAAATTTCAGAACCGACTGGTACCGAAGTTGGTACTTTTGACAAAACTACTTACAAGGCATGCTAGAAATTTCCAGGTAGGTGTGTTGAGGCAAGTTTGAACTAAACTCTGCAGGACAATGGCCCTCCAGGACCAAGTTTGGACACCCCTGTCCTTAGTCTGGCAACTCACTTGAGCATTGAGTCTGAGGGGGAGGGGGAGGGAGAAACAATTATCTCCAATATTTTGAATTTGGACTGCAGTACCCATTTCAACCACTAGTTGTCATATTACATATTGCACCCTTAAAAGTGGGGTTTAAAATTATGATAACAAAGGGGTTCATCACAGGGTAAGCACACGATAGTCCACTTTAGACATTCTTCTAACTATAAGTAACTTTGCACATACATGTCAACTTATTCTACTAAAATAAAAAATCGGGCCATATATTTTTAGGCCTGTCAGAGTTAATGTAAATGTTGATTACAGGATTTAACAATATCTTTCTTTTTATATTGACAGTCTTGTTTTTTATCAGTAAGAAAACAAATCTGCTCATAGTTGACTGAAAAAATGCTAAATACTACTAACAGTTGATCTCGTCTTCCTTGTGACGTATACATTCAGTAATACTTTTGTGTGTATCTAATAAATGATTCTGTAATTCATTGTATGTATAATATGTTATTAACCAACATAGCCCATGACTTCCCATTGACTGATACAAATATTTGTTTATGTTTTAAAAAAATGAATGCTCATAAACATCAGAATTCTTCAATGTACAATTCTAGAAATGATCTGAATGAGAAAGGTTTAATATCTTTCTCTTTCAAGGTTTTGCATTCCATTATTCATAGTTTATGCTGATTGGAGAAAATGGAAATGAGGCTATAATGAGAATTAGTCAGATTTCCTCTCTCTGATCTCGCTGATGTTTCTCCAAGGAGGGAAACAGATGCTTTGGAACTGCCCCACCAAAGCACCATTCTCAAGACTTTACTGGTCTTTTCAGGTTTACTGTAAAAGTCAGCATTATAGAAGGTGGTCATACCTTTACAGATAAGCAGATCTGACAGTGTCAGCTTCATCTGCCATGTTGAATCCAAAAATAAACAGCTCAGACACTCACACACAAATATACAATATCATAAAGCAAATCACAACCACTCTTTTTTTCTTATTCTCTACAGTCTCTTAAGAATGATGATGCTGTCCCCAAGAAAGATGTTCAGAGGATCCTGGAGCTCAGTCACAAGCAAAGGTAAAGCTTTATTTTTTTTCTCCACTTGACAATTTGTTGCACTCTCTCCGCAGCTCCTCCCGAAGCAACTCTCCCTGTGTCATTAAATCTCAGCCATTGATCGGACCCATAATACAAATGAATTACTTATGAAGATGCAATTCTAAGAAAGATTGAGATTTAGAAGCATCACCAACAAACTGAAGCAGGCACATTTAAAAAACTATATATTTTAGACAAAGAACTGAACCAAAAAGGGAGTATAAATGCACAGAGTAAATAAGGGAACTAAACAGGAACAGCTGAACAGAATTAACTAACGAGTAACCAAGGAGACTAACTAGGAATTCAAGCAGGCAAACATAATATAATACAAATATAAATATGTATAATTAATGTCAAATCGCATTTTATTGCCATGTACACTACATGTTGGGCTTGGTAAGATTTTTTTCTTCCAAAAACTGTAATACTGTGAAATATTATTATATTTGTACAGCCATTACCTCAGTCTTCAGGGGTCATATTCACAAAACATTATACCACTAAGAGCTGTCCTAAGATTTTCCTCTTATAAACCTATTGGCTGAGACCTTCACTAAGGAATTGGTTGAAATCTTAAATTAAGATAAAGGATGCCACATTCATATCAAGATTTTAAAATGTAGGCTAAATGTCAGTGAACAAGTACATGTTTAGCTCATTTTCAGCCTCTTACATGTCTGCATTTCATAAACAATTAGCAGATGTGCATATACTGTGCACAATCTTTTAATTAACAGACTAGAATAATCATGTTGTGCAAATGTAAAACAAAACCAAACTCGACACAAAAACAGCTGTTATTTTTTGCCCAACTTGTGCTTGAAAAGTACATAAATTAAAGAGACATTATCATTAAAGGCTTCTAAAATGTTTGCAGACAATATTTGGTCTTAGTGGCTTAGGAGTCCTCTTGAATACCCCTAACTTCACAGATTTAGGAGCTGGTTTTAATACTAAAATGCTTTGTGTAATGCGTTGTGAGTCCTAAAATTGACTAACTCCTTTTTTTTTTTCTTAAAAAGGGTGCTACTTTTAGCCTTAAGATGTTTTGTGAACATGGATCCCCAGCATGATCCTTCAGAAATAATTCTAAAACACTGATTTGGTGCTCAAGAAACTTTTCTTATTGTCAAAGTTAAAAACTCTTTTTTGTTACTGTATACACTTGCTTATCAGCAGGGCCACTGCTGGCCAAATAGGTGCCCTAAGCAGAATTGTATTGTTGTGCCCCTCTGTCAAATATTATCGAAGTAAAAAAAACATATAGGGACTCGGGATCAAAATAGAACCTTAATAAAATATAAAAGTAAATAAATAAATAGTAATTAAATTATGTTATTTACATATTACAATTGTAGCTCTAGACAGATACCACATACCACTGCTACAATTTACATTTGTCTGGTTGATTTTATAGTCTCAAACATTCAGAAATCACGCAAAATAAAATTAGGCAGTTTTACTACGATAAAACCATGGTTAATTTTTGTAAGGGTTGTGATGTCCACATGTTTTTGTTGAAGAAATTATAGAGGCTGTGTCATCTATCGCAAAAAGTGGCCAAAAATGAAAGATTAAGTGGATATTTGAATTAAAGTTTTGGTCAATAGCCTATTAAACAAGGATTTTATTGTCCTGTAAGTGTAACAGCAGCAATTACCAGGCCTTTGGCGCCCATTACAGGCATTTGTAATAATATGTAATGTACATAAATAGTTTATTTTGTAATACATTATGTATTTTAACAGTGTTATTCAATGAAACCATGTAATTTTTATTAACCAATCATTATCGCCTCATTTTAATATAATGTCATAAAATATGCCTATTTTTAGAGCACAGAGTAACGTTTGCAATGATATATGTTAAGTTTAATAATCATGAAAGAATACTATATTCATTGTGGAAGGGACATGGTGAAATGAAAAAAAACCTGCCAATATCTTCGGAGTGGAAAGACGTACACATTTCAAATTTCCCACGATCAAAGAGAACACTAATACACATGTGTGGAGCAAAAATTCTAGGTAGAAGTCTATTTAAGACTGGATGGCTATCTTCATCGCCTGATCGCGGGTATAGTTGTCCATCAATTATGATCATTTGCATTCAGCTGCTAACATGAGATGCGAGCGGATGCGGAAATGGCATGTCACATCTACTGCGTTCACTGTAAAATGCATTTTTTATAATGATATATGTATATTCATGTTTATATTATTATTTATGTATATGTAGGCCTATATGTTAATTTTAATATTAATATAGAACAAAAGTGTTTTTTATTTTTTTGAGCAAATGGGATGATGCCCCCTGGGAGATGGTTCCCTACGCAGACTGCGTACTCTGCGTATAGGGAGCGGCGATACTGCTTATCAGTATTCTTTGATTAATGAAAAGTTAAAAAGAACAGCATTTATTTGACAATTTCAGTTTCGTAATTTTTTTTATAAATGTAATGCTTGCTGAAATAACAACAACAACAACTATAATATTAATAATAAAACAAATTATTAACACTAAACTTTTGAATGGTGGTGTAAATGTGCAACCTTGAGCCCTAATTATATTGATTTAATTTAAATGTTTTATTTAATTTGTATAATTTCAAATGAGCAGTACCAGAAAAAAATAAACCTCTAATATAATGCATTTTCATTTTTAAAAAGTTTGGCGACAAGTATCTCAGCCCATGTAGTGTTTCAGTCAACTTTAGATGAAATGAACTGTGAAGGAAACAGTGTTCTGAGAGACTCTTTAATGAATTACTCATTCTCACACACCAACATCAGTAATTAGATACTGTTAGCAACTGTTTACATGCGTACGGCTGTAGACAGATGCTCTGCCATTTGTCGTATACATCTAAGGCTCTCTCGGCGACTGTTATTTCCCAGTTTCAAGAGCAACAGGGTTCTTTAACACAGCTTTTATGACCATCTCAGTTTAAATCGTCATGGGTTTTCAGTGATATAAAACTACAGAGCAATCAAAAACACTCGTGGTGGCATCATATCAACAGACTGGATCCATCAGGGTTCAACCATGTTGGCTGTGGAGAGTTAGTGACAGAATTCAATTTCCCCCAGTGTCAGGTGTGCTTAATGGCTTCTATTTTTAACCTCAATCAACAGCAGACAGATATTGAAATTCAGGGCAGATGTGCTGAAGTTTCTGACCTTCACTCTTGATTAAAATGACAATATAAGCACCTGGTAGAAAAAGAAATGGGCTGACCATCCCATGGACATTTGTGATTACACAAGTCAGGAGAATGACAATGGATGCTGTAGTTCACCTGCACGCTGGCACAGGGTAATGTTTCTCCAGACTTAGTGCAGCGTAGATGGAGTGAGTCCAAAAATCTGCGATCCCACTGAAAATCTGGGATTCAAAATCTAATATAAACGTGCCAATAAACAAAGTTTTAGGATTTTTAATGAATAAGAAATATTTCCAGCATAATAAAAAAAAAACATTACATACATTGCAGTGTCCAGCCTAAATGAACAGTAAAATGACAATGTTTATTCTTCACACAAATGGTAAATTCAAGGGCAGGTTATTAACAAAAACTTAGACCCAATTATTTTTTATGCCCCTTCCCTACCCCTAGCGGTGTCCCATTTGCATGGGATATTTTCACCCCTACCCATTGACACTCTGTTTTAAGGGACAAGGGAAAGGGGTAGGGGTGAAAATATTCCACTAACAAATGGGACACCACTACTATAACGTTACACATCATCATACGTCATCTAGCTCCTGCAATACACACACATATGCTAGTGTGCTGGTGTGCGTAAGAGCCTTACCATTCTATTAATGTGCTGCTTATTGACACACACTCACACACATATCGGAGACCCTACAGCTCACAAATCCAGAAGCAAAGACACTTTTCAATGCTGCCATGCGACTTTTATTAATAACATAGTTTAAATACTGAATCAGTACATTATATTTTCCAGCAACGAGAGAATTCAAATCACTGTTTTTGAAGTAAACTCACTCATTGTAAAGAGAGATGCACAGATGCATTACAACGCAACTTTCATTTATCGAGACACCCATATTGAGACACCCCTACAGGTGCATCTCAACAAATTTGAATATCGTGAAAAAGATCAATATTTTTTGTCACTCATTTCAGAAAGTGAAACCCATATATTATAAAGATTCATTACACATAGAGTGAACTATTTCAGTCCTTTATTTCTTGAAATTCTGATGATTATGGCTTACAGATAATGAAAACCAGTGTCTCAGAAAATTTTAATATTACACAAGATCAAAAAAAAAGGATATTTTAAACAGAAATTTCAGGCTTCTTAAAAGTATGTTAATTTCTATGCACTCAATACTTGGTTGGGCCTCCTTTTGCATGAATTACTGCATCAATGCGGCGTGGCATGGAGGCAATCAGCCTGTGGCACTGCTCAGGTGTAATGGAAGCCCAGGTTGCTTTGATAGAGGCTTTCAGGTCATCTGCATTGCTGGGTCTGGTGTCTCTCATCTTCCTCTTGACATTACCCCATAGATGCTCTAGGTCAGGCGAGTTTGCTGTCCAATCAAGCACAGTAACACCATGGTCATTGAACCAGCTTTTGGTACCTTTGGCAGTGTGGGCAGGTGCCAAGTCCTGCTGGAAAATGAAATCAGCATCTCCATAAAGCTTGTCAGCAGAAGGAAGCATGAAATGCTCTAAAATGTCCTGCTAGATTTCTGCGTTGACTGTGGACTTCAGAAAACGCAGTGGACCAACACCAGCAGATGACATGGCAGCCCAAATCATCACTGACTGTGGAAACTTCACACTGGACTTCAAGCAACATGGATTCTGTGCCTCTCCGCTCTTCCTCCAGACTCTGGGACCTTGATTTCCAAATTAAATGCAAAATTTACTTTCATCTGAAAAGAGGACTTTGGACCACTGAGCAACAGTCCAGTTCTTTTTCGCCTTAGCCCAGGTAAGATGCTTCTGACGATGTTTCCGTTTCAGAAGTGGCTTGGTAGCCCTTTTCCTGAAGATGTCTGAGCGTGGTGACTCTTGATGCACTGACTCCAGCTTCAGTTCACTCCTTGTGAAGCTCTCCCAAGTATTTGAATCGGCTTTGCTTGACAGTATTCTCAAGCTTGCGGTCATCCCTGTTGCTTGTGCACATTTTCCTACCCAATTCCTTCCTTCCAGTCAACTTTGCATTTAATATGCTTTGATACAGCACTCCTTGAATAGCCACCTCTTTCAGTTATGACCCTCTGTGACTTACCCTCTTTGTGGAGGGTGTCAATGATCGTCTTTTGGACCATTGCCAAGTCAGCAGTGTTCCCCATTATTGTGGGGAAGAATTTATACTGTATGGATGGTCTTTTATTGAAACTCAAATGTAAATATTCTAATATTTTGAGATACTGATTTTTGACTTTCATGAGCTGTAAGCTCTAATTGTCGGGCAGTCGTGGCTCTAATGGATAGAGCGTCGGACTTGTAACCCGAGGTTGTGGGTTCGAATCTCGGCTCCGGCAGGAATTGTCCACGACTGAGGTGAGACCCTTGAGCAAGGCACCGAACCCCCAACTGCTCCCTGGGCGCCGCAGTGTCGGCTGCCCACTGCTCCAAATGTGTGTGTACTTGGGTGGGTTAAATGCAGAGTACACATTTCACTGCTGGTTATACTCTGTATAATTGTGTATGTGACAAATAAAGCTCATCTGAGCTTAATAATTATAATCATCAAAATTAAAACAAAAACAACTTTTGAAGTGTTTTACTTTACATAGAATGAATCTAAAATACATGAAAGTTTAACTTTTTGAAATAAGTTGCTAGAATAAATGAAAGTTTTCACCATATTCTAATTTTTTTAGATGTACCTGTAGGTGTAGGGGTAAGGGGTTAAAATGGGATTGGGCCTTATTTTCCAGCAGTTACTTGCACAATACTTATGACCACAAAACACTTTTACCATAGTGCATGATTTGTAAATTAAGACATTTGTATGATCTGACCAGCTTTTTGAATGTAGTAAACTTGCTCATTAGCTCACCTGATATACAGCACAGCAATTGTGATGCTGAAAACTTGTTTATGAGTCCTTTGAAACCCAATTCATGGCACTTTATGAAAGAGCTCAAAGACTCCTAGAAGGAAGCTAAAACTGACATTGTTGCGTTAACCTGCATAATAAACATTGCTAGATTTACGTTTGTGTGTTTTGGATAAAAACAAACACATTTTTTGCATCACTAATGGGCAATTTCACTTTTAAATGTGCTGTTAAACATGCAAGAACTAAAATAATAATTTTGCAGAAATTGTGCCATGAACATTTTGATTTCAGATTCTTCATTATTTCTTGCAAAAGGGGTTAAATACAGAAAAACTTTGGAATTCTGTTCATTTAAATTTTAATTAAAATTGTTGTCATAATCATGTAAAGCACTGGTAGTCTCAGACATCTGGGTCCCACTTCAGAATCAGAATATTTCTTATATAATTCACATGCTGATATAAATGAGTCATTTAACAAGCAAGAATAAGTATTGCTGTTATGTCTCATTAAACTAAAAATAAACTTTAAAATGAGGCTGCAAGCAGCAATTAATCAAATCAAGTGGGCATAAAAAGACATCATAAAGTAGATGAAAGAGAAAAAGCCTTGACCTAAATGGTGCACTTGATACGGGCTTGCAGTTGTGTGACCTTCACATGTTTGTGTCTGTTTAATCTGTTTAGGCTGTCCTTTTTGTCATTTTATGGTTCCAAGGGTCCTCATGAGTTCACCCCTTGTGGTTAAGATGCAGTGGCCTTTTGTGACAAGCTTGCAATTTTATTTCTAGATCCATCAACTCCAATATTATTACATTTTGTAAACATGAAAGCCATTTCCAAAGATGGCGTGTCAGAAATCTCATTTGATCAATTGGATGAGTCGTTCTCAAGAAGGATTAAGCATTTGGTTTTTGCCTGAAATGTCAAATACTGAAACATATCTTAATTGTGGAACTTGGTGGTCCTTGAGGCAAATTTTCCTACAAGGAGAGTGACATATTAAGTCTTGAGCTCAAACAGTGTAGTGGGGCTGATTTTATGAATATTGCAAA
The DNA here is from genome assembly GCA_027422405.1 of Ptychobarbus kaznakovi. Lineage (NCBI taxonomy): Eukaryota > Metazoa > Chordata > Actinopteri > Cypriniformes > Cyprinidae > Ptychobarbus > Ptychobarbus kaznakovi. The sequence continues at coordinate 13,345,523 of CM049809.1, forward strand.
TTTATCCACTAGTTGCTAGGCAACCATGCATCCCATCCATCCTAAAATTACAGAGAATGCAATTAACCAGGACCCTGAATGCATGCAAAGTTTGGTGAGTTTTCACCATAGGGACAAAAAGTTTGTTTATAACAAGCTTGCCCCCTCATCCTTGCTTATTTATCTCCAATTATTTATTTAATTAATCTGTTTATTTCAAGAATGTTTGAATGACCAAATACAATTTTTGCTTGTTTCCTTTCCTGCTGAGCATTTAGTGAGCAACAACTCCAAGATTATAGTGAACTGTCTATTAGAAAATGTAGTACATTTTAGTTTTAAACAACGCAGTGCAGCTGATTAGATTCTAGTCTTCAATCATTTATCATTCTAAAGAACAAAACAGCTAGTGTACAGTGTGTGGGCAAACCCTGCATAATATGATAGGGTGTATTAATTTACATATTTGTCATGGGCCTTTATTTATAGACATTGTTCAGTGATTTGTAACACGTTTTGGTTGATGATTTTTTGTGTGTCATCATGTTCAGAAATTGTTATATGTGTTTTAGAATGTGAATATCAGACATGTAAGATAAAAGTAAGCCATTGGAGTGGCTGTTGTGATCACTATTCCCCTGTGCACTCTTATTCACTGTTTTCCATTTATTCTCTCTCTCTCTCTCTCTCTCTCTCATTCACAGGGATGAGATGAAGTCACTCCAGGCAGCTCTGCAGAAACAACTGGATGATGCAGCTGAACATGCAGAGAAACAGCAGGCCACCGTGAGACCCTTTACAGTGATGTGTTAAACTGTATAAATACAGTCCAGTCAAACTACTAACCACATAAGCTTGGCCTTTGGGGACTGTCTCAAAATGCTAATGATAATGGCCTATAGCATTTTGCCACTCACTTGTTTACTCACAAAATAATTGGTTTTATTTGTCTATGAGTGATTTAGTTACACTCTTAAAAATAAAGGTTCAACAGGGAGTTTTCACAGTGATGCCATAGAAGAACCGTTTTAGCTTCCCCAAAGAACCATTCAGCAAATAGTACTTAAAGGACCTTTTTAAAATTCTAAAGAATCTTTTTCCAACATTAAAAAATCCTTTGTGGAATGGAAAGGTTCTATGAAGTTTAAATGTTTTTCTTTGAACCATCATTTCCTTTAAAGAAGCATATTTTTTTTAAGTGTAGGGGCACTTTTGAATGCTTAAAAATCTTCAAAGAAAAGGATGTTTCTCTGCCCTATTTTAAAACACACAAATTGTACATAAAAGTTAATTGAAAGTTTTAAAAGTGTACTTTTAAACAAGTTCAAAGTATACATTTATTTTAAAAAGAAAGCTAAAAAGTACAGGTTCTTGACAAGGTTCTTGACAAGACAAATACTGGCAAATTAATATTTCAACACCCTTAAAATGAGGAAAAAGATATTAAAGAGTAACAAAAATGTTTTACCCTTTAAAACTAGAAGGAGACAAATTAGACAAAAAATAAGCTTTTTCTTTTAAACTATAGGTCAGTACAGAAAGAGGGTCATCTAGGTTTGTTATTGCTGCATTGAAACACTATTGGACTAAATATCATGACTTCTTAATTTTGAATGTTCCATTCATTTTGTTGTGTCACCAGGCCCGGCGTCAAGGGGGGGCTTCTATGTTGTTCTGAAGCCCGCCCTGCAATGATTCATGAAAACGCAACTATTGCGACTGTACTGTCAGGAGCTGGGTTACACAAAAATAACCCAAATACTAAAATAGGTTTAAATAAATGTTGGAATAAAATAACCATTATTTTTTAGAGTAGCCTACAATGTGAACACTATAAAAGCAACTGGTGCAAGCTGGTAATCACTTAAGTTGGTCTATGTCTACCAATTGCGCGAATACTCCGTTACCTCTCCCTCCTCTGATCAGTCACCCCACTTTGTTGCAGAACCTCACAATTTACAAATTAAGCACTGCCTCCAAGAAGCCGAAACGTGTTGATTTTAACTAGGGATGTTCATTTTAACTGCTTAACTGACCGTATAGAAAAAAATTATAATTCAGTAGACCAAATTTATCAAAATATTTAAAAAGGTTTGCGCCACACACACATTTTTTTTTAAGGTTTCCCACTTACAAAGAATGGAGAGATCTGTAATTTTCATCGTAGGTACACCTCAACTGTGAGAGTCAGAATCTAAAAAAATAATCCAGAAAATCACATTGTATGATTTTTAAATAATTAACTTCCATTTTATTGCATGAAATAAGTATTTGATACAATAGAAAATTGAACTTAATATTTGGTACAGAAACCTTTGTTTACAATCACAGAGGTCAGACGTTTCCTGTAGTTCTTGACCAGGTTTGCACTCACTGCAGCAGGGATTTTGGCCCACTCCTCCATACAGGTCTTCTCCAGATCTTTCAGGTTTTGGGGCTGTCGCTGGGCAACACGGAGTTTCAGCTCCCTCCATAGATTTTCTATTGAGTTCAGGTCTGGAGACTGGCTAGGCCACTTCAGGACCTTGAAATGCTTCTTACGGAGCCACTCCTTAGTTGCCCTTGCTGTGTGTTTGGGGTCATTGTCATGCTGGAAGACCCAGCCACGACCCATCTTCAATGCTCTTACTGAGGGAAGGAGGTTGTTGGCCAAAATCTCACGATACATGGCCCCATCCATCCTCCCCTCAATACGGTGCAGTCGTCCTGTCCCCTTTGCAGAAAAGCACCCCAAAGCATGATGTTTCCTCCCCCATGCTTCACAGTTGGGATGGTGTTCTTGGGATTGTACTCATCCTTCTTCCAAACACGGCGAGTGGAGTTTATACCAAAAAGTTATATTTTGGTCTCATCTGACCACATGACCTTCTCCCATGCCTCCTCTGGATCATCCAGATGGTCTTTGGCATACTTCAGACGGGCCTGGACATGTGCTGGCTTGAGCAGGGGGACCTTGCACGCGCTGCGTGATTTTAATCCATGACGGTGTAGTGTGCTACTAAGGGTAACCGTTGAGACTGTGGTCCCAGCTCTCTTCGGGTCATTGACCAGGTCCTCCCGTGTAGTTCTAGGCTGATCCCTCACCTTTCTCAGGATCATTGATACTCCACGAGGCGAGATCTTGCATGGAGCCCCAGTCTGAGGGAGATTGACAGTCATCTTGAATTTCTTCCATTTTCTAATAATTGCGCCAACAGTTGATGCCTTCTCACCACATGTTTGCCTATTGTCCTGTAGCCCATCCCAGCCTTGTGCAGGTCTACAATTTTGTCCCTAGTGTCCTTAAACAGCTCTTTGGTCTTGCCCATAGTGGAGAGGTTGGAGTCTGATTGATTGAGTGTGTGTGAACAGGTGTCTTTTATACAGGTAACGAGTTCAAACAGGTGCAATTAATACAGGTAATGAGTGGAGGATAGGAGGGCTTCTTAAAGACAAACTAACAGGTCTGTGAGAGCCAGAATTCTTGCTGGTTGGTAGGTGATCAAATACTTATTTCATGCAATAAAATGGAAGTTAATTATTAAAAAATCATACAATGTGATTTTCTGGAATTTATTCTTACAGTTGAGGTGTACATATGATGAAAATTACAGATCTCTCCATTATTTGTAAGTGGGAAAACTTGAAAAATTGGCAGTGTATCAAATACTTACTTGCCCCTCTGTATATATATATATATATAAAACGTTTAAAAAAAACAAAAAACATAAGTCGTGCATGTCACATTTTAGCCTATTGTTTCTTTCAGAAATAGGCAGACGCAAAATGTTTACAAACATTATAATAAACACTGTAAACATAGCTAGGCTATTTTAGTTCCCATTACTCCACAACAAATCCTTTCAATTTAACAGTATTTAGAAAAGAACAAGAATTCAAATTATAAGAAGCTAGCCTATAAACAAATTAATTTAGGCTAAAATGAAACTGAAACCAAAGTTGAGTTTCTCATTTGACAAAATGTATTTGAATGCCAAAATATAATTTATGTAGCTACTTCACTGGCATTCCAATATCCACGTAAAACAAAATGTTTTGCATAACATCATGGGTACGGTGATAATGCTTAACGGCACAGATTTTACTACATATTTAAACTGTGCAGTGTGTTTTTTTCCATATGTTTGACTGACTGTATTTCTGTACATCCATATATGGTTATTTTCCTGTCCTAGTTAAGTGTGATTATTAGGTAATTCGTTTCCAGCTGTGTTTGATTATGTTCTGTGATTTACCTGTATATTTACGTTCCTGTCTGTTTAGTTAGTGTTGTCTGGTCTACTCGTTACTCCCGGTGTTCCTGTGTGTCTGCATTGCCTTGCCTTGCCTTGCCGATATTAAAGACTGTTAATTTGAGTTTATCCTCATCTTCGTGTTCCTCGTTCCTCCCCGCTGTGTGCACCGTGACAATTTCATTATGATAATGAACAGGCTGCATTATTGTCAAGGTAGCAAAGCTTAACTGTGCGCACGCATGTGGTGCCAGCGCAATCATTTGAAATTGTTCCTTCTAACAGTGGAAGCAACTACTCCTTTTAGTCACAAAGATAATCAGAATCGTAAAAGGTTTGATTTGTGTATATTCACACCCCAAGCAAATCTTTGTGCTTCAGTAAAATAGGCCTAAAGAAAAATAGGATGCTCCTGTCTGCCGTTTCCTTTTGCAGCACAAACATGAAACGAAACTACTAGGCTACTTGTTGCGCAGTTTTTTATTTAGTTTTCTTAATTTATTATTTTAAGTAAAGCTATATTTCTCGCATAGGACTATTTATTAATTTGATATATATAGCCTATATATTCTCCGCTCGCAGAAGTGCTGCAGGTGCGTAATGTGATGATGTCCATGTGAATCCTCGTGTTCTGTTGTTTGCTGCTTTTTGCACATGTAAAATTAATCCCCGGAAAACAAATGTTATAGTAGCCTATTTTTAACGGGTCACAGACACTTATCCTTTCCAATTTAATTAAAATAATCTTGTCGGTTAACGGTTAACGAGCGTCGGCTATCGGTTAGGAATAATAACCAAAATGAACATCCCTAATTTTAACCATTTGATGCTGACGATCACCGGTGTATTCAGAACATTCATAAATTGAAACGGGCTTTCATGCTTTGTCTGGCGCTAAGTCAGAAATAGATGCGCTCAGTGCTTTTAGCCTTATATCACAATGATTCAGTGTTTTCAACCACATCAAATTTGGTTTCAGACATTTAAATTAATTACTAGCAAAAAAAGACTTTTGTTAAATAGTACACACTGATGTTTGTAAGTTTGTTAAATGTGGTGTGTAAGGAAAGTGGCAATAATAATCCATTCAATTAAAATCTGATGGTGTGTTTTATATAGAATACATACGCCCCGTAGCCCCCGAGAATCATACAGTCAATCACCCCCAGGTCGAGTGTCCTGGCGCCGGGACTGTGTGTCACCACTGCACCCTCTTTACGTACAGAACACCTGTCTAAACTAATTACCAGGAAAACACTGGGAAAGTCACTGCATTGACATGGAGGGGCCAGAGAGAGTCTCTTCTATTTTAGGCAATTACCTTTAGGTCTGGAAGAGTTATGTTACAGTAATTATGGAAAACTCTAGGAAACACCTTGCTGACTTTGGAGGAGATACACAATTATCTGCATGCAAATTTTCTTGTTTCATCTCTGTGTGTGGCTGCGCGCAGTACTGCGGCGGATAGAGACACAGGAGCTCGTGTTTGGAATGAGAATGAATCACTGAGAATTAGCATTTCACCAGCTCTGGACATTCTTTCCATTCTGTGAACAGTTCACCACCAATTGACACCAATTATAGATAACAAAGCCGATTCACAACCCTAGATATATTCACAAGCTGCAACAATGTGGCTGTTCAGTCCGGAGAATGTTAACACTTTACACTGCTGTTGAAATGGCCCAACGAGCTGTGACCTTTTGTTTGCCTGTAAGTGTCTTTTTATGACAACTTTTACATTATCTAGCTATTATGTTGAGCTGTTAGCATTATCCTGAGACCAAACTGTTTTGGTAAGACGAATAAAGTCCATATCAGGTTATTAAAACTGCATATTCAAATATCCTGTGCTAGAGAGAGTTTTAGCTTCTTAAAGGAAAAGGTCTTCTTAAAATGAAAAATCTTTCATCATTTATTCTATCATGATTTGCAGAAGAAAGTCAATGACATGAGGCTTCAAAACATGAAATAAGATATTTTGAAAAATGTGTTATTGTTTTTTGGTCCATACAATGACTGCTGCAGTGCCTAACATATCTTATAAATAGCTCCTTCAATGAATATATTAACCCAAAAATTAAAACAATCAGAAACATGAGATATTTTGTCAATACAATAAAATTCAATGGTAACTAAAACTGTTTGGTTACAAATATTTTTCAAAATACCTTATTTTGTGTTCCACAGAAGAAAGTCATACAGGTTTGCAAAGGCATGAGATTGATTAAATTACAACAAAATGTATGGTCACACTTTATTTTAAGGTCCAATTCTCGCCATTAACAAACCATTCACTATGACCTTTGCCTCAATAAACTTGTTTATGAATAGTTAGTAAGGTAGTAATTTATGGGTGAAGTCTTATTTAAAATGTATTTACATTTACATTTAAGCATTTTATAGACTAAAAAAGCAGACACTTTTATCCAAAGCGACGTACAAATGAGGAGAATAATAGAAGCAATCAGACCATCGAGAGAACAACAGTATACAAGTGCCATGACAAGTCTCAGTTAGCACAGCACACGTACCTAGTTTTTTTTTAGGATAGAATAGAATAGGTAAGTGTTCGTATTATTTGGTCAGGTGCTGGCGAAAAAGATGTGTCTTTAGTTGTTTTATGAAAATGGCTAAAGACTCGAATTGAGGTCATTCCACCAGCTGGGCATAGTCCAGGAAAAGGTCCGTGAGAGTGATTTGGTACCTCTTTGGGATGGCACCACAAGGCATCTTTCACTTGTAGAACGGAAGCTTCTGGAGGGCGCATACGTTTGCACTAGCGAGTTTAGGTATATTGGTGCAGCGCCAGTTGTTGTCTTGTAGGCACATATCAGTACATTTAATTTAATATGAGTGGCTACGGGTAGCCAGTGTAACCTGATGAAGAGAGGGGTAACGTGAGTTTTTTTAAGCTTATTAAAGACCACTCTGGCTATCCTCTTCTGCTGCTCGACTGCTTCTTCTCAATTTAGAAACTCAAATGAAATTAATCATGAACCTGAATCTGATATAAAACCTTTGACTTATTTGACAAATCAAAACATGCATAGTCAAGACATTCCCTAAATGTATACTCAGATTGCATATGAATCACAGACAGAGCCACGTGAACCCAGGAAATGAGGAAAAAGACATAATTCTATTGTAATCCAAAAAAGACAAGATTGCAAAAAAATATATATGCATTGACTGCAGTATATCAATACGTGAGCTTGTGGACTGAATTCAATTAAAGTGCTAATCGGAATGAATATACCCGCAGGTATGCTGCTGCCGTATTGTCTGGAACCGCACACAGCTGCTCGACCTCAGTATTTAGACGTTTTGTTATTTTTCCACAGTGTCTGTCATGGCTGGAGGCAGGAGAGAGAGAATGAGAGTTGAGGTAGTTTGACATTCAGGGCTGAGCTGGGTGAATAAGGAATGAGGAGCAATAGTGGAACGTTCTATTTGATTGGAGCTGCGGTTCACCCTCAGGGCTGTAAACACTTCTGATACTTTTTTGGTTGTTTGTACCACGCTCTGGATTGTTTTGGGAAACCTTCGCTTGCACATTTGTATTCCATATAGGCTCGTGTTGAAATATTTTTATATAGGTCTCTTTTCATTTGGGTTCAGTTCACCAGGGGTAAACATGATTGAGGTTTTCATGAATTTACATTGCAGTCATACACCGCAAATGTACAGTAAGATCTGATCTTCCCTTGCTATTAAATTCTTTCTTTAATATTTTAATCTGTAAACCCCCAAATCAAGCCTGTAAAATAAATAACAAATACAATGAATAAAAAGGTATATACAGTTCAGAATACTCTAATTCTAAACTGAATTTCAAAGATAACGGTGCAGTTATATTTCTGTACATTACTGTGCAAAAGTTTGGGGTTAGTGAGTTTTTTTAAGCAATTCATACTTTTATTCATCAAGGAAACATTAAATTGATTCTTTCATTATTTTGAGCTTTGTTGAATAGAAACGATATTTAGATAGAAAACTATTTTAAGTTGTAATTTTACATTATTACACAATTTTCCTATTTTGAATAGTGCTTTGTTACAATTTGTTTGACTTACTTGTTTTTGTAGACTTCAAAACATTATAAAACTTTGCCAACCCCAATTTTTTGAGCAGTAGTGTATATTTAACAGCATACATCATTCTTCCTTAATTAGATCATCATGCACAATTTATGATGCTTTTTTATGTACAAAATGCTGCTGGGGATTTAATATGCAAAATGTTCCCCCTTTTCCACACAGATAAAATTCTTAAAGATGGAGATGGAAAAGAAGACCAAAATCATCAAAGACCTTCAGCAAGAGGTACTGAACACTTTTTTTAGGAAGTATTATTAATGTATTAATTCTGGATACATGCGATAATTCCTCAGAATATCAAAGAAATATACTTTCTTAATTTTTAATAGTAGCATTTACAGGATATGTGAGATTAAATGCGAAACAAAATAAAACTAAGTTAAATGCTTTTATTCATCAAAGAAGAGAACAATCACCAGCCACTGCAGTTTCTTTTTGCCAGCGGCTGGTCGGAAAATAATGGAGAAATTATAAAAATGGCATGATATTTTTCTATCAATAGAGATTTATGTTCTAACTACTGGGATATGCAGTGTTATTCAAGGTAAAGTCTTCAGTGGAATGGCCTTTAATTGAATGTAAAATAGAAACTGTGTCCCTTCGTTCAACTGAAGTCAAGCCGTAGATGATGACAGCATAATAACGATTCAATTTGTTAAAGTACTGGTTGTATCACTTACCGTGGCTGAGTGAATTTTGCTTATCACTCAATTTAGCTTTATAGTTTTACTAAATATGGAGTGAAAAGAGAGTGCAAGATTTAAAGTGATAGTTCACCCAAAAATGGAAATTCGGTCATCATTTACTCACCATTATGTCGATCCAAACCTATATGATAACAACTGGACACCACTGGCTTTCATTGTATAGATGTATGTTCCATATGTCATACAAGTTTGGAACAATATGAGGCTGAATAAATGATGACAGAAGTCTCATCTTTGGGTGAAATTAAAGCTATGAGTCATCCTTGTGTCATTTCAGTCTGTAGCAGGGCAGCCACATGTCACTTTTAATGACATCTGCCATTTTTCTTACAGACTTGAGCACTTAGTCTTCTTCAGAGAGGGGTAGAAATGCAAGTGTGTGGATTTGATACTCAGCCAATTCCACCTCATTGAATCGTATTGCAATGCTATTCTGCTTCATTACCTCAAACACTATTTCACTTGCTCTCAGAACATCCCTTCCTTTCTCCGTTCCTATTCTTTCTCTTTCACACACAGTCACTTTAATGTAACACCTTTGTGGTCCACCAGCTATCATATATTCCCCAGTCAATTTGTTGGTGTGAGCCACTCTGACTCGTTACACAGCATGTGTTGTAATTACAGTAAAAGTAGAAAAGAGCCTGTTGAACTTTCAGCATTAATGTAATGATGGAAGCATTGAACATATGGTATGAAAAGCAAGTGTTCTGCTGAGATAATGGCTTTGCCATTTTTAGTTATTGTGAAATTTTCTATCAAATGTCACTTAGCGGAAGCGAATGAAATGCGTTTTTGCTCCCCACATGAACGAGTTCTATAATTTGGTACAATTCAATGAAAACTGCACTTGGTCGGACAGATGCTATGAACTATTGGGATTTTGCGATCACATGAATTGATGCAAATTCAGCCAGACCCAATTTTATTTGTGGTGGTATGTAATTTTCTCCCATTTTTGCAATTTATCTGCCAAAAAATATAAATTTAAAGGGGAGAAGTGCAATATTAGCTAATCAACACCCTGAAAGTTGTCTCATTCTGTCTCGCACTCTATACTAAGACGTCACTGCCACTTAAATTTGAATAAATGACAGCGAAGCGGCAAAATTCATGTTAGCGGTTAAGACTGTTAAGACAAATAACTTCAGAAACTGAAGCAAAAGCAATTTAAAATTGTCTGCTGTCCCTCCCTGTTTCTCATGCAGTAATATTGTGTACTTTATTCATTCAATTTAAATCTATTTTAAAATGTGATTTATTTATGTGATGGCAAAGCTAGATTTTCAGAAGCCAATATTTTAGCAATAATTTGAATATGCTGATTTGGTGCTCCAGACATATTTCTTCTTATTATCAATGTTGAAAACAATTGCTCTGCTTAAGATTTTTATGGAAACTGGCACTCTTTTTCTTTCAGGAATAGAAAGTTAAAATGAAGAGCATTTATTTTAAGTAGAAATCTTTTAGCACAATGTAATGTTCACTTTTCATCAATTTAATGTGTCCATTGCTGAATTACATACATTCATAATAAACAATACAAAAATGAAAACGCTTACTCACTTCAAAACTTTTAATGGTATTCAATGAGAGGTGTCGGTAACTAATACAGTTTTTGATGATGTATGACATGCATAGAAAAAAATTTGCTTATGTAAATTTAATCTCTCAAGAAAATTATTACCAGAACCTAATTGCTCATTTATGTTAATGACTGAAAAGGTTCTTTTAGCATGATCACTCTGTGGACACATTCTGTTTTTTATTTATGCTGAAAACAGAATACACAGATATACAGGCTATTTCATCATTGCTGTCTTAATATTTCAATGCATACTGCATATTCAGTTATTATGCACTAAAATAATTACAGGTAATTGTACTTATATTGTCACTAACACTAATTGCATGATTGTTGGTGGGGTTTCACTGCAAAACAACACCAAAAATACCTCAAGTTGCATCGCAACTTTAAAGAAAAGCCTCTGGAAATTAATTCCTTTTTTGGGGCTGCAATTATCACCAAAAGTCCTGTGAAATCCTGGTGGGTCTGAAACTGGGTGACATTGCCACTAAAAGTGTGTACATTTGCATCTTGAGAGCAACAAAGAGACAAAGGAAGTGAGAAATTGAGGCAGAGAAAGCGAGAGATAATGAGAGAAAAATAAAAGCAAAAGGACACGAACAGAGAGAAAGAAAAAAGAGGAGGTGGAGAAAAGCACTAGATTAAACTCAGCACCACCATCATCTCTGTATTGATTCTTAATCTACCATCATCTATTTCCATAAAGACATCCACTGCAGGTTATTACAGAAATGAGGCATATACTCCTGGGTCACCTTGAGCTTCAATAAGCTTGTGAGGGAACTGTCAAAATGAGCTCAATGGAAACAGTTGAAGCATTGCTTTTGTCTGCAGGGACAGGGGTACCATTAAATTGAGTGTATTTACCTAGATAAAAGAAGACGTCAGGGCTTGTTTCATGCTTGATGTTACAAAACCGTCGGTACAGTATATCTCTATTTATTGCCTTTTCTTGTCTTGCAGAATAAAAGCCTGAAGAACAAACTTCTGTCGGGGAACAAGCTCTGTGACATACATGCAGAGGAGGTATGTTGTGCACTCAAACACGGTTGAAAATACGTCAGCATTTCTATTCAGACCAAAATAATGTTGCTCCTAGCAGAAGCATTATGCATATTCACACCTATTCACATGCCACCCTCAGATTTTTGAGTTTGAATGCACAAATAATTACAAAATTATGTTTATGTGTGCATTTGTGTGTCTGTAAATGTTTTCAACTGTGGCAGCAATCCACAGGCAGCAAGCCAAGACAATACCATACCATGGAGTTAGTGTTATTGTGCAAGTGTGTATGCCTGGGTGTTGATGTGTTAATGTGTTTGCATCATCGAATGGTCCCTGCAGTCCACTGAAGGGAAGAGTTTTATATTTTCTTGCTCAGTGAAGGTCTCTCCTTTGAATTGGATCTTTGCCCAGCAAGCGGTCACAAAGGAACACTTCGGCGCGGCCACAAAAAGCCTGCTACACAATATAAAACCAATTTTACTATTTGAATAAGCTAACACACATTCTCTCTTATCTTCATTTTGCAGTCCAAAATAATCCAAGCCCAACTGAAAGAGCTGAGGTATGGCAAAAAGGATTTAATTTTTAAGGTAAGAACCAAACAAAGAGCTTGTGTCATTACTGTACCCTTGCATGGTGCGCAGCGGCCTTAGTGCCTCCTTGAAAAGATGATTTTACCTGAGCAGTTTAACCACAGTTCTGAAGCTCAAAGAAGGTCCCATTTGGCTTACTATTGTGTGTTGTCTTGTTACTCTAACCATATACAAGGTATTTCCAATTCAGTTTACTTTGTCAGTCAGTCAGGACACATCACCAGATGCTTTAGTTTAATTGTGCAAGGAATTTAATATTGTGAAGATTCCCAGCAGGCACACAATGTCATAAGACGTTGATATTTGGTTAAATTTCGGTTGCGACATTGAGTGACCAAAATTCAATGTCAATGTTAATTTAATGTCCAATATTGACATCAGTTGATGTTGATATTTGTTGTTTTTAGGTTGCATCACCAAAATCCAACATTAAGTCAGCATCAAATTGGCGTCAAATACTGACGTCAACCCGATTTTCATTTTTAACCAAAATGTAACATTTGTCCGACATCATGTCCAATGATAACCTGACGTTATATTTGACACCCTGTGCATGCTGGGTTGTGTAATACCGTGAAATATCATCATAATTTAATATAACTGTTTCCTAATATATTTTATCAGCATTTCCATTTGAAATCTTTTGTAATATTAGAAATGTATAAAAAAAAACTATTGACACCCATACTTTGGAACGGTACTGTAAAGTTTACCCAGAACAAAAATAATACAGAATTAATGTGCTTGAAGTTAGTTGTATCAACTTTTAGAAATACGCAAGCATTTACAGCTTCCACAAATGGTCTAAGAGCCACAAACCTCTCATGCTAAATGGGGTCTTTAACCGCTTTTAACCACACTGACTTCTGAGATGTTTTTGAAAGCGGAAACAAAGCAATGTGAATGTCACCATCCTAAAAATCATACATAATAAACTGCATTTTTGGCAAAAACAAAAACATTAAACATACAATTAGGTGTAATATGTGCATTCTAATTGAATGGTTTGACCTTTTCATGTGAGATGAGTGTGAAGATTCGTGTAAAATACAGTGACCTTTCCTGCCATGCAGGTTGACCTTTCCTCTCTTATTTGCAGTGTTAGATGGGAAAATGTCAGCTGATATTTCCAGCACATTGCCCTTTGGTACCGTCATATAAATACTGGCTTTTCACACAAAGTGCATCACTTTAAAACTAAGGCTTCTTAATCGGGTAGACAGCCTAACACGTGTTGTAAAATATGTTGTGTCAATTTTGAGGAAAGAACATGAATTATTATTTTTGTTAGTCGAGGCGCCTGCTCTATGAGGCAAACTTTTTAAAAAGCAACATCCAATCTGAGCTTACCTTCCTCTAATATCTTTTTATCTGGTCTGTACTTTCTGCCTTCTCTGATTTAAATTGATGTAGGAAGATTATCCATCCTCCTTTTATATTCATGATTAAAGCAGTTCTTTCAGAGTTTTTAACTAGAGTTGCCTTTTAAGTACGAGTCGGTTTGAAGAGGCATTGTTCGGTAATGGGAAGCAAAGGAAGAATATTCAGAGGCTTAAGCTAGCATGGCAAAAAAAAAAAATAGAGAAGGACAATGAGCAAGATTGCTTCCAGATCTAGCCAGAATTAAATTGATTTTTCTTTCTTATTTAAAGTGCTGCCATTTATCACAATCATGTCTTGTTGTGTTGGAGTAAAGTGTCTGAATTATGCACATGTATACAGTATGTCAAATTATTCATAGACTGTTACATGTTGTGTGGCACTGCTGTTTATTCAAACATGTTTGATGTAAAGCATTAGCATTTGCTTGGTAGTTGCTTTAAAGTAGTCCTTTATCACCTGATCTAGCATCAGTTCTCTTCAGTTCCCGTGGCAATAGGTCTTTCTTGTTTAAGATTCAGCTTTTGTGATCCATCGCTTTGGTAGCTCTTCTCTGCTGTGCTTGAAAGAAGTCTGTGAAAAATAGATTAAAGATTAAATAGATTAAATTGTGACGGCAATGGCATAATAGCTTGTTATAAGACACAATCAGAATGATTGCAATGTTCTTTCTTTTAATTATACTTTGAATAGTTTATTTTTTTTTGGCAGCTGCCTTACTAGCAATTATAGGATATTCCACAATTTACTGTGATTATGGTAATGTTATATTGATTAAAAACAAACATTACAAAATAGCCCACAATTAACAAATATGCGACAAGGAACATTCATTTGTACATTTATAATGTAATATGAAATGAAACATTAAAGATGTATCGGGTTTATCCAGCCAGCCATATTAACCTTATTTTCACTTCTAAACTATTTGTGTTTTGTTGTGTATTAACTTTGTGTGTAAGTCCATGCTTAACCACTGTGTCACTGAGAAAAACACTATCTTAGAGCTATTTTTCTTTAGACTTATGTGTCTTACATTGATTTTGTTTCTTGCTCAAAACTAAAGGCTTTAGTATTTTCTATTCACAAACAAATGGCTTTTTAGCACATATTTCTTATGATTTCAGGGACATTCAAACTTGTGAAAATGTAAAATCATGGCCTGTTCATGTTAGATTTTAGATGACTACTTACTATATATATTGAAGAAACTCTGTGAACATTTGAGTTCATTCAGTAAAATACGAGTACCGAATTTCTCTCTTATATCCAAGCACTCTACATTTCATCTCTCAGATAACGTGTGCTAATGATCCCAGATGGGTAATCTCTATCACCTGTTCACATCTCAATGAGTCTGTTGTCGACTGCACAAACAGCATCATAGTCATATAGCAATATTTATGAAACTAAACTAATGACATACTGAGGGCAAGTCATTATGTAGTTCTGCCTCAAAGAAGAGCATCATGCTCAATTATATAAGCATTCACAGTAGAGTTTATGCTACCCAACGTATTTTATATATAAATAAACCTAGAGATGTAAAGATCTAAAGATAAATCTAGCAGAAAATTAATTATGGTTATTTGAATAGTTTGCTCACTATCCACAATGTCTGTGACCACATTGAACATATACGATTCAGGTCTAATTTAAACCTTGAAATAAACAGCCAATTTAGGCTTTTAAGATTTTTTCAAACAAAGAAATATTAGGTCCAAATTTGAATATTTGGACACTTTACATTTCACTACTGATTATTCCTGTATAATTGAGTATGTGACGAATAAAAGAACCTTGAACCTTGAATATTTAAGAAAGACATATTCAAGATTCTGGACTTTTTCTGGGCCAGTAATGGAATAAGTAAATGTCTTATAATGACCATGTTCCTCTCCCTTTGAAGCTTAAAATACTTTGTGGATCATTTTAAAATTAGTCGTGTAAATCCAAACGATTTGTTTAAACTGTTGATAATATAATTTGCAATTACAAACATATTGAATAAAAATGCTAAATTCAAACATCTCTAGACTTCAAGAAAAAACACTTTAAATATAAATACAGAGTTTGAACTAAGGCTTATGTCAGTTTGGTAAGATGATAAGAGCATCAATGCCTCTTCTGTGCAGGGTCAGCAACTGATGGACTTGGAGAATAAACTCAAAGTGGCCAAAGATGAACTGGAGAAGGCAGCGCTGGATAAGGTAAGTCAAGAGCCGATCCGTTTCATCATTCCACTTCAGCTTTACTGTTTTTCTCTTCTGCTGTCTTTTAAAATATAAACTTTCAGAATTAATTCTATTATCTTATTAGGTCAGGGATTTTGCTATTTTGACAGAGCGCGTGGAGCAAATGAACAGATAAATGCTTTGAGGACAAAAGGATAAGATGACAGCATGATAAACATTCGCCCATTAATCTCATGTGTTGTCTCACTTAATTTGTTGCAGGAGTCACAGCTGAAAGCCCTGAAGGACACCGTGCATATCTGCTTCTCGTCTGTCCTACATAGCCAGACAGGAAGTTTACACAGATTTCCAGCCACACCCACCAACCTGTTGAGGTACTCTGCACTGGCCAACAACTCAAGAGTCACCTTTCAGCAGCCGCATGCAAAGGTACTAACACCCTGAAGAAAAGCCATTCTCTGAATTTAATGAAAAAGCACAGAAAAATATTTTTTACATGGCCATCATACATAGTTTGACCAAGACAGGCATTTTATTTTGTTTTGTTCATGAAGTCTTTCCTTCAAACATCTCATAAGTACCACAAATGTAAGCTTACAACTTGCTAAATTCAGAATCTTCTGAATCCATATAAAAGCTTAATGTTATAAGAAGACCAAGGTGAAAGTTTATCTACTATTGATACATTGCTGGTGTTTATATTGTAATCTGTTGTTATAAATAGCACTTGTTATAAGCATAAACACTTCAAAATAAAAGTCCTGGTGCATTTCGGGATTGTTTATTAACATTTACATTTATGCATTTAGCAGACGCTTTTATCCAAAGTGACTTACAGTGCATTCAGGCTATACATTCTTTTATCAGTATGTGTGTTCCCTGGGAATTGAACCCACAACCTTTGCGCTGCTAACGCAATGCTCTACCACTGAACCACCGGAACATTTATATATTTAAAGGTGGAGTAAGCGAATTCTGGAAGCCAATGTTGACATTTGAAATCACCAAAACAAACACGACCCTACCCCAAAAGGGTCTCGCCCCTATTTTGATAACTCCGCCCCACACATACATAGCCTACGCAACCCAGGCAATGATTGGTTCTGTAAAATAAAGCAAAACCAATGTTACACCGTGTCTACACCGGACGCGAGTGGTGCGACAAAATACTATAGAAGTCATTATAATCAGTGATGCTGTCTACACTGGATGCTGCGCGGCGCAACAAATCTCCGACAGAAAACTGCTTTCGCATTCTATTAATGACGGGCTGACACAAATTTAAAAAAAATTTTTTTCAACGGTTGCTATATCGCGTCCAGTGTAGGCAGACTTTAGCTGTTGTAGCATGCCACGTCTGCTGTAGACACAGTGTTACTAACCTATCGAGAAGAACCAATGCAACTTCGGCGTCCGATCGTAGGCTTTCTGCTCCTTGGGTTCTCTCCAGCACTGGAAAGCTGATCCGATATTTACATGGGTCCTACTTCTTGCCTTATCATTCCGCAGACGTTTTCCTCTTTTGTATTGTTTTTCCACCATCTCTCTTTCTGTCGCTCGGCTCGGCTGTTCACTGAATGCTCTCTCTTCCACATCATGAGTAGACATGCACATTACTGCTGATTGGCTACAAGTTTGTTTTGGTACTCGGCCCTGACTCAGTTTTCTAAAGCGTTTCTGAAAAATGACACATCCCACCTTTAAAAGTGCTGTATTAAGCAGACACACTTTAGTTTAGGGACCAATTCTCACAGTTAACTAACTATTAACTACGACTTTTTCCACAAAAAAACTCCTTATTACTGCTTATTAATATAGTAGGGTAGTTGTTAAGTTTGGGTTTTTGGCAAGGTTAAGGGATCTAGAATATGGTAATGGAACTAAGGCATTAATGTGCTTTTGTAAGTACCAATAAACAGCCAATATGCATGCTAATAAGCAACTAGGTAATTGTGAGAATTGGTCTCTAAAGTAAAGTGTTACCACATTTTTTTGTTCTGGTTATTATTATAATCTGTAGGCCTGTTTGGCATTTAATTCAATGTAAACTCCCGTAGTTTCACTCTAGGCTAAATAGTCTCTGGAAGGAAAGATAAAGAACATCACTTAACACATTATATATATTTATTTTATGGTTACACTTTATTTCGAAGGTACATTTTAGCCATTCTACTAACTACATTTACATTTACATTTAGTCATTTTGCAGACGCTTTTATCCAAAGCGACTTACAATTGGGGAATACATAAAGCGATTAATCTTGAAGAGGCAAACAAACAGAGGAAGTGCCCCTAACACCAAGTCTTAGGCATTGTTCAAATAAATACAAGCTAGCAAGGGAAGGAGAGAAAGAGAAAGAGAAAGATGAATATATATATATATATATATATTTTTTTTTTTATGATGAAGTCAAGTAGTGTTGAAAGAGATGAGTTTTCAGTTGTTGCTTGAAGATTGACAGGGATCCAGCATTCCGGATGGGGTTGGGAAGATCATTCCACCAGCCAGGAATAGTGAACGAGAATGTTCTGGAGAGTGATTTTGAGCCTCTCTGTGATGGTACCACGAGGCATCGCTCACTAGCAGATCTCAGACTTCTGGAGGGGATGTAGATTTGTAATAGTGAGTGGAAGTAGGAGGGTGCTGAGCCTGTGGTTGTTCTATATGCAATCATCAGTGTCTTGAACTTGATACGAGCTGCAACTGGTAGCCAGTGCAAGGAGACAAAGAGAGGTGTAACATGTGCTCTTTTGGGCTCGTTGAAGACCAGTCGTTCCGCTGCATTCTGAATCATTTGTAGAGGTTTGATTGTGTTTGATGGAAGTCCAGCCAGAAGAGCATTGCAGTAGTCCAGCCTAGAAATGACCAGGGCCTGGACAAGAAGTTGTGCAGCATGCTCTGTCAGAAAGGGCCTGATCTTTCTGATGTTGTGAAGTGCAAACCTGCAAGATCGAGCAGTCTTTGCAATGTGCTCTTTGAAGGTCAGCTGATCATCAAAGATTACACCAAGATTTCTGACCGAAGCTGATGGGGTAATTGTTGATGAACCTAACTGAATCGTGAAATCATGCTGTAGAGTTGGAGTGGCAGGGAGGACAAGAAGCTCAGTCTTTGCCAGGTTGAGCTGTAGGTGATGTTCTTTCATCCATGCCGAGATGTCTGCCAAGCAGCCTGAGATCCGTGCAGCTACCGTTGGATCATCTGGTCGAAATGAGAGATAGAGCTGTTTGTCATCAGCGTAGAAATGGTAGGAGAAACCATGTGCCTGTATGATGGGACCCAGTGATGTAGTGTATGTGGAGAAGAAGAGGGGTCCAAGAACCGAGCCCTGGGGAACCCCGGTGACCAATTGATGTGCTTTGGATACCTCCCTCCCCAGGCCACCTTGAAAGACCGACCAGTGAGATAGGATTCAAACCAGCGAAGTGGAATCCCAGTGATGTCCAGTGATGAGAGGGTGGACAGGAGGATCTGATGATTGACAGTGTCAAAAGCAGCAGACAGATCCAGCAGAATGAGGACTGATGATTTGGAATCGGCTTTTGCAATTCGCAGGGCTTCAGTGACTGAGAGTAGCGCAGTCTCAGTTGAATGGCCACTTCTGAAACCTGACTGTTTAGCATCCAGTTTGTTGTTCTGTGAAAGAAACAATGAGACCTGGTTGAAGACATCTCGTTCGAGTGTTTTGGCTATGAATGGAAGGAGAGAGACAGGTCTGTAGTTTTCTATAAGAGAAGTGTTTAATGTAGTTTTTTTGAGCAGTGGTGTAACCCGAGCCTGCTTGAATGCAGTGGGGAAGATGCCTGTGAGGAGAGATGTGTTGATGATGTGTGTGAGTGCTGGTAAGAGTGTGGGAGAGATTGCTTGGAGAAGGTGCGAGGGGATTGGGTCTAGAGGACATGTTGTAGGATGGCTGGAGAGGAGAAGCTTGGATACTTCCAGCCTCAGTGAGGGGACAGAAGGAGAAGATGGGAGTTTGAGCAGTGGATCTAGTTGGTTGGAGGTCCTGTGTGAGTGAAAGTGAAAACTGACTACTGATTGTTTTAGTTTTGTCTGTAAAAAAAGTTGCAAAGTCATCAGATGTTATAGAAGTGGTGGGAGGTGGTGGAGGGGGACAAAGGAGAGAATTAAATGTTCTGAAGAGATTACGCATATCTGGAGCACTGTTGATCTTGTTATGGAAATGTGACGATTTGGCAGTGTGGACTTCTGTGGAGAAAGATGAAAGCAACGATTGATACATACTCAGGTCTGACGGATCGTTTGATTTTTGCCATTTTCTCTCTGCCGCTCGGAGTCTGGTCCGATGTTTATGAAGAACATCAGATAACCAGGGGTTAGAAGGGGCAGTTTGTGCTGGCCTGGAGGAGAGAGAACAAATGTCGTCTAGACAAGAGGTTAAGGTAGAGCATAAAGTGTCAGTAGCTGCATTCACATCCAGAGATGAGAAATAGGTAGGTGAGGGAAGAGAGGAGGATACTACAGAGGAAAGATGGGAGGGAGAAAGGGAGCGTAGGTTTCGCCTAAAGGTAACTGGTAAGGGGGTTGGTGGCACCCGGGTAGCAAAGTGTAATGTAAATTTAATGAAGGAATGGTCAGAGATATGTAGTGGTTGTACCAGAATGTTATCTGCAGTACAATCGCATGTGTAAATTAAATCAAGCTGGTTGCCTGATTTGTGAGTGCTAGTAGTGGTAAGGCGTTTGAGATCAAATGAAGCTAGGAGTGAATGAAAGTCTGTAGCATAAGGCTTTTCTAGATGAATGTTGAAATCGCCAAAAACTAAGATTGGAGTGCCATTCTCCATGAAAGAGGACAGCAACCCGTCCAGCTCCTCTAGAAAGGGGGCTATAATTTGGCCAGGGGGACGGTAAATTACCACAATCTGGAGTTTTATAGGAGCTATTACAGTAATCGCATGAGATTCAAATGAGTTGTAATTGCATAGGGGAGAGTAGGTTGAGTATTTCCAATTATTTGAAATGAGCAGACCAGTGCCCCCACCCCAACCTGACGTGGGGTGTGAGAGAAAGATAAATTGTTAGAGAGAGCAGCTGGGGTTGCTGAGTCTTCTGGACGAATCCAGGTCTCAGTCAAGCCCAAGATGCTGAGTGTGGATTGTAAAGAATAAGCGGAAATTAAGTCTGCTTTGTTGACAGCTGACTGACAATTCCAGAGAGCCATGGAGAAGGAAAGAGGTGTAGTAGAAGATGTAGAGATAGGGCGTAGGTTAGCAGGATTACGTTGCCGTCTGTGTGTGATGTTAGAGCGTGGTCGAGAGACAACTGGAATGGTTTTGAAACACATGATAGAGGATAGCAAAGGAGAGTGTGTGAGGGAAGATAGAAATGATACTTAAGTGTGTTGCTCGGTGTCGTTGCTCTGGTAAAGTCGCGCAGGAAAAAGTCGTCGGTCTTTACCCTCGTCTGTCTTCACACGAGCAGGCTGAACGCTTCCGCTGACGCTTCCGCGAAACTAACACCTTGCCCAAGGAGCAATGGAGGCGCAAATGATTATAATTAGCAGTAAGTGCAATCAAAAATATAAACCGCAACGAAAATGCAGACTAAAAATAGGTAGGAAACGAAGTATTCCTTCCTAGCAGCAAGTAAATAATTTAAACAACAGATCTATGAACAAGTATTACGAACACTTACAAGCTGCCGTCTGTTTCTTCTGGTGACTAATCGGCTTCTCCCGATTAGTCACCAGACTAATCGGGAGAATTACTTATTAAGTTACTTATACTTATACTAAATAAGTTACTTATAGTTACTTAAGTAACTATAAGTAACTTACCAACTACATGTAAACTAACTCTATTTAATTTGCCACTAAGCTGACATACTTGTAAAGATTAAAATCATGTGTTGGGAGAAAATCAAAGTGTAGTGTTAGAAGTTATTAAGCAGACAGCGTACTAATATTATAATGACTTGTAGTTGACATGTAGGTGGAACATTACTTAGTACTACTATAGTTAGTAGAATGTCTAAAGTGGACTGTCAGAATAAAGTGTTTCTTATTTTACTAGTTTCAGCACAATAAACCCATTTTTCTGTTTTCTTTCTTTTATCTATAACATGCATTTTAAAAAACAGCCAGTGAATGTTCATTTCATGCTGACTTCAGATTTCTGTTTATCGCACATTGCTGTGAGAGTTATAAAATAACTTTAGAATACTTTAGTGCATGGAGTTACAAAGACGTTTTTGGGGGCAATTGTATTGTCATCTCATTTGCATCATGCTATTGTAAATTAAGAAAAGGGATTTGTTACTTTGTGGCAATACTGTAATCTAAGGGTTAAATGTCGTAATTCACAAAAGGCATACTGTCATCCAACCTGTTAAGAAAGGAATCTCTCAGTGCATACAGTACTGCAGAGAACACAAACCATTAACAGTGCTTGATTTATTTAGCAGGTAGTGTGGGAGAATCGGGCTCTATTTTCTCCCCTACGTGACGCAGAAGCACTCAGTGTTGCTAAGAATCTCAATGCTTATATGCACTACCCAGAGGACAGAGCAGTGCTTTTCCATTACGCTCCAATACTCTTGTCCATAAGCAAAAAGTCTCCACAGAACAATATTAGAGAACATCAAAAGACCTCATAAAACAAGGCTTCAGCCTTCAGCCTTCAGCAAAAATAAGCAGATTTTTAAGAAAGAAAATGTTAGAAGTAACTCTGTAAGACACTGAACTTTGGACATGGTATTCAAAATTCATTATTATTGAGCCCCCATAAAGAGATTAAACAATATTGGTCTGAAATGTCTCACCTTGAGCCTTTCAGCAAAAGTTTCATTGGAAACCTGCCACAAACCTCAACCCTGACAACAAAGTCAAGATGTGTTCCCTTATGATTAAACATGTTATTGTAAAACATCTGTCCAAGGTTGTCTCTCAAGTACAAATCATTTTCTACCTCTCAAATGAGAAGAAGACATTTAGTCCTCTATACAGTGTCCCATTCAGCATTTCATTGCAGTCCCTATTCATCAACTGTTGGGAATGTAATGAGCCTTAATCCGTTCCAAACA
Organism: Ptychobarbus kaznakovi; assembly: GCA_027422405.1. Taxonomy (NCBI): domain Eukaryota; kingdom Metazoa; phylum Chordata; class Actinopteri; order Cypriniformes; family Cyprinidae; genus Ptychobarbus; species Ptychobarbus kaznakovi. The sequence goes on from CM049809.1 coordinate 13,368,349, forward strand.
GCCATGCAAAACTTATACTGTCAGCCAGTGCACACTAGTCCCTGCCGCTGAAAGATTCATCAGCGTGAGGTTTTAACAAACAGCCAGTTTAAAATGATAGTCACTTCATATTTAACAGCCGTTGATAGATGCCATGTGCTGTAGCTTATTAAATTGCATATAACATTTATGTGTTTGTGCTATTTGCCTGTTAGCAAATACTCTAGATTATTTAGAGATTTTTTTTTTCGCTTAAGCTCAATGCAAATTAATTTATAAACTTTATAATTTGTATAGCTCCACAAAGAGCCGAAAAGGCAAGCTTAGTCATTTAATGTATGAAAAATATTGTGCATTTATGTTGAACGTATCACTGTTTTAATTTACATTGAAATATATATATATTTTTTAATTTACACATACATTTAAGTGTTCATCACAAGTAATATACATTAAGAAAAACCCTGCAAAACAATGCAACACTGTCTCATGACCAATCCGTACATATTTTACGAGGTGGCTAATTCGTACAAATTCATACGACCTCACTGGTACGATTTGGTACGATTTGTCTAGACGCCAGTGCTGAGTAGGTTTAGGGGCAGTGTTATGGGGTGGCTCATTCGTATGAATTCATACAAATTGGGGAACTCATAAAATGCGTACGATTTAGCAAAACTCGTAAAAATTCATACGAGTGAGGCCATACAAATTTGTATGATTTATCCACCTCGTTGAATATGTACGAATTGCCATTTGATCGGGTTGAGGGTTAAAATGTAAATTATATAATATACATTATAGGCTTTTTTTCATTAGAAATACAACAATTTGTTAATTCATGTTAGCACAGGTCCATTAAATAACAGTGACAGTTTAAATAATGTATTAGTAAAGGTTAAAATGAACATTAACTGAGATTAATAAATGGTTTACAAGTACTTCTCATTGTTAGATCATATTAACTAATGTTAAATGGAACCTTATTGCACTGTAAAAAATGAAAAGTTGACTTAACTTAAAAATTCAAGGCAACTTGCTGCACAGCTTTTTTGAGATTACTCAACTTTGGATCAAGTTGTTCACTCAACCCAAGTCACTGAGTAAAGTCAGATGTCTCTTTTTTGTTCACACTTTTGTTAGTTAAAAGACTTGTAATGCTTTTCCAATGTGTCTCAAATTATGTTCTGTGAACTTTTTTCTGAGTTTTATGGACAAAGATGTTTTGTAACATGTATACAATGTTATAAAATAAAACTATAACTGCAGGCTTCAAGTTTTGTTTGTTGACTTGAAAATTGAAGTAATAAACGTTTTTCTGTTTCTTGGAAGAAAAAATTATGTTAAAGTCACCACATTATTGAACTTATGTTTGATTACAAATAACAATCATTAATGGATAAGTTAATATAATAAATAGACAACATTGTACTTGTTTGCAAGGCAACTTACTGTATAAGACTAAGATATCCAGAAAATGGATAAAAGTGGTTGAACATACTCTACACCTCAACACTAGACACTAACCTCAAGAATGGTGGCAATCAACAAATGTTAAAAAGATGAGCCCTTTGCATCACAGTACAACAAATAACTGACAATAATGTTAAAACAACAACAAAACAAGTTTAAATGAAATCAGCAAACCAATAATCCTATAACAGTAACTGCATAAATGCCTTCTGGGAACTCGCAAAGCCTTAACATTTCAACAATATGAAACTCTTTGTTCAGACTACTGTGTTTGACTAGTTTGGACAACATTTGGGATAGTTTTGTTAGTCTGACAAGGGTTTTTATGTAGTTTCAAAAAAATTGCATTGTTTAGTATTTGAGACTCAAAAGGTTTCGTAAACTGAAAAATGTGCATTTGCATTTTTTACAGTGTGTAAACTACATTTTTTATGCATTATTGCAATCTTTTTTCTCAAAAAAAAAAAAACATATCTGTTCTGGATCAGGTTAGTCGTGCAGCTTTTGTTACCATGGCAATTTAACACCAGTAAAAACTGATCTTCCTTTATGAGACAAAAATAGTTTGCTCAAACTAAACTGTAGCTAAGCCACTAAGACTGCCTTTTGAGACAGACCTCATTGCTGTTGATTTGTAGTTGTTGCTATATTTATGCGCATGTCCGTCATAATAAATAGAAGGTCACGCGTGTAAACAATGGGGAATGGGACGGTATCGGGAAAAACGTTTTGAAAAATATTTAGTTTGTTCCGTGTTTGTAGCAGTGCGGAAATTACATACTTAATCTTAAAATCATGTACTTGTAGTCGTACTACAAATACAGTGGTATAAAGGTCACCAAGACTAATTCCTAAATGCCTATTCCTATTAATTTGCCAATATAGACAAGAGGTCAAAAGTTACAAGTTTAACAGTTAAACAGAGTTAATTAACTGACAATCTGAACAAACCGAGAAGCGAAATATTTATACCGCCGCTTTCCCTGCAGGTATCTCTACCAAGCATCCGCTAATTAGCTCGTCTTAAACCAAGGAGGCCAAGCTGATTAATTAAAGTAGGTGTTTTGAACAAATAACTCAGACACGAAACCCTCATTTTAATACTCTTTACAACACTCACCCGACGGCATCTTGTCTTGACGTTGTTGGTCTTCTCATGAGAGTTGTTTGAATTGAAATATAGCACACCATTTCTGATGTAAAAACAAGACTTCTGTGGGCTTGATACAAGATTCATGGATATGTCCTGAAGTGAAATGTGCAAACTTTACAGCGCAGAAGGGCTTTTTAACTGCTACTTGAAATTTAACAACCACCTCAAAGCCTTCATAACCGGGATCCTCACCAACCCAAAACAAAGTTTTGCCTGTGTATAAGATAATAAACGTGAAGGTATGCGCACATTTTCCTTTCGGGTTTGGACATCTTAGCACATAAGTGAGCACTCAAGTCAAAACCAGATGACAATGTTCAAAAGTGGCTTACCAAAAACTAGGCCTCTACGGATATCATGCTGATTTGCAATGGGGAAGCAATAAGTGTGTCCTATTCTATTTCATTCATTCTGAGGAGCACAGTCCCTAAGCTGATTATTGTTATATCATTACTCCTCCAGAGAGACGCTTCAGAGACTGTATGAAGTTTGTTACTGTAGTATTTATCTCATCTGTCTTTGCTCAGTAAATGACTGATAGGATGTGAGAAGAGCTTTGCTACAAGCCTCGTCCTCCACTGTGCTTTTTTCTTTAATTCACACAGATTATATGTGCTGAAATTGCGACCCTGTTTAAACAGAGACACATTTACCTGCTGGCTCTGTGTGTCTGGTACATTACTGTTTTCATCTTATGTAAGGTAAATATTGCAAATATATATTATTTAATCATGTTATCAGTTTTTCCAAATTACAGGCAAAACACACTCATAAAGTGCCATTCTGTCCAGAAATAAATAAATAAATAAATCTAGATATGAACTACCATTCAAAATACTGAAATCGCTAATGCAGCTTTATTTTAATGCTGAAAAAATAGAATATAAAAACAGCAATATTCTGATATTTCAATTTACAACTTTTACATTTTCACATGATGGCAAATCTGAATTTCCAGTAAAAATAATTTCTCCAGTTTTCAGTGTCATATGATCTAAAATTATTCTAATATGCTAATTTCTTGCTCAAGGAAAAAAAAAAAGACTATTTACTATCAAAGTTTAGAACAGTTGTGCTTCTTTAATATCTTTGTGGTAATCAAGATACTCTTTTTCCCCAGGATTCTTTTATGAATAGAAAGTTAATTAAAAGAACATAATTTATTTGGAATAGACATATTTTGTAACATTAAAGCAATGGTACTGTATATACTATATGTTTTATATTTATAAATTAAATTAAATTAAATTGAAAACATATAAAATAAAAATAATAATATCTATACGTGATTTTAAACACAGAACCAGCAAAATATTTGTGAAAGTGCCCCTATTATGCCTTTTCAAAATATTACCTTTCATGCAGTGTGTCATGTAGCAGTATGTGAACACAAATTTTCTGTAAAGTTTTGAAGCCGACAGAGCACGATAAATAAAGTTATTGTCTATAAAAAAAAGAGTCGGTTCCCAATCGCCTGAACGAGTCGTCAGGAATTTGAATCTTATTCTGTTACGACTGTATGTCATGAAGTAACACATTTGCATAATGTCCACCCATGGCTGTCATTCGAGCTGTATGCGGTAGACCAATCACAAAGGACTGCGCCATCTGACCAATCACGGCAGTGAAAGGAGGGGTTTAGAGAGACTGATTCTTCGAACTGCTTCGCACGAAGTCGTTTAGGAATCATTTAGAAATGAGGTGAACATTTTTTAGAAAACTAAAGTGTATTTTTTTTTACCTTGGATGCATGTAAACCTGTTTTAGGACACTTATAAAACAATATTAGCAACCTTAAAAATGGCATAATAGGGGCACTTTAAATTATGCTCTTAAGCCAAACAGTTTCCATTTACTGTAAATCTCCTTGGATAAAAGCATTTGCTAAATGGAACACAATAACAGAAGTATGCTTTGTACTCTGACTTTAAAGCCACTCATGTACAGTATATCACAATAGAAAGAGAGTTGACAACGGACTCCAAATGAACCTAAGTGGAAAATCTCTGTACTTTATAATAAAGCATCTGGAGAATTTAACCCCAGCACTCTCTTGTTTTCCCTATTTTTCTTCCTCTCTCTACTCCTTTGTGTCTTTCATATGGTAAAATTCTGTTTCTTTATGCTCTCTTCCTTAAGGACATCCCGAGAGTTCCCCGGATAACAACAACAAGTAAATTGCCTGTGAGAAGTGAGGTAATGAGGAGAGAGAGCGCAGGACCGAAAGACTGCCAGATGGTAAAGGTAAATCTTTAGTGCCCTTATACTCTAATGGCCACTTCCTTACCCTTTGGACTAAATGGGGCGACTTATGTTCATTGCATCTCAGTGTATCCCTTTGCCATTTAAGATCATTTACAACTTTGCATTAAATTTCAGTTTTCTCGTGATCAATGGAATATTGAACCACTGCTGTTGGACCCATGAGAAAATATTGCAGCTCCATTTAGTTTAGGGTGAAGTGTGTAATTTCTGTCCCTTTACGACACCAAATGGAACTAATAATAATGATTGTTTCAAACTGATTCTTTAAGCACTACCCTTTTCTTTCATTGGTCAGCAAAACCGATAGACCATTTTTAAAATAGCACCATTGGTGAGACAGTGTTGTTTCGGGCTGGTCAGGATGCTCATACAAACAGGAATATTTTGAGGAAAGAAAATCTGATTATTAAACTAGGACAAGATGTTTAAAATATCTAAAGTCCGGAGTATAACACAGGGAAAAACATTATATAGAAAAATACAATATCAAAAATATAGCACATTGAATGAAATCTGAAATTTTAAAGTAGAAAATTAAAAAGAAATATATGTAACAGTCAGTTTTATTTATTTATTTATATAACGTCTATAATAATATTAATAATATTAATAGTAACAATTATTTTTATCCTTATCATTATTATTGTAAAAAAATAATATATATATATTTTCTATTAAAATGTACTACAACCTGTTTTATTTATAACTTCAATAATAATAATAATTGCAAAATTATTGTTTTTGTTGCTGTAAAAAATAAAAGGTATTTTCTTGTAAAATGTATTGCAACAATCTGTTTTTTTAAATTGTATGCATTTAGCAGACGCTTTTATCCAAAGCGACTTACAGTGCATTCAGGTTATGCATTTGTATTGTCAGTATGTGTGTTCCCTGGGAATCGAACCCACAACCTTTGCGCTGTTAACGCAATGCTCTACCATTGAGCCACAGGAACACTTATAATTGAAGTTATTTATAACTTCAATTATAATTCTAAAATTGTATTATTGTTATTATTAAAAAAAAATTTTATTGTAAAATTTACTTTAACAAATTGTTTTATTTATTACTTAAATAATGATAATAATTGTAAAATGAACCAAAGCAAAAGAAGAACAAAGTAATTTGTTAAAGAGCCACCAATATTCCAATCGTAACACACAATGCCAGTTTATTGGACAACTAGATTAGAAAGTAAAACAGAGAAGAGTAGAAAAGCATGGAAGTAAGCTAGAGGCGAGTAGAAATGCAGAGATTTTTTTCTCCTCATTCAGTGAGCTAAGCTGGCGGAGGAAGCGTTTGTAGCAACATTTGTAGTGAACTGAGGAAAGGAAGGGCTGTTCCAGTGGTAGACCTGAAAGCAAGCATCAAAACCTTACATTTGATTCTGGACACAACTTGGAGCCAGTGAAGTGAGATCAGGGTACAAGGCATACATGGCTGTGCGCATGCAATGCTTATAACGAAATATACTGTACGTCACACACAAGTAGTTTTTTGTAGTGAGTATACTGTGATTTTTTTCCTTCCCAGCCTCATACTCACCCGTACCAGAGCAGCCTCTCATGAGCACCACCACACTCACTAAACAGGGCTCTACGCTTACTTTTATTTTTAGGAGCTCCTTTGATGCTAATTAAAAAAAAATGTAGGGGCACAGTAAAAAAATTCAGGAGCACCTTCTCCTCAATAACAAAACTTTGCCTTCCCATTACAAAGTAATATTGGACTCCTTAAAGTGATTTACAGGGGCATTTTTTTCTAACTTTATTTGAAGTCTTACCTTTCATGTCAAATTCAAAACTGTATTTTTATAAGCTTTTTTTGTACATTTCTAATTAAAACAATGCAATAAGAAGAATAGGTTACAGATCAAATAAAATAAGTATTAACAAAATTAATTTACACTAGAGGCACAGAAGAACACAAAAGTGGCTTGTAGGTATTTACAGAGATTTAATGAGGCTCAGAGGTGGCATGAGTGCAATTAACTTCAGAAATTCATGTTGAGATTAATGTTTTAAATATAACATTTTGAATATAGAAATATTAAATGATTTAAATAACTAAAATTATACTTTAAAAATTAAAGTAAGACTGCCATTAGGTGGCGGCAAGTTACTGATTTTATCTCTGAATCATTAATTAAATTGATTCGCTCGAACGGCTGATTCATTCGGGAACAAAGCAAGTCCCTGCGTCACAGTGTGCATACTATCCACCCTATCTGCTCCAAATAGTATTGAAAATGACTAATATCACATTTAGTAACATTTAGGATGGATAGTATGCACATTGGAACTCAGGCAGTGACTGTCTTTATGAATGAGTAATTTAATTGACTCACTAGATTTGTTTAAGCGCAGATTCATTCATAAACGAAACAATGCTGTTTGAATGGAGATGTGCAGCAATATGCTACTGTTATATTCAGACAATGTAAATCACTAAATATTAACGGTTTGTTTATTGAAATCACTCATTGTTCTTATATGCCAACAATCCCCTGCTGTTACAGTTAAGTTAATGACAACGTATACTCTACCACGTACCAGGTAATGTTACGAGAGCATCTGCCTCGTTTTCTGTTCTGCGTAGGATAGTATCAGCCCTCTGGCTCATTTTCTGTCATTTCTATAATGTTAACGTTCCTGTCATCTGTTTGCAGTGTGTCACCTGAGCAGCAGCAGCAGCTTCAGGGGCAGGCTTACGAAAACACTGAAAGGGTGTAGTTCGTTTCATATCTCCTTTATTAGTTTATTTCAAGCTTAGCAATAGTTGTCAACAGAAATACGGCGTGATTATCAGAAAGACGGGGCTTCGCAACACTGGGTGAATTTATGAATGAACTTGTGAAAGGATGTCACAAAATGATGCTGTTACGTATCCGCATGCTTTTTTAAGTGAGTATATGCAAATCCTTGACCTTCCCTAGTGGGTATACGGCGTATACCTGCGTATCACGTAGACTACACCACTGGTCACACACACTATATGCATACTCTAGCATATGTGTAGAAAACAAATCATACTTTGGGCTTTACCCTGTTTTTGCTGTAATATATTGCCTCCAGAACAGCTAAAGATTACCTTAAAATGATTATGCTCTTTCTTTTTATTATGTATTTTTTTTTTATTTGTATTTTGTATGAGTGCATTTCATAGCTCTTTGCAGTGGTAGTTGCAAAACTTATTTTGTAAAGAATTGAAAAGGCATAATTGTTCTCACAGACAGTCTTACCGGTAATGTTAGTCAAACAAGATTACGAAGCCATTTTGAGAAACGCACTCACACTTTTCTCACACGGATGGTAGGCACAAAGCAACCTTACATGATCCTCAGTCATCATTGCATTTGACACATGATGTGAGATCTTCTAGTCTGGAAGGTTTGAGACTGCACTGGGAAGATGAACACCAGGAACAATGCATTACACATATCAGCAGAGCAGAGAGGAGTACTGTAGACCAGACCAGATACATCTCACTGCTTGCTAACATATGCTTATCAACTATAATGACAGGATTGTGTGTGTGTGTGTGTGTGTGTGTGTGTGTGTGTGTGTGTGTGTGTGTGTGTGTGTGTGTGTGTGTGTGTGTGTGTGTGTGTGTGTGTGTGTTTGTGTGTGTGTGTGTGTGTGTGTGTGTGTGTGTGTGTGTGTGTGTGTGTGTGTGTGTGTGTGTGTGTGTGTGTGTGTGTGTGTGTGTGTGTGTGTGTGTGTGTGTGTGTGTGTGTGTGTGCGTGCGAGAGGGGAAAACAGCCACGTGAGGAAGTGTGTGGAGACATGAAACAAAGACAGACAGAAACAGGGAGAGAAACGCGGGATCCCAGGGAGAAGGTGTCATTCTTGGTAGATGACATGCCATGAAGATTGTCTAATGAAAATGTTCCCAGAGCAGCTCATACCATGCTCCTGCTGTTAGTACTGATGTGAGCAGTGTGACGGATGCCCGTGACTATACTGAGTGAAAGAGAGAGACTGAGTGAGATAAAACACACTGGGGTGTCTTTCTAATCAATGGAGTCTTATCATATATGAATGATATGAGAGAGACCTGAGTGAGATATAGCAGCAGCAAACACACTGGGGTGTCTTTCTAATCAATGGAGTCTTATCATATATGAATGATATGATTTTTGTATCTTGCTGAAGACCAAGTTATTTATTATCATAGATTAGAATGTTTTATGAAGACATAAAAAAATTGTAGTACAGAAATAATTCAGCTTTATCAATTAATTAATTAAATAAATACAGTAAGTAAAATGTTTGTAATTTTCTGAGACCACTAATTTGTTTTGCATTCTTCTATAAACTTAACAACTAATTTTTTGATGGTTTGTTAATAATTATATATTAAATTATAATAATATATACCTCTATCTTTTGAATTGTATTTATTAATTAATTAAATTTTCTGCGAAGTACTTCTTTTTTCTTTATCTCTGCTGGCTTCCACACCATCTGCAGTGAAGGAAAACAGAGCCAATCCATCCATTGTGTTGTTAAACCAGAATCATGTGATCCATGGATGGAGAATGAAGTTACACACAGTTCAAAGGAAGATATCAGATCTGACTGTCCATCCACACCATCTATCAAACATTTCTTTGATTTGGGCCTGGAAATAATGCAGATGTCTATCTATCTATCTATCTATCTATCTATCTATCTATCTGTCTGTCTGTCTGTCTGTCTGTCTGTCTGTCTGTCTGTCTGTCTGTCTGTCTGTCTGTCTGTCTGTCTGTCTGTCTGCACAGAAGCTGTCTAAATCTGAATTTACATTTTTAAGATGTATTATATTCAAAGTGTTAATTTCAAGTGTGAACATCAAACGTGAGAGTAAAGACATTTATAATGTTACACAAGTTATTTTCCCCTCTCTATTGATAAACGAATCATTAAAAAGGTAATACTGTTTCCATAAAAAAATAAGAAGAACAACTGTTTGCAGCTTTGTTAATAAATAATGTTTTTTTAAGCAGTAACTCATCTTATTAGAATATTTTCTGAAGGATACTGAAAACTGAAATAATTCAGCTTTGCCATCACATTAATTAATTAAATAAATACATAAAGTAAGTAAAAAAAATTTTAGTATCGGGACCAATTTTCACTATTAATTAGTTGCTTATTAGCATGCCTTTTACTTATTAACACATTGACTGTTTATTAGTACTTATAAATCACATATTCTGCATGATCATATTCTACATCACTAATCCTACCCAATACATAAACTTAACAACTAACTTACTAACTATTAAGCAGCAAATTAGGAGTTTGAGGCAAAAGTCGTAGTTAATGGTTTGTTAATAACGAGTATTGGACTTCAAAATAACGTGTGACTAAATGTTAGAAAGTTATTTTAAATTATAATAATATATACCTCTAACTTTTGAATTGTATTTATTTGAATATTTTGTATAGTAATTAATTAATTAGAATTTGAATTGGATATCCAGACAGTTTAATTATGGGTATACTGTAGTGGTTATCAGATTGCGAAGTACTGTATCACATCCATCAAAAAGACATGTCAACTGTTTTTGAGTCTTTAGTATTGCTCACACCATTCTGCCTGCTACTTGTCTAGAGCCTCCATAATCCTAAATGGAGTTTACAGACATTGATGATTGCTACACGGGGAGAAGATTGAGAGAGGTAAAGAAGAACCCAAAGATCTCTGCTGGCTTCAGATACGGGAGATGGGAGAAAGTTGTAGAAATCAACCATCCTTCGCCCTCCACCAGTCGGGGCTTTGGCAGAGTGGCCCGTTTTCGAGCCTCTACTAAGGGCACTTAGACACAGATGAAGCCCGCAGGAGTTTTAAAAAAGGCAGTGAAGGACTCCAAATGGTGACAAATAAATTCTCTGGTATATGACAAGATATAACTTGTTGGCCTTAATTCTAAGCGGTTGTTGGAGAAAACCAGGCACTCTTTACTGCAATACTCCCAACAGTGAAGCATGGTGGAGGCAAATGCTGTGGGGGTGTTTTTATGCAGGGACAGGACGACTTTGCAATCGAGGGAAAGATGAATGCGGCGGCACAGATATCCTGGACAAATAACACTTCCATTATCTTAACCTCACTGGGCCGAAGGTTTACCTTCCAACAAGACATGACCCTGCACACAGAATAAAAAAATGAGGGCTTCACAACAACTCTGTACTGTTTTGAATGGCCCAGCCAGCCCTGTTAAACATTGTCTCTGGAGAGACCTAAAATAGCTGTCCACCAACTTGTACTCCAACCTGACAGACACTGGAGAGGTTGCAAGGAAATGTGTTGCAGAGGATCCAAAAACATTGTCTAGGTTGAAAAACTTGTTTTAGAGCATCTTTCCCATAGAGACAAGCATGGCTGTATAAACAAAATTTCCTTAAAATACTCCATTCCTTGAGCAACATGATTTTTTAGTTTTTCTGTTGAATAAATCTGCAAAAATGCAACACTATATAATCTGTGTTTTTCATAGTCAATATGGGGGCTTTTGTACATTAATGGAAAAAAAATGAACTTAAATGATTTTAGCAAATGGCTGCAATATAAAAAAGGAGAAAATTATAGGGGGTCTATACAGTATCACTGCTCCATCGTGGCCACATATATGTATTTTTATTTATTAAAAAGACTTAAAAGACTTTAATCAAGATGTATTTCCCTTCGCTCTGTGCTTGGTCGTTAGATGATCTTGGGATTTGTTTGCTCCTTGAATTGGCTTTTTCAATGAACATGTTTTTTCTGTCTCTATCTTTGTACCTCCAGGTGGGAGCAGACTGTTCCCACAATCAGACTGAGAGTTCATCTGAGATGAAAAAGACATTTGGACACAGTCAAGTGAGTGTACTGATGTGCCCTACTGAAAGAAATAAAGAGAGAGTTCACCAAAAATGAAAATCTGTCATTTTACTCACCCTCATGTCTTTTTAAACCTGTATGACTTTTTTTTTATCTGTGGAACACAAACGATTTTAAACTGTTTCTACTCATTTTAAACTTAAACAACACTGTAATTTATTTGTATGGACAAATAAATATAAGATATAAGATTATATTTTGTGTTCTGCAGCAGTCAAATAGTCAATATTTAGAGTTTGTTTAAAAAAGTTAATCAAAGTTGTCCTATAAAGAACAAATTTTGGGTTTAGGTTTTAGGACAAACTGTGTGTGTGTGTGTGTGTGTGTGTGTGTGTGTGTGTGTGTGTGTGTGTGTGTGTGTGTGTGTGTGTGTGTGTGTGTGTGTGTGTGTGTGTGTGTGTGTGTGTGTGTGTGTGTGTGTGTGTGTGTGTGTGTGTGTGTGTGTGTGTGTGTGTGTGTGTGTGTGTGTGTGTGTGTGTGTGTGTGTGTGTGTGTGTGTGTGTGTGTGTGTGTGTGTGTGTGTGTGTGTGTGTGTGTGTGTGTGTGTCTGTGCGTGTGTGTGTGTGCGTGTGTGTGTGTGTGTGTGTGTGTGTGTGTGTGTGTGGTGTGTGTGTGTGTGTGTGTGCGCGCTGTGCTGTGTGTGTGTGTGTGTTAGCTGGTAACTATTTTCTCCAGTGCTAACAAGTGTCAGCCTTGAGCTCTGCAGCAAGCAGTGACAGCTTTTGTCAAATTATAGGTCAGTCTAACAGCGACAGGGGAAATGGAGAGGAATGTGTAAATGTCTAACCACATGCTCTGTTTGCGCCAGACTTCAGACTCCGCTTCACTATGGTATGCATGCATTCTCTTCTCTTGTGATCTCTGTTCTATAGGCGAAGACCCCAGAGCAGATCGGACAAGGCCAAGCAAGGACAGCAGAGGAAAGTGTAAAAACAGACGGAGACCTAAAAAAGACACAAATGGACAAACATAACTGAAGGGACAGTGGAAGACTTGGCAGATTTTCTGCATGGTAAAAATGATGTCAGACCTGTATAAGTCCCTCTTCATTCACTGAGCTTTTAAGCACACACACACATACACTGAAGGCAACACAAACAACAACAGACACAAAATACTCAGTCTAACACTGCTAATGTAGAAAAAGAAATTCCCAAAATTCGATTTTGAACTTAATAAAAACCAACAGCATAGTATGGCATGCATTATAGAGCTGTAGATATTGATTTTACAAGGTTACGATGGTACTGGTTGTTTTAAAAACTGTTATTTTTTTGTTCACTATCTATTTTGATTCTATTTTTCTCCCAAAGTGAGGACACAATGTTTTTTGATTTGTGTTGTTTGTAATTAAAAGCTATTTCTGGCACCTCAGACCAGAATTTCAGTGTTAAAGGTAACGCTGGGGGTCATTTGAGTTCTGTAAATTTACACATGAGGTCAAGTTCAAACTTTTGTCTGAGCTGCTTCTGAAAATACTGAGCCATGTCTTGAATGCAAAATAGGGCCGCACGATTTGAGGGAAAAAAACTAATAGTGATTATTCTGATAAAAATTGTGTTTGTGTTTTAAAAAAAATTATATTTTTTTTTTGCTAAACAATAAATATATTATACCAGCTAAGAAATATTATTATAGTACTTACTATAGTAATAATTCACTGTAGAATACTTATATGATAATAATAATAACTATTATTAATATCATATTTTACAATACAATTGTAAAATTACAATACTATTACTTAAATCTCAATTTCTTTTTTTTTTACAAAAGTTAAAACATCAAGCTTTGATTTTGACAGCACACGTGTAAAAGTGTGTAAAAACACAATGCCACTTCACTCTGAAATACGTAGTGCACATATTTATTTCAATAATTTGTAGTCTTTGCGATTTGATAATCATGTCGCGATTTTGGTTTTATTCCAATTAATCGCGCAGCCCTAACCGAAAGCAAAATCAATCCCAACTCTGCTAAAATTACGAAAATAACTGTTTAACGCAGCTCAAATGTGAAGGTACGGTTTGTATCGTGTTGTAGCAAAGATTAATTTACTCCTCCTACTCCATATTACGAGGCTCAAGTTGGCTGGCCAACTATCACTGTTGAATATTTCGGAGCTTTTGGTGCCAGAATTAAAGAGAAAAACTCGACTCACAGTGAGTCGTATCCCTAAGAATGATGTGCCATGCACCGAGTACTTGATCTACTGCTACATCTCTCTGTTTCTCTACCTTCTTGTGTCCTTTACAATAAACCGTGATTTTCGCTAAATGTGTGAAGAATAAATGGTTATTTGTGGAGTAAAACAACAGACTCGTCACTGTCCATGCATTTCTTGTGTCCTGACTCTGCTTCTCCATTTAATTAACACCTCTGGCGCTTCAAGAAAGGCCCTGTTATACCGTTAAAGTGCAAGGTCAATAACCTAGATCCCACGGGATCAAGCGAAAGTCCTCATTGGTGTATCCTGTATGTGAGCAGCACATCATAATAACTTCAAAGCTCTGGTTCTTAGCCTTTTCATAGACCTTTGATTTATCTTTCTCCATCCTTCCTTTTCTCTCTTGCCCCCACTTTTCCCTGCTGAACTTTCTATTCTCTGTGTTTATGAAAACACTGAATTGAAAAGGAAGAAATGTATTAATTATGGGGAACTGAGTCTTGATGAAAAGTTGTGATGGCAGCTGATTTTACAAAAGGCCTTGACTTTACAAGCGGCGGCTTTGTCTTGGAAATTAAAGCTAACATTATTGTTCTTAAAAGATTATGACAATGACTCAATGCTTTTGTCTTTCTATTTTGTAATTTTTTATCTTAATGAGGCAACGGCTTCTTTTCCTGTCTCCAAATCGGAGATATCAAAAACTCTCTGCCAGCAGAAACGTCCACCTGAAAATTATGATTTCAGGCCATTTGCTGCTTTGCCAATTACCATCAAAACTTCTGAGGGAGAGCATGCCAAGTGTATCCAGACAGAGAGGCTCCTCATGAATGTTTGTGCTGGAGATGATGCCGACTGAAGTGTCCTGACGGACTACATGCTCGCTCTCAGATCACTACATGGGAAAATAAGACCGATAGTGACAAATCTGTACGAAGAGTCAATTTACCTGCAGCTACACTGTGGCTTCCAAAAATATGATGTTGTCTTCCCTTGAAAAACTTGCCTCTACAAGATCTTATAAATAAAAATGTGCCATGATCAAAACCTGATTTATATCAGCCTCTCTGAAAAAGCCTTGCGGAGAGGCTGAGTATGCCTGATTACATTTGCTGCGAATAGAGGCTGACTTGTTACAAACTTTTCAAAGTCAAGTGCTTCATTCAACACAGGGAATGAGACATTCATTTTGGATTTACATATTACCTCCAGTCTTTGAATCTAAAGCATACAACAATCTTCGGTGATTAAAAGGATTGTTCTGCACTCGCTGCGAAAATACTGCGAAGGCTTAACGATGCTAAATCGAGGCGCAATGGCATTATTTTGATGTTTTTAAGAGTTCAACATGTGCCATTCGACTCTGATCTTAGAAACTCCAACTATTTTGTTGCCTTCAGCCTCCATTAACGCGTATATGTGATTTGGATGATTTTGAGAAAAGCATTCTGATAGGCTAATTACAGCTCAGAAAGCCAATTTTCCCCTCTTCATACCCACTCAAGTCAGGGAAAAAGTGTAGGAAATAGAGCCCATCAGCAACTTCAAAGTGAATTTAACTAGCTCCATCAATACTTCCATTCAAACTCGCTCTGGAAGTACTCACGTACAGACACTTCTAGTGGTTTGGCTCTACATGTTGAGTTATGTGTAAAACAGTGTTTTCAGGAACAACAACAGCCATCTTCAAGAGAAAAGGAGGCTGAAGAATCTGGGCCAGCTGTGAGATGCAGCGCCAGTGGATTCATGAAGATTCCTGGTTGCCAAAAGCAGAATTAAACGGTCAAACACACACACGTTGAGAGAGGAAAAAATGCATTTGGACACTATGCAGATGGTGTATCTTAAGATAGAAACAACAGCCAAAAGAAAAGACCGGCTTTTAAATTCCATCTGACATTTGGCGATAAGAACAGTTACGCTATATTACGCATTCTGTTCGAGGTGACGCAAAATTACAGCTTCACCCCGGAGATGTTGATTTTGCCCAAAACAACATTTCCAAACATTACGACAGTGAGTAGCATCTTTTATTTTGCACATGGACAGTGATAGATGATTCATTAGGTTCATTTCGAAGTGAGTTACTCCTCAAGGATGGAGGAAGTTTTCATGGCAACAGTATCTTCGCCAGCCGGTTCAGTGACGCCAACGCTAAGACAAATTTTAACGTGAGATGTGAGTATCTGTGCACACAGATATAAAAAGGTGGCGGAGGGCCAGCCGTAAAGTCATTGCGAGGACAGATTTTACAGTGAACAGCTGTGGGGCTTAGCAGTAACGTTTCTCACTGCCTCCCACACAGTGCATAAAACACAATTATTCACCTATTATCTTTCACCTCATCACATTTCACTCTAGGACTTAAATAGTAGTTACTTTTCATTTAGCTAACACCTATAGTACATTGTTTGCTAAGTCATTCCCTCTGGACTGGCCTTGTAAATACAGCTATTTGTAATTAACTAGATAATTGGGAAAACTTACAGCAGTTCAGATGTTAGTTGTACTTGTTTTATAAGATCTTTAGCCACAGCGCATTATTGTTGACATCACTGCGCATAACCCTTACTAATCACCTCTTTAATATAGCTGAACTATGTCCGATTATTACAGAAGAATGATCGAGTGCCATGAAATGTAGTAGGAATTGATTTTGCTCCTTAAATGGAGTGAGTGTCGTTAGTGGCAGCAGGCCACAATCTGAAATATGCTCTCAAATATAGTATGCTGTACTTGAAAAGAAATAACATTGACAATATCTCCTGCAGCTAACTGATCTATAACATGCACACAGCTTGACGATGTCAAACTATTTCAAGGTGTTTAATCTTAAAGAGCAAAATTCACATTAATATTCATAAGGTAGGTTACCAACATATGCCGCTCCTAACTAAATCATTCATCTTCTATTAGGCGCCACAATTTTTCGAGATGTTGTGCCTCAAGTCAATTTAAGCTGTAAAGGTCAACAATGCAAACCATCTAAATAGCACTCAGAGCAATCTAAGCCTACAACCTAATTAAATACTCACACTAATTACCCATCCTGCACTTCTCTTCCTCCTCTAGTCTGCTCATTAAAACAAGCATGTCTACTCATTTCTTGATGGATGAGATGTTTTGTCATTACTGCCACATCCCCACTATATACGTATACTTACACTGTTGAGAAGTTTGAGGACGTTGAAAGTTTGTAAAGTTTTTTTTTTTATTTTTTTAAACATGAATACTGTGACACACTACTTGAATTTAAAATAACAGTTTTTTTATTTATAATTTATTCCTGAGATGGCAAAGCTGAATTTTCATCAGCCATTACTCCAGTCTTCAGTATCACATGATGATCAATATGCTGATTTGGTGCTCAAGAAACAGTCAATCTAATGGATCCTTGCTAAATAAAAATTGGTATCTTGATTTATGAAACTATACATGAACAGTCCTGCAGCTAATCTATATAAATGTATGACACTAGAAATCTAGTGCGTTATAAGTACTAATAAACAGCCAGTATGCTATAATATGCATGGTAATAAGCAACTAGTTAATAGTGAATAGTGTTCCCCAACCTAAAGTGTTACCCCCTTTTTTAATTTGCTTATTTACATTTAATTAGTGATTTGATGCTTTAGACAATGCTATACATTTTAAACATGCCAAAAGTGCACCACATGCAGGTTTCTGAGGTTTACCTCTCAATTAGAGCCATGTGGGGCCCTCGGGAGCTCTGATATTATTTGAATACTGAGTACTATTATTCTCTATAAATGTTAAATTGTGTTAAATTATGAATAATGTGCAGTGATTTTTTTAAATAAATGTATAATTTATTAGCGTTCAGTGGAACAGTACAGTCTGATGGTTCTGTTTTCTCCATAAGCTGGCACTGTTTGAAAGAAATACGTTTTCTAATAAGAGTGCAGGGAAAGCAGAATATTCTCTTCCCATGAAAACAGAAACTCATGCACTGAATCACTTGCTGGGGTGTAGGAATATATACACTAGTCAGCTAGAGAGTAGACTGCAATTTCATGCATCATAATAATTCCTGCTATTGCATCTCAGAAGTCATCAGCAGTTCAGCCGCTTGCATTGTCTTCCTCGAATACACACCACCAAATTAATATGATCAGTTAGCAATGAATTGGAAAAGTTCTTTATGAATTGTGTGATAATGAAAATGATATAGGAAATAAGAGTCTTCCAGGAGAACACTGCTGAAACCGTTATCTCCTGCTGAGTTGATTTAATAAAAACGGAGGATGGTGCGATGGTTAATCTGTCTAATAGCATCCACCCTTTCAAAGAAATACATCTCTCTCTTCGTATCTTTGACGTAAAATGGAAATCATGTTCATCTAAAGCCATAAAGGGAGAGAGGGGAAATCAGCAGGTGTCATTATTTGCTGTAAAAGTGTTTCCGATGGGTTTTATCTTACAAATAACACTGACTTGTGGAGGGCTGACAAGAGCCACTCATGACGAAATGTGAAGGTCCCAGAGGCTCGAGACATGAGAGTGGAAAGGAATTAGGGATGCGCCATTGTAAAGCACTACAGCTATATAATCACTAATGCTCTCCTTTTCATCTCTTCACAAAAATTGAATCACACCACAATGACTCTAGCCCCTTCACTGATATTGGTGTGAATGTTCTTTTGAGACACCTTAAATTACATAAAACATCTGGTGAATGCATCATACAGAATCTCTGCCAGGACCCTCATGAATAAAACTGTTTTCATGGGTTCAACATTTTTCAGTAAAAAAATTTATCATGCAGTATGCTATATTTGTTATTCAAGTTAATGTCTTTGCGCTTTACATTTTATGTTACATTAAATACATATTTTTAAAAAGACTTCTTAAACTTACAATTATCTATTTCTATACTGATGTCTTTTAGGCCCTAATTATCTAGGATTATATTTCAAAAATGAACTGCATCCTGCATGTAGCACAAAATGATTACTAATCTTACTTACATTTACACTTTGGATGAACTGGCTTGTTTTGAAAGATCTCTCATGGGTTTCACTCGAGCTGTGTGCTTTGATGCTATTAGCAGCAGACGGCCATCAGAGGAGGATTTTCACAGATTTGTTAAAACTTAGAGTAACAGATAAAGTGATGTATCTGATACATATAATAGAAAAATATTTTCGCTTTTTTTCATGCATGGCAACCCAGGAGAGTTTTTATCACTGCTCAAATGCTAGAGAAGGAAGACAGCATAAACACGCCCCTCATTATCAAACTGACTTGAAAATTATCCATGTGAGAAATACAAAAGAAATTTTTTAAGTTTATAAACAAGGTTTAACAATATGGATGTACTCTGAGTAGCCTTAGAAAAAAAAATAATGAAAGACACCAGGAACTTCTTTTATTCAGTTTACTGTAAACTTACTGTCATTATACCCTAAAATGGTCATTTTATCTGAGATATATATTTGTATGTATAATTTATTTTGAATAAAAATAAAAGGTTAGTGTTAAAAAAAATTGATTGAAGTGTCATTAGTTAAATTAGTTAACATGTTAAAAAAAACATTGTGTATTAAACTATACTGTATTGTGTCTATATAGTGCACGTTCATTTAGTTCAACTTTATATGTTTTTATGATTATACCGTTGAACTTGATGAACTAACAATGAACAATACTTCTACAGCATTTCTTAATCTTAGTTTATGTTAATTTCTACATTTACTAACACGTTTTTAAAATCAAACGTTGAATCTGTTAATATTAGTTAATGCACTGTGAACTAACATGAACAAACAATTAACAATTTTATTTGTATTAACTAATGTAACCAAATATTAAGAAATGCTGTAACAATATATTGCTTATAATTAGTTTAAGTAATGTTAACAAACCTTATTTTAAAGTATTACACAGCATATATGAGTTATCTTTACCTGTAACAGTTTAAGCCAGTCAGCTTTTAGCATCACTTCATTGCGTCAACACATCCACTCGTTAAAGGAAAGATAATTACACTATTTTTTTAATTGTCAGGACAAATTTAAGATCAACCATGTGTGCTTATGAGCATGATTATCAGCAAAACCAATTTAATCAATATTGATTTACATACAGTCTTAGTCTTTCTGAACATTTTCTCACAGGTTATTAAGGAGCCTTTTCTTATGGCCAAACTTCTGCTTTCTTGTGAGTTTGTATATTTATCATCTGTTTTTTTATTGTTTCTTACTCTGCCCATGCTCGGTTACAGCGAAGAACATGAATGAAAAACTGAGTGACATGTGACCGTTTAACCTCAGTATATGAAAGCTTCTCTGCTGATATCGCAAGATGCTTTTCCCACCGCAGTCTCACAGTGCTTCACTCTGGAGCACGTCTCAGATATGATATTGCGAGGTAATGCCATGATAACACAAGACCCTTATGATAGCACTCGGTTAGTTGGTAGAGTCAGTCACATCGCAGCTCAAGTGAATAGAGCGATGCTGCAGGTGTCAGATCTCAAGAGAACACGATTGACAGGCACTTGTCTGGAAAAACAGCAGAATTGGAAAAAAACAGAATTGCTATTACATTTTATAATCTGAAGACTGTAGCAAAGTGTAACTGGTTGGTAAAGAGTGTCGGTAATGTCAAGAATGTTATTTTCAGGATATTTTGTGATTGATTTTAAAGTGAAATTTCTTATAAATTACATAATATCCTAGGTTGCAGATACATGGATATATGCTTTTAGCATATAAACTGAATAGACCTCTTATAGATCATTAGAACAGAGTCAGCTGGAGACACCTTGGGTTCATTCCAAACACGGTGAGACAGCGTTTAGGTTTTATGCCAACATGCAGCTGGAACCAGCTTCCAGAAGACCTCAGATGTGCCCCAACTAAAAACTTTTTTTCCCCTGTAGAATTTTTTGCTGCTTATTAAATTTACTTAAAATGAGTGAAAAGAGCACATTTGCTAAACATTTTGTGCATACTTAGTCGAATTTTGTCCAATACATTAAAAGAGAAATTTGTTTATTTTATTTTATGTTTTTTCATAGCTACCTGAATTCTGCCCAAAATTTAGCAGTGGCTTTTCAGTTCCCAAAATGCTTTGCATAGGGCTGGGTTGTTGAAATCAAGGAAATTTATGTGTATTACATTTAAAAGAGTTTCTATTATGTTAAATAACATGTGTTAGTTGCCATTACGCTGAAGAGTGGAGCTTGTTGTTAGGTAGTGGGTGGCTACTTGATTTAAGTTTATAGCATATGATATTTCACTCAATCAGCAACAAGTCATTTATGCAAACATTTGCTAAAGAAGCTGTTTGAAATATGCAATGACAATTAACATTTCATATTACTCACAATTAACAAGTAATTAGTTGGTCCCTATACTAACACTTCAGAATAGGGACCAATTGTTGGCTAATATTGGCTGTTTATTAGTATTTATAAAGCACATATTCTGCATTACTTAACAACTACCTTACTTGCTATTAATAAGCAGCAAATTAGGAGTTTGTTGAGACAAACATCATAGTTAATGGTTTGCTAGTAGCGAGAATTTAACCTTAAAAAATGTGTGAGCATTGTTAGACATTAGCATGCATAATGTATTGACAAATATTAGGTACACTTTAAGCTGTTTTATATCTTGGCAGCCTTTACTAAACATATGGGATGCAATCTACCTAAAAAAATAAGTGCACATTTTTGCCTCAATTGTATTGACTAGATTCGGTTTGCTTTTACAGTGGTTGTATTCTCTGAATGCTGCACTTTTATTTCATTTCACTACATAATTTCATAATGTTAATTCATTTACACTTTTTGGCTCCTTTTATTCATTTAAATTAATATTTAATTTCTTCCTAATTTATTTTGCATTATAGAGGGAACTTTTCTTAACCCCTGCAGCATTGCTTGATGTTACTTAACAGTGCTGATGAATGCTATCTTCCACTAGTCCCTCTCATAAATCAGATATTCCGAATAAGATATGGGTTATGTGGCTCTAATTTTATACCCTGGCTTCTCTTACTCACTCTAATGCAGCCGGCACATGAGGCAGAGATAATGGTTCAAACGCCGATAAAAGGCCTCAGACTTCTGTGCTTGTTTTTTCCAGGATCCTCTCTTTGTTTTCTAGGAAAATGTAGCATACAGCATTTGTGTAAGGTAGTTGGTTGTTATTAAGCACCACAATGAGACTGTAATATTGATGGGGAATTGGTGTTCTTAGTTTTCTAGCTTTCAATATCTGCATGTATACATGGAGCAGTAATGCAATTAGTATAAACATGAATTTGAACATTCTGTAATACTGCTACAGTTTTCCAGGAGGCCAGTTTGTGGTAATCATGCACCAAAAGACTGTTTGGGGAGGGAATAATTAAAAGGGAGATGGAATAATCTGAGGTCAAATAGTTATTGTAGCATCACTGATTCTTCCCTAACTGTGGCTTGATTACTTGAAGATTAGTGATGGCTGACATAATTTAGTTTTTTTCGTTCCAATTAAAATCACAGAAACTCCCTATCAGGGGACAATGCTGAAGAAAAAGGATCATTACACTCAAAATAGCTAAATAATACATTTATTTTCTATTACAGGAAAAATAAGCATGCTGTTAAGGCAACAGCTGAGAATGTCCAGGATATTCCTACTTTGTCTTTAAAGCTAAAGATGTACAGCCAATTTACATCGGTTCGATATTATCTAGAGTAGGCCTTGGGTCAGGAAGTGGAATTGTCTTTATATTGACAGACCTAGCATTATGTGTTTAGATAAGGTTATCAATATAAATCAATAGTTGAGTATATTGAGCTAGCTCTGCTTGAAGAGATTTGCTTAAATCATTTTGAGCAGATTGCAGATTCAGCTGGACTCCACTGGGCCCACATTTGACAAAGTCCTCTGTAATGCAGCGCAGTCTTAGATAGGATTAGGATCTATGTTCAGACTAGTGGTGTTAAGATCTTAACGCTCTAGTCCATGCAGGCCAAAAGCAGAAGCATTTGAACGGCCTTATTTTGAGTGTATCTGCAACAGTTTTAAACCACAAACTCTCCCTGTTTATTTATTTCGGTTCTGGACACAATTAATGTTGGGTTGTCACTCCTGAAAATAACCGAACTCATTGAGTACAGAATAGGCTTCAGCACTCAGAAGAGGAGCGACAACTGCATTTACCTCATCTGTGCGCATGGCCTTTGTTTATAAACAATTCTTGTCAAAATGTATTTGGCACTGAATAAATGAACATGGAGGCATGTGAAGTCATTGTGCTCAAGCCATATTTGATGTAATTCACTCATTGTTCAGGTGCAGTCCCTGGAGTTTTGTTCTGAAATGGACTCTGGCGGATGAATGATTTTGTTTAATGCATTTTATGTCAACTCTAACATCCAGTTTTTTGGATTTGCTTGCTTCCATTCAGGTAACATTTGACCTTGTTGTCTGTTTCACTGTGTAGCTGCAAAGCTTAGGTGCTAAGACACCTACTGTATTGACTAGTTTTCTTGTGTGTCTGTCTATTAAGAATTTTGATGTTTGCTCTGCTTGCAATGACAATAAACGCTATTCTATTCTATTCTATTCTATGAAATATCAGAGCATTGTATTGTAAAATGTGTAAACATTTGGCACAGACATATTGGAGATCTCACTAGTTGATCTTACAAGTTTTAAAATCTGCCTTATAAAAACCTTGTTGTGCAACCAGCATATGTTTTACTTACATTTCTGCTTATAAATTTTGAACTGTGAGGTCTACAAATTGAATTATTCTTTCTTGGCCCTGTTGACTTTAACACAGCAGCCACCTTGTTTTGTTAGATGATCTTCAGATCAATACACATTTTTTTGTCATTTAATTAGTTTCATTTATTCAGTTTATTATACATTTGATATTTATTAATTTATATTACAGTTTATATTTATAAATGTATAGTTATTCATTTATACTTTATATAATTTAATAATAATTTCATAATTTGATTATTTCATATAATCCTATAATTTATTATAGTATTTTTATTGTTGTTTATTCTGTATGGTTTCAAAGAATATTAATCTTCTTGAGTTAGAGATAAGAGAATGTCTCCATTTCAAGGTTTCATCATCACAGGACAATTTTGTGAATCATTAATATTCCATCGCTTTTGCTTTGGTAAAATAACACCACTTTGTTGGATTTGTGCTGTTTATTAAAGAAAATCTGACCATTGAAATATATGCTTCTAAGATTATTCAATAAATCCTACTTTTGTCCACCAGTTCATCTAGTTATTTCACAGCTTCCTCTGTCAACATCTCAGGCTGATAGAAGTCTTTTAGTTGATGCAGTTTAGGTATCAGACCAAACAGAGTTGTGTTAACTGATTTTGGGTATCAGACAAGATGGAAATCTTCTGAAAGTATCTGATAAAGAGAATTTATCAAATATTCCAGGCATGGCGATTCAATGCTCGTAAATGTGCAGCTGATCAAAAATCATAATTCCACCATCAACTGATTCTCTGAGGATTGTTTGAATTATAATATGATCTGTGCGATACTGTGTCTTTTCCCATAATTGCTGCTTGCAGCTATATTTTCCAATGTTATTATGCCTCCTGAAAGTAGAACCATTTTCTATATTCCTAGTTTTTAGGCCCACAGCATCTATTGCTGCAGTATGACCTGGATTTGTTACGGTAAGTCTAGAATCTTGCACATATACCGTGAGTCTGGCTAGAAAACTGAAGAGGTCAAAGGTAAAGATAAGGTAAATAATGAGTACTGTATATATCTGTGTGATATAATACAGCATGTTGATGATGTCAGACATAGAAAGGAAAAACACTATTTTTGGCACATTATGTGCAGAACACAATAACTCTGCCGGAGCAGAGTTAACACATGCATCTCTATGGGACAGAGATGATACAAAGGACGAGTTTTCACCTTTTATTAGCAGAAATATGCATGAACATTACCCTCCAGCACTCATTATTTCATACCTCAGCTGCAGTATGAAATTCCCTTCAGGTCTCATAAATACGGTCTCAGTGTAACCCTAAACAGAACCATAAAACATTCCATTAGGACTACAGCATTGCAAAAATGCAGTGCAACCACTGTATGTACTGGTCAGTCCACAGATGGCTCATTCCTATAGTTTGGTGGAATTTATTTCCCTCTGAATCAATACTTCATAATTTAAATATTAAATGTTAATCATCTTTTATACAACATATATTTTTTTTACATTTTATATATCTATAAAATTTCTTACAAAATGTTAAACTAAGTATTTCGCCTGTTGTTCCTATAGCTAGTAAATGGCTTCTTTAGTTTAAAACAGTCCGGCTTATTAGGTTATACTTGAGCTTGAGGCCTGAGCTTGACCTGTGTGTTTTCCGAGTCAGACAATTTTTTCCCTCTGATAAGAAAAAATAAATAAAATTGAATTTGGTCTACCTGCTCAGTTCAAAATCCACCAAACTGTAGCAATGACCCAGCTGGCAAAACAATGTTTAATATTCCTAAAATGTTTACAAATGATCTCAGATGCTCAGCAGTTGAAAAGGGAATCCCTGACATTTTCATTTTTGTAAAAAATGGCTAAATATGAATGAATATGCTGAAAAGCCACTGCCGTTACTTTGTGCGCAATGCAGGGGCGATGGATGATTTACAGTGAGCAGAACAATCTCCCAGGACTCCCTGTGTCTCCGTGTTTATTCTCCTCTCCGGTGTGTTTTCTGTGGATTCAATTTCACTGGTTTAGAAACATGGGAATCGCCATACTAACAAGCTCAAGACTGGAGCGAAAAAGCTCACATTTGCCTTACTTTCAAAGCACATACTGTAAGAAGCTGAGGTCGTGCTAGCGGCTTTAAAAAGAGACAAACAGTGATATAGTGGAGGATTTAGAGCAAACATGGCTTTGATGGCTGCCTTTCACACTGCAGTTAGAGACTTCAGAGATGTGAATAAAACAGCAGTACACATTGTTTACTTCCTCACACGACATGTTTGCTTGCTATTGGTTATGTTGTTTTCAGACGCAGAGATGCATTGGAACTGTTAAATAATTCAAATCAAATGTGATTGCATTGTGTCTAACAAAATTGTAGTTCACTCATGTGAAGTCGTCAGCATTTTTTGGAATAACAAGTGACATTCGAATGCATTATTAAATGTAAAATTGTTTATTTATACATCTGTTTTTCTATATTTGTGCATTTATTATTTTTCCAAAACAAGAACATTTCCTATAAACATTTTATTTTCTCATTCTGTTGTTTTACATTCTACCCAAATAATTTCACTAACCGCCATATTCCTTTTTATTATTTCTATCCGATATTGATATTTTTCTTCTCTTTGTACTGTCTGAAGCAACTGAGGCGTTATTTGCGAAGAAGAAATGTTGCAAAAGATTACATCATCGGCCTGCTGTGTTTAGGGTGTTTGGACGGCCTGTAGTGTTGGTTAACCAAAAGAATGGTGTGTGTTTGAGGAAGCTAGCAGAGCAGAGAAGCGGGTTTCTGAGTTAGCTAGTAGAGCGGTGTGTGTTTAAGTTAGTTGTCAGTGTGCTGTGGGTTTGAGTATTGATTCACGTATTCTCTCTGTCAGCCCTATTGCTCCTCTGGCCGTGGAAGTCTGTGACATGCTGACATAGATGACAGAAAAAGGAGAAAAACTGTAGATCCCATTGGATTAGAGGAAACCGGTTGTGTGTGCTTGTGTCAAGTTACAGTTTGGCAGATGACTACTCAGGGATCTTTTTATTGAGACAGTGGGCCTGTTTACACCTGGTGACTTCATGTGTGTCCTCTGATTGGATATCGATCTGATTTTTAAAACGGTTCCATTTACAGCTGGCCACATACATGTGTCTCTGCCAAACAGATAAAAATCCGATCGTCGATTAATTCCCGTGCTATATGCAAATTTAATGGAGTTCACGTCAAAGAAAGCAACAGATATCATCAGAGATGAGTTACAACAGATAAGTTACTTTCCAGTAACTTAGAATTAATTAACTTATCAGCACTGGAAAGATAAGTTAGTCTTACTGCTTTTAATAATTGATTTTATGTTGAACGTCTGCGTACACTTTCAGTTTCAATTGCGGCAGTTTGCGCATCGGCTTGCTGAAGAGATAGGGGAGCGCGGGACACAAATAATGCAGAGTTAGTTGTAACACATGTGGTCTATATATTTCTACACATGCTAGCATAAAAAAATTTACCTTA
The DNA here is from genome assembly GCA_027422405.1 of Ptychobarbus kaznakovi. NCBI lineage: Eukaryota > Metazoa > Chordata > Actinopteri > Cypriniformes > Cyprinidae > Ptychobarbus > Ptychobarbus kaznakovi. The sequence continues at coordinate 13,395,487 of CM049809.1, forward strand.
TTTATTAGTTACCATATAAAACTATAAAGAGAAAAAAGTGCGCCAAAATTCAAAAACTTTTGAAGATATTGCTGAACATTTAGCTATTTTACCATAGTAAAAGTGCAATATTTCTGGTTTAAGTAGTCTAACTTTTTCTTCTCAGTTTTTTAGTTGGCCTAGTTATTCATTTAGCCTAAAATGAGACAAAGCTATTATTTTAATCTCCAATCTGTTATTAATCAGTTTATATGGTTTTTTAATGCTTCACTAACAAGCAGAAGACACTACCCAGTTTTAAATTCCAGTTGCGCAGATGGGGAACGTTGTAACACTGCGTTTAAAATGTGCCCCACTATTATTAAACAATGCTATTATGACATTAGCAATGTAGCCTAATTTACACTATTTACTTTAATTAAATTTAATGAGAACCCACGAGAATCAGGTGAATAAAAATTGACAGTCGTTAGGCTATTAACGACTGTCATATGGTCCTGTTACAATGTGCCCATCAGATGTTACAATGTACCCCACCTACGGGGCATGTTGTCACATTGCACTTCCAATTTTTGAGGGTAAAAAAAGAAAAATGTACACTCTAGCTAATTATGAAACAAAGCAACATATTTGTTCTAGATATGTTTGAAATTACTATGGATTAAACAATTATACTCTGAACCTCATTTTGATTAACAAACTGAGAAAGTCAAAAAGTGTTATGCCCCGCTCTCACCTGCTCAACTAGCCTATTAATCACGGTGATGCGTTACAGTAGCGCTGTCATATCTGACTATAACTCGTCATATAGCCTATAACACGCTCTTGTACGTTTATTATTTTAAGAATTTGGGAGGTGTAAAATGTAGGCTACATACTGTATGTGGTTTGAACAACCAGATGCATTTATACTTGTCCAGTTTCGTCTGGAATGCATCCTAGACCTCCTCCTGAAGTGCTTTGAGTTTTCGGATTTAAATCCGTCTTGAAAGCATTTCAGAGGGCATTTTCGCCTGGTCTTTTCATGATCGGATAGCTATCCGGTCAGAGAAAACACATGAAGTAACCAGGTGTAAACAGCCCTATATGATCAAACTCTTTTCTGAGTCTGAAATGTTTTCATTATATGGCTTTTCCATGTTCAGTGTCCTTCAGAAGTCAATATCACAATATTGCAGTAATCTTCAATTACCTGTAAGTCTGACTTTTTCTGCGACATTTAACATCTTGAACTAACTTTAAAAGTCAAACAGCCTCGTCAACTCCTCTCATCTCCATGGAAACAAGCTTGTATGGCTTTTTTAGCATTCACTTGAAAAACCCTGTCCTCCCTGCCAAGAGCACGGCACTGTTTTGTTTATGATAATAGGTTTACGCTTTAAATGATGTATCATCATCTTTGGTCTAATGTACAAGTAAACATTAAGTGTGATTTCATACTATCAGCCAAGGTAATTGCAGTATTTACGTAGCATCCTTTTGAAGTCAATGGTTTGGATGAAATTACAAATATAGAAGTGACTAATGCTGTGGAAAAGCGAATGGAGAGGTAGAGGAGTTTAATCAGAACAGATCCTGATATTTTGCATACTGCTGTAACATAACCTTAGGGAAAAATCACGCTAAGATGTGTCTTTCTCACAGGGTTAATCATTAGAGACCAGTAATAATTTGAGTGATTTGATAATTAAACTTAAGGCACTGAATTAGCTTAACAAATTGATTAGATACCCATGCAGCAAGATGTTGTGCACATGTTAATGAACTGCTCTTTAGCATAATTTAGAGAACATTTATAGAACAGGGTGAGAAAGGTGTAACTATAATGTCTTTATAGGTCTGTGCTGTGCATGATCTGGTCCAAAACCTACTGCCTACGTAGGGTCACTACACTGCCTACACGGTCACAGAACCTCATTTGGGTGACGAACGTGGACTTCATAAATTGTCTACATAAATTTAATGTTAGCTTATTGCAGAACAAATGATGCAATGCTCTAAAAAGTATATGTACCATATTGGCTTAAAGGTTAATGTATATACTAAAAAACTAAATTGGAGTTGGTGAGATTTTTTTGAAATATTCTTGCAAGAAGACTCTTATGCTCAGCAAGGCTACATTTATTTGATCAAAAATACAATACAAATAGTAATATTGTGAAATAGTATTACAGTTTAAAATAACAGTTTTATAACTTAATACTAATTATTTATTTATTTGAATAGCAGGTTTAAAGGAACAGCATTTATTTGAAATTGAAATCTTTTGTAACATGATAAATGTATACTGACACATTTGATCAATTAAATGGATACTTGCTAAATAAAATGAATAAATCTAATAATAATAATAAGAAGAAGAAATGTAAAAAAATGCAGTGATCTCAAAATTTTGATTAAATTGTTAAAAGTAATCTTTAGCTAAAACACACACATACAGTATATATACTGTATATATAGTTATATTATTGTATATAATTTTAGTTGTAGCCATTTGTCCGTAATTGGTCATAAATACAAATAATTATTAACTTATTGTAAAGTTTTAATAGTGGTGAATGCTTAATTAAAATATACATAAAACAAAAATGATAAAAAACATTTTTTTTAATTATTATGAATTATTTGCATCCACATTTTAAAGTACCAAAGTTTTGTTTAGTTTTTTCCTCCAACTAAGCTTACCATGGTGCATTATGGGATTGTCTTCTCTGTGAAGGATACATATGAAGGATCTTGCTTTAAAATTTTCCCAAGGAGGTGTCTGTAGCTCTACCTTTTAAAATGGGTCAAGAAAGCTCCTATGATGCCCTAAAGTGCTAGGCAGCACACTAGGTTTTGAAACAGAGCATTGAAGATCTTCTTGTGCTTTGAGCTCAAAGAAAGAAACAGTGTTGCAGTGCTTGTCTCTCTCCACACGTTTGGTGGCTGGTGCACTTTAAAAATGATTGGTGTATATCAAAACCTTTTCTTTCAATTGAAGCCAATTCCTTTGTTTCCTTGACTGGCCTCCAGAGAGACGGCCTATCCGCCGACCCTCAGGTCATTTGATATCCTCAACATAGCATGAAGGCCACCCTGCATCTCCCTTTATCTAATTAGATCTGCTGCTGGCATGCCTCACCTTGTCTTTCACTTTACCCCATGTGGTACTCCGCTTGCTTTATAGGAACTATAAATTCCTTTTTATATGCAGTTTTATTCAAAGCGGCCTTCAAAGTTGTTGTCGGCATCTCGCAGGCTAACTGTAAAAGTGAGGATAGCAGAGATGCTGTAAGGCATGACAAACAGATTGCATGCAGCAATCACACATCTTTCTGAGCATGTGTCAGTGCGATTGCATCATTTCCTCCATTTATGTTTGGCCAGGAGGAAGGAAGGTGGATTATCTTTCATTTTCCTCACAAAAACACAAAGAACGCTGTCAGGTGAACTGAAAAATTGATCCAACCCCATCCAGGGTCAGACTATCGTGATGCAATTATGATGTCTTTATGGACACCATGTGTTTCCTGTTTTTGTCTGAAGGCGGATGCTTTGGAAGTTATAAAATATTGCCGGAATCGGACCATCTGACTACAGCAAACCAGCCAGTAGCCTCACATATATTTTTTTTAATGTTCCACTTTGAAACATCTGCGGCATTTTAATGTCAGGCATGACAAGATTTTGCTCTAATCAAATTACTTGCTGATGAAAAGGTATTTAAAAAGCCAAAAGACAAATAAGAAGAGAGGTGCCAGATACAACGCGCAACATGACAGGAATTTGTCTCGGCGCCTTCTGCCTTGTCAGTGAATGAATCCAGATCTGCTGTGATAATGCCAGCCTGATGAATGACTCCATGAAAACATCATCTCTGGCGCTGCTCTTTAAATTCTGTCATGGAAAAAAAACTCTAATCAATGTCTTCTGATTAAATTCCTTTCTTGATTTGTATCATTTTCAAATGATTCTGAGAGGCAATTATGACTTTAATGGGATCATATGTAAGATAAATGTCTAATTTAAAGAAACACTGGAGCGGGTGAGTATTTTTGGAATCTCTAAAGATATTGGAGCGCATTAAAAGACTTGTCTGCTAGCTGTGTTTGTTGTTTTGTGAAAAGGTGGCTGTTGAAATCTAACATCCAGATCACATCCACATACAGAGAGTGTGACTTGAATCTCATTTTCATGAAAAACACTTCAGAAACAAGAGCTACTGCGAAGTAAATGCTACAGGGGAGAACATTCTACCATAGATACCAGGGAATTAATTAGACAAAACCTGCACGGGCCAGACATTTCGTGAAAATTAAGATAAGCCTACACATAAATGAGAACAATTCTGGAGTAAAATTTGACAGGTGGCATAAAAGTTACCTTTATATTGGTTTGTACACATAAATCTGCACCTAATATAAATGACAGAGCTGTAGTTGAGATTTGACAGGGTACGAGCTGAAGCAAGGACAAACCTTACTCAGGTCATTCATATTGAGGACGAGCCTGGAGGATTCTCATCTTAGACAAAAGACAGTGACATGGGAGAATAATTTTTATTTAGCAAAACGATGAAAATTTTTTTTTATTTATGGCTACAGTTTGGTCTTGAGAATAACAGACTGATAATAAAACTCTCTCACTGCATTTTAAAGGCTGCTTGGAGGAATCCCACTATTATGATTACCTGTCTTTATTTGCACTATAGGAAAACCTTCAGAAAAGCACCAAAGACTCCTCTCATTCAACATTGTTAGTGTGAAAGCGGCTTGTAGAAAGCAATTTCTCCACACTAGACTTTGATCTTGTTAGTATGGGTATTACGGGTGCAGACTTATGACGGAGCACTGAGCCTCTCTGTACTAAGAAGGATGAATTATGCATATATATTTTTCTTTTTCAAATCAAAACCACTCCTGTTAGTGAGTGTGGAGGCTTCTTTGGAGACATCACATCTGTTGAATGCATGACAGAGAAGATACTGAATCTGACCTTTTATTCTGCTTGCACAGCTATTGGAATCTAACATTGCTATCAATATAAATGTCAATATTAGGCTGCTGTTCTCAGACACAATATTACTCAGAGACAAATCTTGCCTGTCACTGATTAAGAAGCATTTAATTGATTAAGGAATTTTTTTTTACTCACATTTTTTTAAGTAGCTGCTTGGCATAAATAGAAAAAAAAATATCCATTCAATTATACATAACTTTTCAAATTCTAGAAATCATACTCAAAATTAGACTTTCATCATATTTAAGATATACCTTGATTGGGCTCATTTTAATGCTTGTTTTTGTCTTATTTTAAACAATTGTAAGTCATCTTGAGGCCCCCTTTAAGGTTTGCTGAGGCCTCTGGCAAACTTTGGAAAACGTTTGCCCTGTTAAAGCCCCTGATCGAGAAACACTGATTTAAAGGTCATTATCGCAGGCAAGTGAATCATTGAATAGCATTAAAAGTCAATATATTGTTATTTTCAATATTTCTGTTTTGGTCTTGTTTCTAGAACGCACATGATTTTTTTTTAACAGTAACAGTAGTATACTTAACATATACAGTACATATATAATATTATATTTTAGGCTAATATAAACACAAATTCCCCACTTAAAGCCTATACTTTAAATTTGTCTCTGTTCTCTCACCATTTTAGAACACACGTGTGTTTTTAAAATGTAAAGTGATTTGATTTTTTAAATATATTCTTGCTTAGTCTGTTTTAATAATATTAGTTATTATAATAATATGATAATATGATGATATTCATGCAAAGTCACTTTTAAAAATGCATCCCGAGGCTTCTGCACTAGATTAAGTTTCAAGTCCTACTTTTTTACTTTTAAACTGTTCATCTTTCACTTGTAATTTTGGAACTAAAGTCATTGTATCTGTCAGGTTCAGACCGGTAGACTCCAGAGGAAGCGAAGATGCAGAGGAGCAGGGCTAGTTTCAGTATTTACGTCATCTATTCAGTGAATTCTGAGAAGTTTCCCTGTGGAGACACAGGAGCCTTATCACTGATGCTCTTTCAGTATGCGATCGTCTGTAAGATTTCATTAAACATGCTCTTTGTCTGCTGCCTAAGTCGCCTCTCTCTCTATGCATGTGCCACTCTTCCTCCCTCTCCCCCGTACTGTTTTTCTTCTGGTGTGTGATCTTCTTTATCTGGCAGCTCTGTCATTGTCTTCTGCCCCTTGACTTTAATGGGATCCTGCATCTGCATCAAAGCGAGTCATTGATGTGCCCCCAGGGAGCTCTGACAGTATCAGACTGTGTCCAGAAGATGAGGAACGGATAGTAGGATAGTGACTTTACATGACCTGAAGCCTATTGTCTGTAAACAGACGGCTGAGACGATGTCCTTCAAACCATCATTCAGAACGGAGCTACAATATCTATCCTTTTCAATCGAAAGACATTTCAAGCAAAAGGGGAAGGGTGAAGTCAAAGGTGGTTAGTCACAGATCCCCTCTGTGAGTGTCTAGGCTGCGCATGTCCGCTCATTTTTTATACTTTTAGTATTGGCCTGTTCATTTTTCATGGTCACGTCTGATGTCATTCCTGACTTGGCTCTCGTGTAAAATCCTTTCAGCTGTTTGTCTTTGACGACCCATCTGCAGGGACCTCGATTAAAATCCCGATAATACCTCTTAATGCTTCCTTTCCTTCCCATGAGCAAGCTGTTCTCACTTCTCAAAGATTAGGATGGACAAGAAGCGATAGCCCAATTCACAAAAGATTTGCAGCACTTCAGAGCTTTATTTAATCAATGTCACAAACCACGATTAAAAAGTGGATAAAAGAAAGTGCCCTTGTAGATTTTGTTCTTCTGCTGCACACCGTGCACACAGATGCACACCTGTATTTATGCTGAAAACACGGTATTTGTGCTTTTGTGGGCATGTATTTATCACAGAGGGATTTGAAGATGCTGACTGGTGTGTAATGACAAAACAATATGTTGGTGTGGTGTAATTATACACGACTGCACATTACAGGAATGTATCATTCATGTGCACTGTTTCATTTATCAGTTTGAATGCCAATACGCTGAAGGTTTTGCTCAGACAGAACATGATGTTCTCCCCGTGCTATTTAAAGCAAGTCTGTTTGTGTCCATTTTCCTTTTCATCACTGTCTTACCTGTGAGGAGCTGTTGCATGCCTGGATGTTGTGCTGAATGACTAATTACTTTTATTCAGCGAGGATGCGTTCAATTGATCAAAAGTGACAGTAAAGACATTTAGAACGTCACAAAGGATTTTCATTTCTAATAACTGCTGTTCTTTTTAACTTTCTATTCATCGAAGAATCCTGAAGAAAAATGTTAAACAGCACAAATGTTGATAATGAAAACTGTTTCTTGAACATCGTATCAGCATACCAGAATGATTCCTGAAGGATTATGAAGTGACACTGAAGAATGGAGTAATAACAGGAATAAATTACATTCTAAAAATATATTAAAATAGAAAACATTTATTTTAAATTCTAGTCATATTTCACAATGTCACTGTTTATTTATTACTGTTATATTAAGGTCACGCATTATTTTAAGGTTCAATTATTCCGTTAATTATGACTTTTGCCTCAATAAACTACTAATTTGCTGTTTATTAATAGTTAGTCAGGTAGTTGTTAAGTTTAGGTATTAGAAAGGATTAGGGATGTAGAATATGGTCATGCAAAATACAGTTGAGGTCAAAAGTTTTCATATTTAAAAGTTTATATTTCAGAATCTGCAAATATTTTAATTATTTTACCATAATAAGAGAGATCATACAAAATGTATGTTATTGTTTATTTAATACTGACCTGAATAAGATATTTCACATAAAAGATGTTTACATATAGTCCACAAGAGAAAATAATAGTTACATTTATAAAAATGATCCAGTTCAAAAGTTTACATCCCCTTGATTCTTAATACTGTGTTTTCCAGCCTTTTTTGTGTATTTGAACCCTTTCCAACAATGTCTGTATGATTTTGAGATCCATCTTTTCACACTGATGACTACTGAGGGCACATATGCAACTATTACAGAAGGTTCAAATGCTCACTGATGCTCCAGGAAAAACCATGCAGTAAGAGTCGGGTGTGAAAACTTTTGAACAGAATGGATGTGTACATTTTTCTTATTTTTCCTAAATATATATATTTTTTTCATTTAGTACTGCCCTTCAGAGGCTACAGAAGATAGTTACATGTTTCTCAGAAGACAAAAAAAGTTCAATTGACCCTGATCTTCAAATTCAAAAAGTTTTCACCCCCCGACTCTTTTTCCTTCTGGAGCATCAGTGAGCATTTGACACTTCTGTAATAGTTGCATATGAGTCCCTCAGTTGTCATCAGTGTGAAAAGATGAATCTCAAAATCAAACAGTCATTGTTGAAAAGGGTTCAAATACACAAAAATGCTGCAAAACCAAAGAATCTGTGGGAACTGAAGGTTTTTTTTCTGAATAACAGCAGGCAGTTTAACTGTTCAGGATCAACAAGGGACTTGGGTACAAATATCACTTAATAAAAAAAAAAAAACAACTATGGATCATTCTGGTAACAACACAGTATGAATCAAGGGGGTGTAAACTTTTGAATGGGGTCACTTTTTATAAATTAAAATTGTATTTTCTCTTGTGGACTATACTGAATGTAAACATCTTTTATGTGAAATATCTTATTCAGGTCAGTACTAAATAAGAAATAACATGCATTTTGTATGATCCCTCTTATTTTGGTAAAATAATTAAAATTTAGCAGATTCTGAAATGGGGGGTGTAGTTGACCTCAACTGTATGTACTTTATAAGCACTAATAAACAGCCATTATTTTCATAATAGACATGCTAATACAGTGCCTTGCGAAAGTATTCATACCCCTTCATTTTTTTCAGTTTTGTTATGTTGCTGCCTTATGTTAACTGCTTTAAATTTGTTTTTTTTCTACATCAGTCTACACTTCATACATCATATTGACAAAGCAAAAACAGAAATGTTACAACTTTGTAAATTAATTACAAATAAAAAACAAACTGAAATAAGTACATTGCATAAGTATTCATACCCTTAACTACATATTTAGCCGAAACATCTTTACAGCCTCTAGTCTTGTTTTTTTATGCGACAAGCTTTGCTCATCAGCATTAGGCAATTATCTGCTATTCTTCTCCTCACCTCTTCACCTCTCAAGCTCTGTCAGGTTGGATTGGGGCAGATGCACATTTTCAGGTTTCTCCAGAAATATTTGATTGGTTCAAGCTCAGGCTGTGGCTGGGCCACTGAAGGACATTCACAGAGTTGTCTATAAGCCACTCTTGCTGTGTGTTTAGGTCCATTGTCCTGTTGGAAGGTAAACCTTCTGCCCGTCTGAGGTTCTGAATGCTCTGGACTGGGTTTTTATTAAGGCTATCTCTATACTTTGGTGCATTGAGCTTTTATTCTACTCTGACGAGTCCCTCAGCCCCTGCCGCTGAAAAATAGCCCCACAGCATGAGACTGCTACCAGCACACTTTACTTTTGGGATGGTACTCTGCAGGTGATGAGCAGTGCCTGGTTTCCTTCAAACATGATGCTTGGAATATGGGGTTCATCAGACCAGATAATTTTATTTCTCACAGTCTGTGTCCTTTAGGTGCTTTTTTTTGCAAATTCTAAGTGTGTTTTCATGTGTCTACACTGAAGAGAGGATTGAGCCTTGCCACACTGCCTTAAAGCCCAGATCGATGGAGTGTTTCAGTGGTGTTTGTCCTTCTGTAGATTTCTCCTATCTGCATATACGATCATGGAGCTCAACTAGAGTGACCATCAGGGACTTGGTCACCACCCCAACCAAAGCCTTTCTCCATCAATTGCTCAGTTTGGCCAGGAGGACAGCTCTAAGAAGAATCCTGGTTGTTTCAAACTTCTTTCATTAAGGGTAACAGAGGCTACATGCTTCTGTGACCCTTTAATGAAGCAGAATTATTTTCTGAACTCTTCCCCATATGTGTGCTTGACACAAACCTGTTTCTGAGCTCTACATGCAGTTCTTTTGACCTCAGGGCTTGGTTTTTGCTCTGATATGCATTATCAGCGGTTAGACCTTTTATTACGATTTTGTGCCTTTCCAAATCATACCCATTCAGTTGAATTAGCCACAGGTTAACTTCACTCAAAGTGTAGTAACATCTACAAGCAATATGAATGCTCCTGAGCTAAATTTCAACAGTCCCAGATAAGAGTATGAATACTTACGCAATGGAATCATATAATAATTTTTATTTTTAATACATTTGCGAAGATGTTAAACACCTGTTTTTTGCTTTACCATTATGATGTATGGAGTATGGATTGATGTGGACATTTTTTTATTTAAAGCAGGTATGCATAAGGCAGCAACGTAACAAAATGTGAACAAAATGAATGGGTGTGAATACTTTCGCAAGGCACTGTAAGCAACTATTGTGATAATTGGTCCCTATACTATACTGTTACCTATATTACTATATTATTTTATTATTTACTTATCTATTATTATATGACTGATCAAATAATTCTGTCTTGGTCAGATAAGAGATTTCTTTCAAAACCATTTAAAAATACTTCTGATCAAAACATTTCGAATGATAGTACAGTATCAGTGCTACATACTGTACAAGAGCTTCAGTTTAAAGTAGCTACATGGTGAATTTGTTTTGCCCCATTGAGTACAAAAGTGTAAACGTGTTTTGTGTAAAGGTGTTTTTTGTGCTTAGTGTAAACTAATACATTATTCAGTGACGATGAGTAATATTTTTAACTTTTATAAAATCAATACATTTTTATGTTACCGCATAAAACATGTTTTAATTATGTTTTTAATTATGATTTAACATTTCAAATAGAGAAAGTCTCCTTATAGTGTAACAGCAGTATCACTTCTATTAATAGTCTGGCCTGTTCATTACTTGATTTTTTTTTTACACGAAACCAGCCTTGATCAAAAGACAAGCTGCTTACAAATTCCCTAACAATCCTGAGTCACTTCCCTCTGAGCGGAAATGTTGTTCTCCTGTTCTTCTTTAAAGATTATAGGAGCACATTTCCCCCCATGTTGTGTTTACATAGCAGGATTGGTGTAGGGCAGCTTAGTGTTCTATTTCATTTACGCATCTTGAGCTTAACATTTACAAAGCAATTATGCCTCTAAATGTTCCCAGCCCCTCAGGGAGTCTAACATAATGCTGAAAGATTGAGAGGCGGGTGGTATAGCTAAAGCACCTGTGGGCTTCAGTCTTTAAATAAGACCTTAATGTTGTTAAATCATTCACCGCAGTGTAATAATGAAGTATTAATTATTGGTAAGCCTAAATCTATTAAAATTGATGTTCAGTGCTTGAGGCAAGATTTGATGAGCCGTTAGGGCCTAATTTATGATTTTACCGGTAACACATCCGTTATTCACTCATTATGTATAAAACACGGCTGTGTCAATATATCGACAAGACGGTAAGGATCCAGCGACAGGTGGTCTGGGTAGTTGATGTTGTCTGAGTGAGTGGAGACCCACCTTGAGCAGATAATTAGCAGTCTCCTTGGTGAGAAAGAGGAGGATGTAATTCAATCAAAGCACAATGTTGACAGCTATTAAGAGGGTCTTCGAGGACATTACATAAACGTGGATGCACACTTTAATGTCACATTAGTTCTCAGCTGTCCGGTCCTAGTCGTTGATTATTTGTTCATTTGTAATTATTAATTATGGCGCCTTTATGCACCGTTTCAGGTGGACCCTGTAAAACTCCCAGGACTGTCCCGTTCTTGAGGTCTGCAGACAGAGGGTCGGTGGGATAATACATCTCTAGAGGGATGCTCTGTCAACACCGCCTGAGGTAACGCTCGCTCCTCACTTCCACGGGGGAGACTCACTGCTTTGACCCTCACATAATTCCCTTGAAAGCCAGATTGATAACAGCAGTTTAGCCCATCGGTGTGCAAGTCACATTGGACCTTCCTCTCAGTCTCTCTCCCAGACAGAGTGCTGGAGGGAAAACAACCCCATCAGTTTAATTACAGTTCTCGAAGGGCTGATGATCTGATGAGTTAGTTACACTCATGAATTAATGATAGCCCTCCCTTCTCACATTATTTAGGCGGTGGAGTCAAGGGGAAAGTCATTTGAAGACTCAATTTGGGACTTCTGTGTTGAACCATGGGAGAGATCCGGTCTCCACATGAATGATGTGTGTCTGACTGTTCTGGTGAAAGTAATTCCAGGACATGTCCTACACTTTGACCTGACTTCAATTTCTACATTTCGACACTCACTTTACAAAAGTTAGTTTTGTAAAGTGAGTTTGCAAAAGTTTGGGGTCAGTAAGATTTTGTTTGTTTGTTTTTTTATAATGCATAATTGTATTTAGTAGGGATGCATTAAATTGAACAAAAGTGACATTAAAGACATTAAAAAAAAATTATGTATCTTGGTATCCTCAAAAATATTAAGCAGTGAAACTGTTGTCAGAATTGAACAACAATAAGAAATGTTTCTTGAGCACCAAATCAGCATATTAGAAGAGTAATGGCTGCTGGAAAATCAGCTTTTCCATCAGGAATAACTGATATTTTAATTATATTAAAATAAAGAATGGTTATTTCAAATTTAATTATTTCCCAATATTTCTGTTTTTGATCTGTAAATGCAGCCTTGGTAAGCATTAGCAACGTTTAACCTACCCCAAACTTTTGAACAGCAGTTTATGTTATATTTTAATGTTAAAAATCTTTAATTTCATATTAATTTGACACCCATTTTGTTTTTTTATTTCCAAGTGCACCATACTATTATAATTATACATGTAGTTTTTATAACCTCGTTAATTGAGAGACTGCTTTGAATATTTGTACATAAATTAATTTGTCACACTACAGGACTATTTAAAACCAACAAAAAACTGTAAAAGATTAAATCCCTAAAACTTGATGAACACTGACAGGATCTAAAATATACACTTTCCCATACACGCTCATGAAAATGTTATCCCATATTTAAATATTAATGTTGATAAAGCTCATGGTCATGTTTCACGCCTTATATCTACCCTTAAATGATACATCAGGAGTCGTGCCTTATCTGTTATTGTCTCTCAAATGCCCCCCAGTTAAGCTGTAAAGATTTATGAGGGTTTAACCCAATACAGATTTGTAATCATTCATCACCTGGTCCCTTATACATTAATTACTTAAATTCACGTGGCGTATCAAGAGGTTCTGATTGTAACAATCGCTCTCTCCAATTCCTCAATTATACTAAGAGTCCAGTACTAAAAAACTCATTGAAATTCCTTCCCACCCACTCCTTGTGCAATGGCTGCTGCCACATTTCGTCTAGTGTGAGATTGAGAAGTGGCAAACAACACAATTTCCTTGTCAATTACGCGTCTAGCACTAACATTCTCTCTCTTTTTTGTTTGTTTGTTTTACTGATGATCCAGTAAGCTTAGACTGAATTATTTATTTAAGCATCAGATGCAGAGCTGAAGATTGAAATTCAGTCTTCTTTTTGTATTCCTTCAAATAATGCTTGGGGTCCAACAGCTTTTCTTACTCACAGCCATTTATAGGGGTCTTTATTGTTATGGAGGAGATCAAAGCAAAAAAGTAATCTCTCCGATTTCTACAGCTTTCATGAAATACATTGAAGTACAGCATGCACAACGTGATTTGTCAGATATGTAATGAGTACTGGGTTCCGCTGTAAATTTGAAGCTGCATTGCATTGTACGTCTGAAATGTATTTGCTTTAAAAATACATGTTTTCACAAGCATGGATTTTGGAGGAGCTTGAGCCATTCACCCATTAAATTAAAAAGCAGGGACTGTGCAGAGACACAAATGTGTTGATGTGGCCTTGATGGGCAATTATGTCACCTATTTCAATATTAAGCTGTTGAAAAGAGATAAGTTGGGCTTTTTCACATTTACCAAAGCTGCCAAAAGAAGGTAGTCACAACAGATAATATGAAAGGAATTTTTAACCTTATCTTTTGTATCATCTTCTATCTATGTTTACCATGTTTAACAAAGCAAAACAAACAGTCATTATTACTCCCTAATATTGGCTTACTGAACCTTGAACAAGGTTATCTGAATATTCTGCATAAGACTAAATGGCAAATGGTCTAGTCCAAGTTGCAGATTATTCTGGCCATACCTGAATCGTTTGGGGGTTGTTGAGCAAGTAGGTAAAAAATAAATGCATATTATAATTGCATTATCATTATTATTATAAATGCATATATGTTGGGGACTCCCAAAACCAAAATATGAACCTTTCATTACCCATAATAGGGGCACTTTAAATATTTCTTCACGAATGTGAGAACAGAAAAATAGCTGATGCTAATGCTGAGAGTATCAAACTATCACTTGGATGACAGATGATTTCCACATCCCCCGCATTGGTACAATTGGCACAAGATGTGTCCATCCCAGAAACAAAACAAGTAGATAAGGAATTTTGAGAGGGATGAGTGGCATCATCCATATTAGGCGTGGATCACTTAGCATTTTTTATAATGTAAAGAGTTAATTTCACAATTCTCTTGCATGTTCGTCATAGTTCATTTTCTCGAGCGGCTGCACAGTTTAGTCATCTATAGGCGACTAAGAGCATGGCAGTATTCTCCTGCATCTCTTTCACAGCACATTTCGCTGTATTAGGACCGTCTCAGGGCATAATATTGAAAATGGCAGGCAAGTAAAGCTCTCTTGCAGCTCAGATCGCACAGGTGAGTCTGAGAACACACAATGTGTGTTTGACATGGTGTGAAATTTGATGACGTTCTCTCACTCGCTCAGGTGCCAGTTCAGATTTTGGGGCTCCAGGGAAGATTTTTATCCATTGCTTGTTGACTACTTTTGACTCACACAGAACAATTATTTTTCTACACGGTTATAATTTTTTCAATAGCTGAGAGAGTAAATACAGAGTGTTAGTAAGAGTATTACTATTGATTGGTCAGCATCTCTCCAACAGCACCATACAGATTTTGAGATCTCTCTGCCTGTGTTTAGTGTGAGTTTACTGTTTCTAGGTTGTTGTATGTTTATGTGTTTATATATTTGTATGTATCTATGTTCACTTGTTTATAATGGTATTGCTTATCTTCATTTTCTTATCTCCATTAAATATGTCATTTTTGTATATACACTCTTAAAAATAAAGGTGCTTCCCGATGCCATAGAATAACCTTTTTGTCTAAATGGTTCATAAAGAACTTTTCACAATCTTTTTGAAAGAACCTTTCTGATATTCACACAAGTATCGTTTCTTTGTGCCAAAAAAAAAAAACCTTTTGAAGCACCTTTATTTTTAAGAGTGTAATTGTCAAAATTGGCCTGTCAAACACATTGTCTCGCTGCTAACTCACACCACTGGTTGAGCCAGTGTTTCTTTTAACGCAAAAAATGGCACATTTCAGTGTTTGCAAAAAAGTCACAATAAATAATTGATGTATCACATGAGAATATAACACTAAGTGCTAAATGTAGCCATAGACATTGCATATAAAAATGTATTGTCTCAGTACCTCTTACATCAGTGAGAGCTAACATGTGCTAGAATAGTCCTATAGGTCTATAAAGAAAGACCTTTTCAAATAAAAATAGATACATTTTATTGCACATGTAAAAATGTAATGTGAGCTTGTAAATAAACCTGGAATGTATAGTACATGACCACCTGTACACCTCAGTTATTCTATGAGAGTGTTTCGGACCAATTTTACATTCATTGATCTTGTATGTGCATTTGAATGCCTTGCAAATGTAAACATGTGGTTGTCTTTGATAAATTATCTGTTGTTGTTGTTGTAAATTCTGCTGTAATGTAAAGTAATGTTATATAGCTGTTGTATAGCAGTGTACCTGTGGCTCAGTGGTAGAGCATTGCGTTAGCAGCGCAAAAGGTTGTGGGTTCAATTCCCAGGGAACACACATACTGACAAAAAATGTATAGCCTGAATGCACTGTAAGTCGCTTTGGATAAAAGCGTCTGCTAAATGCATAAATGTAAGCTGCCTATAGATGAAGTCTTGTCAAAATTGCAAAGAATGACTTGTGATAGTCATGAAAGCATCAACAGTATTGTGTCAAAAATCTACAAACCAATCAGTTGGCCACGAGGAACATAAAGATCAATGTTTTGTATGTTATGCTAATGTCATGGTAGATAATGTCCAGCTTGTTCCAAAATTTATTTTTGTAGAAACACAATGTGTAAAATTAAGTGCTAAATTAACAATACATTAACAAATGATTGATTAAATAAATAAAAACGCTAGAACTGCTCATCTAACTGGGCTGACACAAAATACTCCAACCTCATTGAAAAAAAAAGAAAAGAAAAAAACATGCCTCAACCTGCATTTTTTTTAAAACTCCATAAAGAGTTTCCAGCTGAAATGAACACTAGCAGCAGTAAAACACCAACAACTTTTATTAATTTTTATTACAATTGTTATGACCTTACTTTAGGCATAATAAATTATTATTTGTAAACGTTTTGTTTTTGTAAACTCAATTTTGACATTTGCATCATATATAAATGCACCATTCATCATTCATTCATTCATACCATCCATTTACCTGGTAAACCATTGCACCAGTTGACATATATGAGTTTCTGTGAAACACAATTAATGGTAAAAGAGCTCAAATAGTTGTAGATGCAAGCTTAAATGGAATGGTTGTTTGAACAAATGTGTTTTTATATCATGCTGTCTTTTGTTTTCGCAAAACATATAAGTAATGTGATTGTATGTTACAGAAATGTTGCCACATGCATGTTTTTCCAGTGAGCCTGGATGGAAAGATCCTTATTGCTGAGCCCTACAATATGCATCTATTTTGTTGTACCGACCAAATAAAGCTAGATTAAATGTCCGAAATAAATAAGCGATGTCTGCAATATGGTGACCAAAAGGTGTATGAAATCACAGCTTTTAAAAGATTCTCTATCACGCTGGACTCTCTATCACTGCTTGCAGTTGCAAATGAATAATATCTGTATGTTTTCTTTGCAATAGACAAAGATGTCAAGCACTCTTAGCAATGACTAATTGAACCGTACTCTTGGTGCTTTTTTTGTGTAGTACACATCAAAGCAGTGTGCTGATGAAACGTTTCATTTGAAAAGCTTTATATACAAGTACAGTATTTATATAGTATGCTATGCAGTGACTAATGGAAATATAACTGCATTCATTTATCAGTCGAATACACAGTTTATTTTTTTTTCTTTTAAATGAAGCGCAGTTGATGAAGAGGAGGCCTAACTAATGTAAATGACTACAAAGTCTTTGAATAATGCAGATGAACATCATTTTAAAGAGGTTGTTGGATCAGTACGTTATTAAACACTGACCAATTCTTAATTAACTTTTTAATTTTGTAGTTGAAAAAATGACACCAAGGTTAGAAATATTGGTGAATATAATGACAAATTATAGATAGTGTTGTTTTCCAGGAATTTATATGTGAATCAAAACGTTTTAGTATGCAAACGCTGCTGTGATATTTATTGCCGGTTAATAATGGTCTAGTACGCGTCAGCATGATTTCTATAGGGCCAGCGTTGAGTCAATTTTCATACTATATTTCAAACAACCTTGGTTATCAAGAATACAGTATCAACAAATCATCCGTGACATGTCGGTGTCTATATAGATACATACACTGTGTGAGTTTACTTTCATTGCAACTATAGCGTAGACTCCAGCACTGTTGAGTACAGCACTTACATGATTTTCATTTCAGATATCTCTCAAGCATAGAAGTCTATTGGGAAACAGCAAGCATAATACATTTGCTCTGAGATAGTGAAGCAGAGGAAGCCAGCGCTCTCTGTCATCATAATGCATGCCTGAATTGGACAATATTTTATTGTTGTGGGTGTCTAGGATGTCATATGAGACATCTGACATAATCAGTCACAAAGCATGCACACAGACGCTCCAGCGTGAAGCTATCTGACAGCACTCCACTTTCCGTCAGTAATGCACTCTGACAAAAAGCAAACCGGAGAATGATTACAGAGGCTGTTTTATACATATTAATTTCAGATTTTTGTTCAAACCACTGAATTGCAATATACTGAAAATATAAAATAATTTGTATTATAGAGGTTTTTGCAATGCATTGTATGCTGCATCCAACAATATATTTCCATCTCATATAATCATTCAACTATATCCTTGATTTTTCCTTGATCAAATGTGATTTGAATCCCATTTCTGAGTATTATATGCAAGAATATGTATTGTAGGATGGATGACTGTTAATGCATTTACACGTATTTCACATTAAAACTGCTAATGTGGCTTTAGCTTCTTTTCACTGGCACATTAAAGGTTTAGTCAAGGTTATTCAACCTGACTGGGCACTTGCTTCCATTATATTTGTATTTTGCATTCATTATACACTAGTGTTATAACTGGCCTTGAAACTAATTCTTGTTCAAATGACCAGTGGTGCATACATCTAATTTAAAATGCAGGCGGCCACTTTGAACACAGTGCAGTGATCCATTTGTTTCATCAAATTGAAAAGCTAGATAGATTGCACATTAGCTCACTTAGGTCTAGTTTGCCAGCACAAAATGCTCCCTATAAATATTTAACACTGTTTGTAATGTCATCTTTGAGGTGAATTGGCATCAGAGACACCATTGTCTTCTTAGCTCTGTAAAACAAACTAAGCTGGACCAAGTCCTGTACTAAGTTTGTTTGTGGAAACAGAGGATACTCTATAATGACACATTTAATATCATTACACATGTTAATAGAGGATTGTAAAATTGTAAAAATCGATGTAGAGTAAAAAAATATAAATAAGAAAGCCCCTAGGAGTTATAGGTTAACAAGCATTTCTGTTTAGCAAACCACTAACGATTATATGGTTAGTTGTGTTGCATTATTTTTATTTAGGTCCAGACTTAAAAATTAACTTAGACTGGACTGAAGTGTTATATAGTTTTATACCGCATTGAAAATAATTACTTTTGTATTTAAAAAAAAAACTAAATTATAACTATTAGGAAAACATTTTGAAGAAGGTAAAAAAAAACAGTAAATAAAAAACATTGGTGCCTATTGAATTCCATTTTATTTATAAAAAAAGAAGAAAAAATACAACAGGTCACACGTGTTTGAAATGACATGAGGGTGAATAAATAGTGACAGACATTTATTTTTTGGCTGGCGACTATAATGCTCTTTAAACTGATGACTGATTCTGACATTTTTCTGATCTTGTATCTGCTGTGATTTGATTTGTCTTAGATGTATAAATCAATAACACAAAGACAGGTTGTGAACAAGGTGCAAAAAACAAAGAACATCAATAAAAAAATCACAAAGCTAATATAAACAACAAAATACATAAAGAAGATAAACATTGCTGTTTATTTACACAAGACTAGTGTATGGTGCTGCCTGGTGCAAGTAATAATATCAATAATGTCATGACTGTGGTAAATTACATTATATTCCATTACATTGGATAGATTTTGACTAAATGATTTGCAGAAAACACTCACTCATAACTGAAGTCCCGCTGCATTGAGAGATGCCCTATATTGTTCATGCCTGAAACCTGTGACCGGGGAACTTTAAATGTCAAAATGATACAGAAAGGGGAGTAATCCCTATGCTTCTTCCCGAATGTATTAATACACAAAAACCTGATGGAATTTCACATTTCTGCTGTCTAGGAAAAAGACGAATCACCCAACCTTGCACCACTGGAAAGTGATTCTAAAGATGTTCAGCCAAAAATGAAAATAGTGTCATCATTTACTCATCCTCCTGTTTTTCTAAACCTGTATGACTTAAGAAAATATGTTGAGGAATGTTTTTGACTGCTTTTTTCCATACAACAAAAGTCAATGGGGTCCAAAACAACATTGGACCATGCTGACTTCATTGTATTGACAATAAAAAGGCATTTCTCAAAATATATTATGTGTGCAAAGATGAAAAATTATTATGTTTAGAACTTGTTTGCATGTGTTAAATAAAAATACTCTGATAGCAACATAATACAATTTAATACAAATATTCTGATCTACAACAAAAATCTAAAGCTCAATACTTGACCAAAAAAAGTTGCAACCTCACAAAGAAATGCATCGCTTGGCGTAAATGTCACAAACAAATTACATATCACCATTGAGGATTCGGTTTGGACAGGAAATTGCCACTCGTCAGCACTCTTCACTTAGCCTCTATTACAGTGTTCAGCAAAATAAGCAAAATACTGAACTCTATTGGGTGCATCTTAAAAGCCTAGTTCCATGTCCTCAAGGAATGCTGAAGGACTAAAGAAGGATGCTCTTCATTTATTAAACTTTCTCAAACTACTTTGGGGATGTAAGGTTAAAATGATTACGTGTTAATGCCAGAAGAGTGATTTGTAAAAGGATAGGGTTTCTGTAGAGTTACACATTGACAAGTAATGTTGCATCGGATGTCAACAGTTATCTTATTTTCAGAAAATGCAGTCCTGTCTTATAAGTAAATTCAGTGCTTTTCTAATTATCTGGCATGTAGTGTGTTCATTCAGCAGCTCATAAAATTGAGCTGCCCCGTACTCCAGGCCTGTACCGTTGTATTGGCATGACACTTGATCATCCACAACATTAAAACCACTGACAGGTGACGTGAATAATATTGATTTTATTGTATTGTTGCAGTGGAACAAGTCAAGGAGTGGGATATATTAGGCAGCAAGTGAACAGTCGGTTCTTGAATTGCATGTGTTGGAAGCAGGAACAATGGACAAGAGAAAAAATCTGAGTGAGTTCGACAAGGATCAAATAGAGATGGTTAGACGACTGGTTCAGTGCATTCCCAAAACATCACATCTTTTGGGGTGTTTCTGGTATGCTGTAGTTAGTACCTACACTCTTAAAAATAAAGATATACTTAGAAGACCATTTTTTGTCTAAATGGTTCCATAAAGATCCTATGCCCATGATGACCCTTGTCTACCACCGAAAGCACTTACAATGGGTATATCAGAAGTGGAGGCAGCTTTGAGTTCTGGCATTCATGTTTATGTTACATTAGGGGGTTTAGCACCAAAGGAACTTTTTCATAGTTCCTACTAGAACTATTGGTGGAAGTACTCGCTTTTTGGCGTGTTTGCACCGCAGGAACTACGTATTTAGTTCTAGGAACATTTGGGAGAACTAAATTAACTCCTTCTGAAGAGTAGGGTCTAAATCAGTTCTATAGGAGCTACCAGTCACGTAAGTGTACACTGACTGGCCAAATGCATACGAAATAACTGCTGCCCAGCCTTTTTAAAAAGCCATGTAAGAATAGTTACTTCACAAACATGGAAAACCGTGAAAACACCATTTAGCTACCTGTTTTCTGCAACGCTGTGTTCTTTTCTTGGGTTCAATTATATATAACACTGCATGTTGCCATTGGAGATTTAGTCCGATTTTCATACTCTTTCAGTTGCGTAAATTATGTCTTTACATTATCATGAAATCCACGACACAACAAACACAGCTCCGATCACAGCGTCCTTTGCCTTAGCCTCCACATTCTCCAGATCTCTATCTGATTGAGCATAAATAAGATGGGATGGACCAACAGATCTGATCCATGGAGGCCCCAGCTTGCAACTCTGAGAACTTAAAGGATCTGCTGCTAATATCTTGGTGCCAGATACCACAGGACACGTTCAGAGGTCTTGTGGAGTCCATGCCTCAACAGATCAGTGCAGTTTGGCAGCATGAGGGGGATCCACATGGTATTAGGCAGGGGGTTTTAATGTTGTGGCTGATTAGTGTATACAGAGACTGTGGAAACTGCATTGTTTATTTACATTAAAATGCTGTATAGATGCAGAAAGAACCGGATTCAGTGGAACAGATGCTTTCACACTCTTGGTGCATATGAACTCCACTGCTGTAAAGTATCCTACAAACACAACTACTTTTTTACAACTGTGTTTACAAAGGGAATAAGATTATAAGATTAATTCAATAAGATTAATTCAATAGAATGGTGTACTGGTGTCCCAAATACAGTTTTATAATCTGAACATGGCATATGCAATATGTTTCTTCCACCATGCATGTTATTACTGGGATCCTCTGAGTTTTAAAACATTTCTGTTTTCATTCAATTTCACCACTCATTTGGTTTTCCACACTTGATGACTAAACAATGCTCTTGCTCCGGGCATAAAATTAGAAGCTATCTTGCTGTGCCAGATAAGGTTACACTCAAACTGCCCTTTACATATTTCGTACCTCTCTTTCACACCACTGACTAGTGTCACTGTTTGGTGAATTTTTATCTTTTAGTGTTTTTATTATATGTGTTTTTGTGGTGCTACTGTTACAGAGGTAAGGTGTAGTTTGGTTCTATAGAGCGACATTGTGCATTTTGAGCATTTGATTAAAGCATACATTTTCCTACACAGAATTATTATATCATATTAGTTAGTTAGTTAGTCAGATGAAATGCATTTAGTTTGGTTTAGTTTGATTTGGTTGGGTTGGGTTGGGTTTTGCTTTACTATTTTGTCTGAAATCAAAACAGAAACATTTTGTAGCTTTTGCAAAATGAGACAATGATGGTTTATGAAGATCACAACTCCAAAAATGGCAAACTAAAACTGGCACTATATTCTGAATGCTCTGAAGCCATGTGATAGCTTTGTGTGAAGAACAGAAAGCAATTTAAGTTTTTTGTTTTATTCTTTTGTAAATTCAAATCCTGAAGTTTGATGTATTGTGTTTGGTCTCACAGCATAGATTCAGAAACCTCACAGAAAATATCAGTATTACAAACACAGAGACAGCTCAACGTGTACAGAACGAGTGTGCATAAAGCTCTGTGTGCAGTACATGAAAAAAAATGATGTAAAGTCTAAAATCTCTGATTTTATTATACAGTAACTCCACTTGTGTTTGTTCTCGGAGAAGCATTACTGCTTGCCTGCCAGTTATGTTTTTGCTGAGAGATTTAACTTGTTTCATCCAATGAATTATAACTATGCCAGACAGCATAACAGAAAAAAGTCTTATGAAGAATATCACTCACAGAATCCACATCTCCTATACACAAGACCACAGAACGGTGTTCAGAATTCAACAGCAATAATTCAATCTATGACAAATGTCACATTTGTAGTGCCGCATAGCCAGTATGTCCAGTAGTTACATGCATCAAATATCTAGAACTATCAATGTTTTTTTTTTTTTTTTTTTTTTTACATTGTATTTACATTTATGCATTTGGCAGACAACTTTATTGATATCACGATAATGGTCTTGACTAGAGTTTATTAGAAGAGGTCTTCCAGGTTTGGAACAACATGAGGGTGAGTAATTAATGACAGAATATGAATGTTTGGGTGAACTATCCCTTTAATTTAAGAGCTTGTTTCAGTTGGGCACAGTAACACCAATATAGTGAATCCCTTCACTTGGAAAAGCTCACCTAAAAATTACAATTTTCTGAACATTTCACCCTCAGGCCATCCAAGGTGTACTGTAGGCGAGTTTGTTTTTTCATTGGAATTGATTTGGTGAAATTTAGCATTACATCACTTGCTCAACGGTGGATCCTCATGCAGTAAAGGAGTGCAGTGAGAATGAGAGTATAAACAGCTTATTAATATATCTTGTGAAAACATCTTGTGATGTTGAAACTGGTAGTTCACTATTAGCTAATCAATAACAACAAAAAAAATCATATATCCTGGAGAACTAATAAGAACTACTGTATAGAGGTTCATAACTAATGTGAATTATGCATAATGTATAATTAATTCTAAAGTGAAGATTAGGGAACCCACTAGTAATTACTTGTATCAGTATTCTAAAGTGAAAAGCATGACAACTCCCTAATGTTGGCTGACGTTATTGTAAGCTTTTGACACGTAGGAAAGGTTTTGGATAGTAATGACTCGAGTGTTACTACATCCTTCTAAAGAAATTACCAATTATTTGGATCAACATTCTAAAGTGAAGATCACAATAACCACTATTAATAATTTAAGTGTTACCAAATCTAACATAATTAAATACTAACCAGAACCTTAAAAAAACCTCAAAAGTTTACAACGATTTCAATAAGTACTAGGGCGTTAGAATGATCTTCACTTTAGAATACTGATTAAAAAAAATGTAATTCCCGAAGGATGTAGTACCTGTCAGGGATGTGGGGTGAAGGGATGGAGCGAGGACTCAATAGTGCAAGAGAATGGGCTTTAATGATAAAATAAAAACAAACAAAAACTACCCCATAGGGGAAAACAGGCTGGCAACCAGGCTTGGCAAGGCTGGTCAGGACAAGGCAAACAGGACACGACAGGATACATGCGATGATGAACTGGCACAGGACTGCAAACACAAGGAGATTATAAAGGAAGCAAATGAGGAGGGTAACGAGGAAAGACAGGTGGGGCAAATTAACCAATAACCAGGTAACAAGATGGGTGGGGTCAAGACAATTAACATGAGAGCACATGGCACACAGAAAACTAAGACAAAAGTCATGTGCTCACACAAAACAAAAACACAAGTGCATGGCCATCAAAACAAATCACCAGCCATGTGCAAAACAGGACACGAACACACAGCTAATGAGAATACTCATAAGCCACGTGTTCACACAAGACATGACAACATGAAAGCACGCAGCCAATGAAAAATACAAGCTACGTGCCACACAGCACAAGACATAACATGAATGCACACAGCCTATAAAAACATGAACTGCGTGCAACAACACAAGATACGTGGTCAGGAGAGCACACGGCCGAGCGAACTTGAGACCGCACTCTCACACAACAAGACAGGACATGGAGCGCGAGTGTCCGAACCCCGACACAAACCGAAACTCAAGATATGAGTGCCGGGGTGCCGGGATCCGAACACCAGGCTCCAACATGAAACAAGGCACGCAGACGAGAGAGCGCACGGCTCGAGCACACTCAAAGCCGCTTACTCACATAAAATCAGGACATGACGGGAGTGTCAGGGCTCTGTCAAAAAACCCATGAATGACACCAGACTGAAGTGACAGAACCCTGACATTACCACCTGAATAATTACTATCCAATACTTTACTTTACTGATCCAAGTAATTAGTAATTCCTTCTGAAAAATGTGGTATTACTTGAGTCATTACTAGTGGGTTATCATAATCTTCACTTTAGAATTAACTATACATTATGCATTATTAGTTCTCAGTAGTTCTTGGGGAGGTATGAAAAAGTAGTAGTAACTGATTAGTTAATAGAGAACTACCATATTCGACTAAGCACTATAACTTACTTATTCATTAATCAGAGTTTCTTGTTAGATACTGGCACTTACTAGAGTGCTAATATTGTGTTACTCGTGTGTTCTTGTGTAGTTATTCAATAATGATGGAACAGTATTCTAAAGTGTTAGCCTGATTACTTGTGGATTGCTGTGATACTCTTACATCGGCTGTAGACTCTCCTGCTGAAGTACACTTCACTGCAGTTGATCCATGTTGGAAGGCATGGGTGTAAGCAAAA